>OX244260.1:1150000-1567500 GCA_945867215.1 Epinotia demarniana
AACGCCAACGTCATTGGAATCAATTGATTCCTAAATTTCGGCAATCCTCGGCTATCATCCATTAAATTTCATCCATTCCACCCTTCATACATTCATCTACACGCATATTAACCACGAACATTCCTTTCAAAGCGAACGTATATTGCTCGAGCGCGCACTGCGAACCATCAGGCCTTGGAATTGATATCATTTGCTATACACCTATGCGAATTGGACACCTCGATTTAGTGATCGGCTTTTAGGCGAAGGTTACTATGATTTTTGCCGTATCAATACTATAAATTGTAACTTTAGGCCTGTGTTATTATAAAAATTGCCCATCGTGTTCTTTGTGTGTGTTTTTTATTGTAAATTTAAAAATTTGTAGTGAAAAATAAAATAAAATATCACTAGCAAGATCACGATCGTAATTTTAATAGTTCTAACCGAAACATTTATACATTTTAAACATTAAGTTATAAGATCCCGACGACGTGCTCGCGGCAACCAAGTCGATCCCAAATGGGTTATTACAATTAGGTACAAGTAGCACAAACGGCTTCGCGAACCGTACAGATCCCTGGCACAGGGCACGATACGTCAAAGAAACGCATCTGATGGTAAAAACCTTCAAATACGAAGGTGGGTAATGCAACACCGGATTGCAGATGATATGATATGAGATGGGTGTATGGGTGATCGTGATAACGATGGCCGAAAGAAGAAGAAACGAAAAGAATGAACCGCGTGGGCGTGCTGATACCTTTGAGAATTTTGAGAATGTGCAACCGGATGGTTGATATCCCGAACTAAGGATAGCGCCCTGCGCTCAGTTCGTGCAAGGATCAGCAAGCGTGGGTGTACACAATAGCGTCACTAAATCTAAATCGCGGTTACATAGGTAACTAATTAGAACTAACAGAATGTAGAGGATTATTAGGTTTCCGGAGACTTCCCTGACACTTGACTTCCCTGAGACTTCCTGAGCTCCTTAGCTAGTTGAGCCGCTGCGACGAACCGTTGATCCACTTCAGGTTGGCTCCTTTGAATGAACTCCGCATTCTGGGAGTATAAAAACCCGCAGTTGTAGCACGCAGGAATCGTGGGCACAGGCTTCTTTAACAGGGTAACGACCTGACGGAGTGGGTCCTCGTACCCCGATAGGGCAAGCGCTGGGTTGAGTACCCGCACCAGAAAGCCAGCACGTTCTCGACGGCTGGCCTTTGAATACAATCAAACTCGATGTAAGACGACGCTTGTGAATTCGGAACATCCTTTTTCCTTCACACAATAGCACTTGGTGCTGGCGGCCAGAATCTTCGTTGCTTGAGATTCACTCCAACGCCACTGAGTTTTTAAAAGGAAGAATACTATCACTTAGTTCTTCTATAAGGCGGGATAAAAACAACAGCCTCGAATCACCGACAATAGTTGTTTACTTGACCAATGTCAACTGCTTCTGACGCACCCCACTTTCCTATCTTTCAAACTGACCTACGAAAAGAACCTAGCACCAATCATATTTGAAAAATCGAATTGCCTTTTTAAAATTCAAATTGTCCTTTTTAAATTCCACCAGTACAAATACGCTAAGAGTACTGCATGTACCGAGGCCGTACCAGAAATCCTAAGTTGTGGACGCCACCTACCGGGAAGACGTAAAAGTCCTAGAGACACCTGACTACGATAACAGAAAACACAAGTGACCATGAACCCTGAAGGAAAAAGGTTCAAGTAATATGCGTTAGATGGCGCAGAAACTAAAATCAGTAATTTAAAAATTCAGCGGTTTAACCGACAGTGTTGTTCTGCAGGTGAGTTAACGCTGCAGAAGATGTGCAGTGTACATTGAGGCAATCCTGTCCTGTCATATCTTCATATCATATACGTCGGTAAAAAAGTGGGCAGCTGAATTCAAGCGGGGACGAGTCGTAGAAGTACTGTAGAAGACCCTCACCCCGACCAATCACAGCAACCAATCCACGTAATTGTTATTATTTATTTATTCCTTAATTAACACTAACAGACAGGCTATGCATGTTAATTGTACAGGAGGATATTATACAATAAGGTGCAATTATATGCGAGATGATAATGAAAGACCGACGATTAAAAATAAGAGAAATAGCTGACATTGTAGACATCTTCTATGAAATAATTTAAATAATCAACGAATTGGGTTTTCCAAAGGTATCGGCCAGATGGGTTCCGAAGCTCCTTTCAGTGGAACAAAAAAACACTCGTCTAACAATTTTACGCGACTGTCTCGATCTGTATTTTTGGACAGATATGTTACTATGGATGAGACATGGGTCGACCACTACACGCCCGAGACTAAACAACAATCAAAGTAGTGGGTTCGTGCTGGATCTCCGCCTCGCCTCATTTTGTCGACGAATAAAGTCATGGCATCAGTCTTCTGAGATGCAAATGGAGTAATAATGGTTGACTATCTTCAGAAAGGTACCACTACTAACTCGAATTACTATTGCGACCTTTTACGCCGATTACGAGAGGATTTGAAAGTAAAAAAAAGTTATCTTTCACCTGCTGGTCCAATGCACGTGTGCACACGTCAATAAAATCGATGGTAGAAATTCACAACTGTGGATTTGAATTATACGGGAACTGCAAAGAGAAATAAAAATATTTCGTTAAATCTTTGGATTTGATTTCATACTTAGGCCGTGAAATTTCCAATCACCCCTCGTACGTAGCATAGTGTACCTATTGTTTTTGCGTAAGAAAATTTCTTTTTTAACTTACGTTAGCGTACGTTATTTTTTAACTTTGTATCAAATACACATAACTAAATATCGGTGTACTGCCGTTTGGCCAAATATTTTTTGCCAAATTATACTTCCCTAAAAACTTTTGGCAGTAGTATCATTTCCCAAGCGAATCTATAGCACATTTACGTATCGCATTGTATTTATTGGGTCAATTTAAGTTTTATAAAGAAAATTGATCATAGGCAAACTTTCATAATATATATTCATTCGCACTTCGCACTTCCACTATATAGCATAATCTACATTAAGGAAGGTCTCAGGTATGACGACGAGCGAAGCGAGGAGTTTTAGGTTGAATTGCAACCATACAGCGTGCGAGCCGAGCGAGCAAAGCGAGCGTGCCGCGGCAGTGACCGGCGAAATGCCAGAACCAAAAATATTTTAGTAATACATTACATATATACAGGGCGTCCCAAGCCTATGGGACATCAAGGGAAGGTCCCTTAAATATCGTAGATCGGATAAGACATTATGTTATTTCTAAGTCAGTAATACTGCATTCAAAGAATTTCTAAAAATAACTTGCTTCGTTTGGGAATAGAACCCGACTTAAAGGTGAAAAAAAATATTCCGTCGTTAAGAATAGACAAAAAGTAATATTTCTTTTTAAGTAACATATCTTAAAAGAAAGGAAAATAGGGACGTCCTGTATATATACATTCTATAATATACATAACATTATACTCGTATACGAATAAGCCATGTAATATTTTGGGAACAGTATGTTATGCAAAACGATACATTTGACTAATTGATACATGGTAAAATGAAATATCACCAAGTAAAATATTCAATAATCTACCAAATGTAAATTTGGTAACTGTTAAATTGCTATAAGTTGTTTTTACTAATGATTCTTGGCCAAATGAGAATTATCCTCGCTGACTAAGCTAGCGGCTTGAAATAAGATAACATCATGAGCACAGCAAAACCGCTCATTCGTAAACACCACACAATGCCGACCCGCTAGATTGACGCTACAATATTAATGAAAATTCCTATTGTTCGTCGAATATAATAATACTTTTGCTCGTAATACATTACCAGCCTAGCCGAATCAAGTTATCAATTTGGGAGGCAACTTTTTTGCTCAGGAATACTATAGGAATTTCAAATAAATTTAAAAACGGTATCGTGTACACAATTATTTATTTCATTTATTATTATTTTCGGACGGATCAGTTCCGTATTTTTGAGTACGTAACTGAACTTTTTTTTCAAGCAATCATGATTACTTTCTATGGGCTTGTCCATAGGGCTAGAAAACGCAAAATTAATTATTATTTACGTTTGCGTCTGTTCCCCCCGGTTTTTAAATGACGTTATATATGGACAATCCCTTTTACCTATCATAAACGGATAAAATGAAAATTTACATATAAAGCACAAAATATACACCCGAGAAGTTCAGAAAAAAATATCATTATGGCTCAGCTCCCTTACGTATGAGGACATAGAGGACCTAATGAAAGTGGTTAAATAAACACTCACACCCTCACACACACACACACATGCGCGCGCAGACACACACACACACACACACATGCACATGCACACACACACTCACAGCAAGCATGTATTTTAGCCTAGTATCCTGTAAGTTAATTAAGTCTTTTGTTAGAATTTAGTGTCCCCGATTTTCGTTTAACCATAATTTTCTCATTCATGGGAATAGTGCCTTACGAACTTTTCGCATCAATTATGTATACTCATATAATCTAATCTATGTTTTGGTTACCTACGAGACAGCCTGTGCCTAGTGTAGGGGCCAGTGAAACCGCAACTGGTAACCTTTTAAGGTACATGAATGTCACCATTTCTATGTATAATCTCTTTTTTTTTGTTTGCTCTTCCGTTGTATGTGTTGGTTTTTATGTACAATAAAGAATTTTGAACTTTTGAACATAAAAATATCTTCCATTCAAAAAGTTAATAATAGTATTATAACATAATTAAAAAAAAACATTTTTAAGTAAAATATTTGCAATGGGCAAATCTGGCAATAAAAAAGATGTAACGGAAAAACGAAGAAGAAACATAATTAACAATAAAGGGAAACCTTATTTTTTACAGTTTCAATGATCAGACGGACACTGTGGATCCATTAAAAAGTTAACATTTTCATTAAAATTCTTAATAACGTTGCGTTTTGGGGTTTCGTGGGATATTTGGTTTAATCTCGTTTTTTTTTTCAATTCCGTCAAGAATTAAGAAAAATATAGGTGGAGGCGTTGTGGAGTTTGAGTCGATTTTTAGGGTTCCGTCACTCAAAAGGAAAAAAACAGAACCCTTACACGATCACTTTCTTGTCCGCCTGTCTGTCAAGACCCTTTATCCCGGAAAGGCCTGAACCTGAAGGTATCCAATTGAAAAAAAAAAACCATATACTCAGGCCTACAGTCCATTGAAGCTGTGAAAAAAACAAAGGAGACTGGGCATTTTGTAAGTTAACGTACAAAAATTTAAATTAAAACATATATTTAAGTCTACCGAGCCTGGAAGCCGTGAAAAATAAACTTCTAAGTTAACGTAAAAAAAAACGGCCGTTTATGCCGCAAAAGACGTACATTTCGACACTCAATCAAAATTTATAGGGTATTTTCCGTTGACCTTGAACTATGAAATTTTCCAAGTAAGATCGTCTTATACTACAAATACAGGGGAAAATCTAAAAACTATACATTTTTAATTAACTCACAAAAAAATCAGGATCTTTATGCAAGGAACGGGGATCCAAATTATGAAGTGAGTTAACCGTGTCACGTGGGGTATCGTATGAAAGGGCTTCTTTGGCACAAGCATAAACAGATTTTTAAATATTTTTATGATGTACTGTTTTCGATTTATGACGTAGTATAAAAAAAAATACTTTTCCCTCTTTTATTATAGGTACCTAATAAATATGTAGTATGTTTGCATTGCATTTTCATGCGTACCTACTGAGTATTTTTTAGGGTTCCGTACCTCAAAAGGATAAAACGGAACCCTTATGGAATGGTGGCGTCGTTGATCGGGTCGCCAACTTTCCTAACATATGGTTGAGGGAGTCGATGGCTGAGATATGCATCATACTCGTGATCGGGTGCTGATTGTGGAGTCCGGACTGTTCATGCTTGCAAGGGCATAGTACTTAACTACTTAAATACTAGTGTTATTTTTATTGTTATTGTATTGACGAGGGACATCATTCTGATCTTGACACGTTTTATTGTTATTGACCCTTTACAACACTGACATTAAAATTATATTAATATTCTACGAACATTAGAATAATTAAAAATTGTATTTGGACGCTCAGAGACCTAATACATCTTTTTGGAATACTGAATTGATATCGTTAACTTGCTGTTAACCCTTAAATAGGCATGGCATGAGGCTGGCTATCAGGATGTTAAAAATGTTTCCATTTTTTATGCAGGTAAAGTATTAAAGCGCCATAATAGGGGTGGTGACTAAACATTTTTTGTGATGTCATTCGAACCAGTTTTTGGAGAGGAACAAATGTTTGTATGGGAGCAACTACAATTAAAGAACATAAATACACAAAAATTTGACCTCGCTGGCGGCAGCGCAAAAAACGCTTCATACTGATTAACAGAGGTCGCAAAATACTGCGTTTAAGTACATACAGGTCTTATGACAGTTCCAATATGATGTAAAGAGTGATGTGGCTAGAACAAATCGATTGTCATAATAACCGATTACGATTGATGATGGCTAATAAAAGGAATCGATTGATTACTGTGTAATAATTATTTTTAGGAAATCAAATAGAGAGCCTATATACTGTCGTCTGCTAACACAAGTGTCCTGTTAGTAAAGAGAGAGACTGATAGTGCGAGAAAAATTGAGAGAGCTCGCGCGCCGTGCAGAAATCAATGCCATATTTTCAAACGCAACATTTTGCACAATCAAATATGTCGGTTTCGATCGATGTGATTTTATTTCGTATTATCGTGACAGTAATTAAATAATACATGGTTATTTTCCTATTCACAATTATTTGATTCATATCGATTTATTTCTAAATTGACAGACTCCAATTGATTAAAGCAGTGTATCACTAAATTTAAAAAGAAAAAGTCGTAAGACGTAATGGTTTGCATACCGAGTTTTCAATGCTAATTTCCATACAAATAAGCCGTAAAAAAATATTACAATCATTTTATAAGTGCTAAAAAGAGCGTGCATGGAGATTGAACTTTGTTTTGTAACTCGGAAGCTATTGAAACTCTTTTTATTATTTCGATAAGCAGTGCCAATTTACGTTATATGGGTGTCGCGATGTGTCAAAAGACCAGTTCCAAATCTCGAACACTGTAGTTGACATAGAATTTTGTTTCTATAAAAACGTAAGGATTCTATATGTAACTTTGAATTTACTCTTGGACAATAAAAAAAAATGCATATCTTTTCTAAACTTTCGAGGGTCATATTATTAAATCTTTTGACTATTTTAATTATATTTTATAATTTATACTTCATTACGATAAATTGATGGTTTACTATCCATTTAGCATCACTACGTAATCAATTTGAACATGAGGCACCATGCCTATAAGTTTTACTATGCATTTGCTTATTTTCATTTTAAAAAATTACGTGGGAATTATTGTCCTTCAAACAGGATATGGATATCTGGTTTTCAGACAATTGACTTACTTCTCGTGAAATCGAGAGTTTTCTTGTTCTACGAGTATACAATAAAGTATATTTATGAAATTTTGTCTCTAGTATGAAAAAATAGATTCACTAACGGTGAGAAGTACAATATTTCCCACATGGTGCAAAATAAACTTCTATAGCGCCTATAGCGGTCAGAAGTGAAATATTTCCCAAAAATTAGAAATTTCCAAATTACACTGGAAGTCTCAAGTAATCACGAAAATATCACAAATAACTTGCCAAGAACATAAAACAACTCAAAATGTATCCATAACACTAATTAAAAAAGTACTACGGAATTTATTCGCTATACACTGATTTTGCAACACTTAACTGGCGTCACTTTGACATGAGTCAGAAAAAAAATGGAATAGACAAATGAATATACATTTTATATTATAATATCTACATATAAAATCAAAAAATAACCATTCATTTCGAAATATATATACATACATACATACATTCAAGCCTTTATTCCCAAAAGGGGTAGGCAAGAGCACATGAAACGTATATTCCAGCGCCACTTCTAGCATAAATGTGGGTATAAAAGATCGACTAAATGTGATGTTGCAGTTATAGGTTGCTAGCCCATCGCCCACAACACACTTCAACCCTGGTCTCTTAATCGACTTTTACGACACCCACGGGAAGAAAGGGGCTGTTGAAATTCTAACCCGACACCACACGGGTAAAAAAAACACGGGTAGAAATATATATAACCATTTTTAAATAAATATCTAAGAGAGCAAAGTGGGTTAACTGCGCGAGAAAATTCATTAAAGTGATATTAACTTTCAATGTCCACAAAACAAATGAGTACTTATTTGCTTAGATATCACAATTGTCTTTTAAATAATGGTATAACCGTTGACATAATTAAATTATACTACCCTGTAAATATTCGCGTATCAAAAGACCAACCATCAAAGACAGGCAAACAAATATTTGGGCAAAGTGTGTGGCACTTAATTTGGCTTTTTCTATGCGAATAAAGCATACGGCGTGCCTCATTAGGCAGGCCGTATGCTTGCCATATGCTATTTTGGCTACGGTGTCGGCTTACAATCGTAAGTAGACACCATAGCTAATGGACGCTTGTGATACCAGAATAATCACAAGCGCGCTGACGACCGATTTGAAAAATCGTTGCGTTGACAAGCCAGAGAGACATATGCAGCCCACGCTCGGAACACAGCACATCCTCTGGAGCTCTGGCGACCTTAGTCACTCTGTAGGTATTTGGTATTGTGTTCTTGCACGGCTATCACGCGACGACGCGCGAGCTCTCTCGATTTTCTCGCACTATCCGTCTCTCACTTACTGGAACACTTAGAAAAAGAGGTATAGTGCGAGAAAAATCGAGAGTATGTCGCGGCCGTCCCATGATAGATGTGCAGGAACACAATACCAAATACCTACAGAGCAAGTAGTGGTATGCTGTAATGCATATGTTCCTAGAAAGAGCTGCAAAACAAACACAGCCAAGTGATGTTCAATTAATTAACTGGAGCCACTGTAGGCGAGCGGTAATTTCCGCGACTTTCAATTTGAGGCCGTGGGTTGAAACCCCGGCGCCAAAGATGAAGTTTTTAAAAAAACGTGTGAAATCACTGCCACCGACAGCGCCACGTCGCTTACGGACACCGCCGCGGAAACACTCATGCTGAAGAAGAGCTCCCGAAGAGTTCGAAACATGTACCCCGTAGTGAAATTTAATACGTAAGTTCAAACTGTCACACTTGACGCCCCTTTTAGTTTCACTCTAAAAAGTTTCTGCCGTCTAAATATATGGACGAAAAATGTTTCAGTAGCAGTTGGAATATGACTGCCGTAAAATATATGAACATGAAGCACTATATTATACGAAATAAATTTGACCTGCCAGACTTTTTTTTATCAATAAATACAATTCGAAAGTCATATAACGAAGCATCAGACACTCATTTAGATGGTAAAAGTAATGAACATTCTAGTAAACTACGTTTAAACTTACCTACCTGATTATAAACTGGAACCGCACGAATGAAAATATAATAAAATATAGTAAATAAAATAAATCGAGACTATAAACTCCAATTAGATGTGAAAGGAGGAGGAAAAAGAAAACGTGTCGCATTACAGAAAAAGGCAGATAGCCCCTAATAAATTGAACAAACATCAATGCATCCGATATATTTCCATTTTCGTAGTTAATAACGATACCCCAGGAAAATTACGTTTTTTTCAAACATTAATTTATAACAGCGTTTTTTTTGTTTGCTTAATTTTCAAATGTTATTCTAAGATGCCTTATCCAAGAATCCACCAAAATTTCCATCGGGAAGTAAATATATAAAAATAAATGACACATCCATTATGTTTTTTGTGTGATTTATTTATTATTCTTGAAGACCTCCTGTAAATTAACCAAAACAAAAATTAAAATAACTATTAATATTTTTCCTCTTTTTTCAGGAATTGGTTAAATAACGATTTTTTTGACGACTAATATTTTGGTGGATTTTGAGTCTACGTAATTACTAAAGTGATAATATATCAGCAACACGCAAAAAAGCTGCTGTTATGAATTATTTCCAAATTTGCATTTTTTTCCATACTAATGAAAATAAAGGGCTTGGGGTAAGAACGGAATGGAACCGTGTTATGTAACAGGTCTTCATACGTATTGTTACGTCCACGGGGTGGGTAACGTGATAGAAAGTACACTAATTGATCACTAATTAAAAGAAATGCAAACTTTATTACAAAATTACTAATTAACAAGGCTTACTTAATAAATCACTTCACTATGGCACACTTTTCACTCGCTTCGCTTTGAGATTCGCACTGTTCGCAGTTTAATTCAAAACTCCAACTCCACTGCGTTGGCATGCGGCTTATATACCCGGAGACCTTCGCACTAGAACATTCCGGAGAAATCTTGAATAATCAGTCCAAGGTCCAATTCTAGGAACGGCGACCCCTCGGTTCGTGAATGTTCCAGAGCGTCTAGATTGTTCGATGCTCGTTCGACCCGAATATGCTGTCCCTTTCTAGTTGTCTCTTTCACACACTTCTCGAACCTTCTCAATCTAGATGTCTCTCTCTAATAGTGCTGTCTCTTTCACACACTTCTCGAACCTTCTCAACCTAGATGTCTCTCTCTAATAGTGCTGTCTCTTTCACACACTTCTCGAACCTTCTCAATCTAGATGTCTCTCTCTAATAGTGCTGTCTCCTTCACTCCTTCGAGAAATTTCGCCATATACTGAAGTGTACTTCAAAGGCCCATAAGGGGTCCTGAAAACGCCTGAAAACGGGTTTTCAGGTTATTGCGCCATCTGATAGAGGCTGTCCTGAAACGGACTGAAAACATGTTTCAGGCGCCTGAAAACAACGGTAACTAGGGTGAATTTTCAATCTTCTAGTATGTGGAAGAACCACCTCTGAAACGGCCTGAAATCACTTTTCAGCCTGCTGAAAACGCTTCTAAAGCATGGAAAATCAAGTTTGAAGTTTATACCACCGGCGCAACAGTATATCTGGCTCTCCCAGACGAAAATCTTGTCACTAAACAAGTATCTCTACTAGCTTAGCCTAATAATCAGATACATGATGATATTCATCACGATTATCAGATTTAAAATTCTCTTTTATCGACTCAAGTTTTAATCAATTCTTTCACCTCTCTAGTCAAAGATTTTCACAGCTGTCATCCGCACCAAGCTATTTTGAAAGAAATTATTTCTTGATGTCTCACGAAAGTTTGTTTAATGCATTAATTATTTTTAAAAAACAGGCCTAGTGTGGAGGCGCATTATTTACACCCGCTACTAAGATAAACAATGACATACTTTCAGTGTATGAGAAATCAAAAAACTTTATAATTATCCCTCGGTGGAAAAGCAATTTGTGGGACCATATTAATCATAAAAGACGTTTGTGTTCGTAGAATTGTGTAAAACCTAATTACATCCAGCCTTCGTTTTGCAAATTACAACTTGCATATTTCAATCTTTCCTAGTATTACACGGGGTTAATCTGAGATATACCTACGCTTGGCTTTCAGAGAAATTGGAGAATCAAGAATAGAATTAAAGTTGAAAATGCTGCCTGGTGTGGTGTAATATATGATGGTTGTGAGCTACTGGTCACTGGTTGTGCTGATGGGCAAAAAGGATCCGGTTCTGAAAAACACACCCTTGCCACGGAAGAACCGACGTAGGAAACTCGGAAAGGTATATATTTTGTTCAAAACAGTAGATATACTACAACATCCACCTAGCGTTGTTCCCCGTTGTGTCCTAAATAACCCCGGATTCCAGGATTTGGCATAGACACTAGTGTAACGAAAGCGACTGCCATCTGACCTTCCAACCCAGAGGGAAAACTAGACCTACGTAATTGGGATTATTTAGACCGTTTTTGTCACCATGTTTTCCTTCACCGAAAATCCACAGATAAATATTCAATGATATTTCGTACCTGAAGACATAAGTTATTGAAAAAATTCAGTTGTACGAGCCGGGCCGCTACAGTGTCTCCCAAAGACAAACGAATAAGTATAGTGTAACAAAAATAATGCAAATGGCCTTAAAAAGTTTTGCGTTATTTTGGCTACACCTTGTATATGTTTAAATTACAATCAAACAATATCATAACATTACAAAAACATTATCGGTCTTACCTGTCTTTATTTTGCGAGTGAGTCGATATTCTTTTGTAGTCATTCATGTTCATAAAAGTACATTGAATCTCTTAGCGGATTAAAACCGAGCATCAAGGCACGGTAATGATGTTAAACCGAAATTCGACCTAGTTCCGTTGAAATATGATCTCATTTGTGAAGTGCATTATGGGGTCCGCTGCGCCGGTACGGGTAACCGAATTATAGTTGATCAGTGATCACTGACGCGGTAAGCAAGCGCTCGTATTGGCTGCGGCCAGGTTACCTGCACTATAGATTTTCAAGCCCGCGAATGCAAGGTTAAGAGATTGGTGGCCCGATAAGGCATTAAATCATCATAATCACTATTTGCTGGTCGCCCAAGCTGCCGAGGATTAGTCCAGACAATGAAATGACTTGTATGGAAAAAAATACAATTTCAAATTGAAATAATTTATAAAAGCTTATTTTAATGTGTAATGGATATATTATCAATTAAATAGTTACCCAGCGACAAAACCAGACCTCAAAAAATTATAAATTAACTGGCTTCTGAATAAGTTTCTATCAAAAAAATCATTTTTGGTAGAAGCTTTTATTGCTGACTGTACTTTTCTGTACACCATCATCAACTACTCATTAAGACGATTCTAACGAGCCCAAACGCAACGGGGTTACGTCGGTTTAGTATTGAATTCCCATGACCACCTGCTGTCTCCATCATCAGATCAGCTCGATGGTACAATAATATTAAATTGTCATCCAAACGGTAACCTATCGAAGTTTCGAAAAACACTTGCCCGATTTTCACTTGTCCGAAAACGGTAAACCGAATTCTCATTATCCATATACTTTGTTTACTTACTTTTGAAATGTCGCTGGTTTCTTTTCCCACATTATCGTTTTCCCGAAACTCAATAACCAGAAGAACGATTGACAACTTTATTATTTGACAACCGATTTGTTAACCACCTTTTCATAATTCCGATGCTACATAAATCTAAATATCATTTTCCCTAATATAATTTTGTCGCCACGATTAAAAAAAACATTTATATATGCTAAATATCCTACAGAAGTGCACTTTCTTTCGCTACTAAGCGGGTTAGGTTAGATGTAAAACTGTGACCTTACAAAATAAACAATTGATAGAAAAGGAGATTAGATTAGGTCAAAACATTTAAGCAACTAAGTGCTGCACGAGTTCTAAAAAAGCCCAAAAAGGTGGGCTCAGGGGGCAAGCCCCCCGCACTAAAAAAACAACAAATGATAGTTTAGAATAGAATAGAATAGAATGTTTTTATTGTCCACTGTGTAGGTATACATATAGATGATCGGTAAAGAAAATGGTATCAACAGCTGCCCTTTGCGGACATACAATATAGTTCTTAAAAACTGCGTCGTCAAAAAAGTCTTTAAGATTGTAGTACACTTTCTCAATCAGCCATTTCTTACATCGTAACAATGGTATTATTTTTAGGTTAGGTTAGGGTTAGCTTGTGCCCCTTAGGAAATTTAGAAATAGGCACCCCGCGAAGCGGGGTGACGTCGACACGCTGGCGGTTAGGTTAGGTTCCATGCTACAATTTTGATCTTTTGATATAGCGGGGTATTAATATTTCGGACTTAATACTTTTCGGTACCAAAAACCAGTTGGCAAATGATCCTTCGGAATTTTAATTAGTGTCTATTCGAATATTAAGCGAAATAAAATTGCAACGAACTAAGAATTGGGAAAATAATAATATGGGAAATGTAATTTCGGGCAAACAAAACTTCGGCCAACTAATAAAAAGGGAAACGTTTTTGGGATTTTAATATTCGGAATTACGATTTTCGAGCTTATGATAGGTAACCCATCCAAACTATACTGATACCCAAAATTTCAGCTCAATCGGTCACCGGAAAGTGGGTCAAATTTAACTCGCAAGATTTGTCCCATACTACTAACATAAATACATACCTACCTACTAACAGGGCAAGTTAAATAAAAGCTTGTAAAAATCAGTAAAAATATAAATAAACAACTTTGTGTTTATTTTGGTTCATTTACATTGCTCTATATAAACTTCCCATATATACTCGTATCTATATGGAAAGTTTGTCGGATTCTTGAATAAAGCATCTTAGAATAACATTTTAAAATGAAATCAGCAAAAAACGCTATTTTAAATTAACGGTTTTCAAAACCGTATTTTCATGGAGCAGATGCGCAATGTTGAGAGTGAGGGTGCTGCTGTCAAAACAACCAACAATCAAATCAAAATAGGATAATCCGACCGGCCACGAAATTATCCTGAATTTATCGATGGTACGTAATACATAGACCGTTAGCCCACTCCCAATTCACCTACGTACGTTTCATGACAACATGATAAAAATCATGGCAGCAGACCCCGTATCATGGTCGGCGACAAGTGACAAAATAGAGTGTCCGTCTCGTTCTATTGAACGGTGTCAGCCAGTGACGGACTCTAATCTTGTCACTTAACAGGTCAGGTCGAGAAAGTTGATCTGAGCAAGAAAAAAAAATGGCCGAAAGTTTGAAAATCCTTCACTTTTGGACTAACAGATGTATGTTTAACAACATGTCTCGTACTGTTGTCAATGACGTAAATGTTACCCATTCAAATTTTGACCGGAGTTGAAGGATTTTCAAACTTTCGGCCAAGTTTCTCGAGCTACTGCCATGCATTTTATCATGTTGTCATGAGACGGGATTGGGAGTAGGCTTAAGGTCTATAATGATGTCTAGAGCTCAAGGGAATGTGCTGTGGTGAAAGTGACTGACCTGCATTTGTTTCTAACTGCCAACGCAACGAATCACATAATATTATGTTCGTTAATATTATAGGCAGCCAGATTTTATTCTAAATATAGGGTAAAGAGTAAATGGAGCCTTTCAGCTACACCGACAAGAGTTTAGCTCTTAAATAAGAAGAGGGGAGATCAAGGTAAAACTGCAAGTGCAATTGTAGCCTCCCGAAGACCTTTAAACAGGAATCCTTCTCGTGGGACTTCTACCAATCTAAATTGGAACAGACTTTAATTTGTTTCGTTTCGTTCCATTCTAAAACAAAACAATCTCTATTCAATGTTGATCCAAACCTCGTGGGCGGATAAAATAGATAGGGTGTCAATAAATATCGCCAATAAAGTAGTATTAAGCTAATTTTCCTTGTATGGCACTTACTATTTCCACCGAGTGCGCGCGAGGAGAGAATTGAAAATTTGTTATACGAATTTCAATTCTTGCCTCGCCTCGTCTCGTCTCGCCCCTCCGGTGGAAAACCAGCTTTATGGTGCCTCAGAATATTGGTACTACATAACTGTTCTGTTTTTATACAGAGCAATGACGTGTAGTTGCAGTGTTCAAGTTGGCTTAGTTGGAGTTGCACAGGGCGATTCGACAACGCTTCGGGAGCTCTAATATAGCAAGCCTTCCGTTTGCCTCTCGGAAACTGAAACAACGCGTCATTGCTTTAATATATATATAATTATACAAATTCGTAGTTCAACCAGTTCATTACACTGAGTTTACTATATTATTATATTTACATCTTACTTTTACACCATATTTTGTTCGTTAAAAACTAATATATTACACACATATAATTTTCAGAAACCGTAGGAAATGACCTCGAAATGACCAGCATTATTACTAATACGACGGCGGGGTCAATAACTCTTCAATCAATTCGTATAACAAGTTTGGTGGTAACCTGATGACACGCCGTCAAGGTATTTCAAAATTCACCGTGATGTCGTAAGTCATCGGTGGAGTGGTACAGCCGGCGGTCTTGGAGTGCCAATGTACCCAGGTTCAAGAGAGCCACAACCACTTTTGGGGTCCATATTGGCTGCCATAAAATTCGTGATCCTAATTTTTTTTGTACTAACGTATTGTAGTCATAATCATCGCTAGTCCTAATTTTTTTCGTCCTAACTTTTTTGTTCATAAATTTCTGTCACTATCATTGGAAGTCATAATGATCAGTTGTCCTAAAAATTTTCTTCCTAATTTCATTACTAAGAACTTGCTTGAAGTCATAATTTTGTTAATCATAACATTTTTCTTCGTAACGGACATACATCATAATTTTGTTAGTCCTAATATCATAACTAAGAACATACTTTAACTCCTAATTTTGTTTTTCCTAATGAATAAAAGCTTTCGCTAAGTAAATTGAAAAAAAAATCGGTTCTGGCGCTTCGCCCGCCGCTGCCGCGGCACGCTCGCTTCGCTCGCTCGGCTCGCGCGCGTTGGGTCGCAGTGCAACTAACACTCCTCCTCGCTTCGCTCGTCGTCGTTCCTACACGGACCTGCCTTAGTCTACGTCCGCACAGACAGGCGGCTAGAGTCTGTAGAGTCGATGTAGAGCGAATATGTAGAGTCAATGTAGAGTCAATGTAGAGTCTATATGTAGAGTCAATGTAGAGTTAATGTAGAGTCGATGTAGAGTCGATGTAGAGTCGATATGTAGAGTCGATGTAGAGTCTATATGTAGAGTCGATGCAGAGTCAATGTAGAGTCGTGTCAATGAAGAGACGTCTAGCTAGAGTCTTGTGACCTCGTCTTGTACCTAGCGATAAAAAAACCACACGTTTATTTACTTCGATAACGCCAAGTAACATTTATGATGAGAAATATTATGAAAAACAAATTTAGGATTCAAAAATGTATGACTAGTGTCATTATGAATTGAAATAAAACGGGCAAGTGAGTGTTATGACGAAAAAATTAGGAAAATAAAAATTAGGACCTGTGAAACTTATGATTACTGTCATTATGACTTCGAATGGTTATGACTTACGATCTTTAGGATCAAGAATTATTAGGACTAACGATTATTATGGCGTACAATTTTATGACGAACATTTTCGGACTTCCAATAATAGGACGTAAAACAATAGGTGAAACAAAGCGCCCCCCCACTTTTGATATGTTTTAAATTCATAGTGAGTACATTTGCAAAGAGTAGCATTGAATGTTCTAGAAAAAGTAATCGAATAGAACATTCGATGCTTACGGAAATACAAGTAATGTATGCTTGGAATATTCGAAAAACGTGGACGTTGCACTTTTATCTCGAAAAGCCCATGTTACTCAAAACAAATGGATAATGAAATGAACATCGGAAAGACGATCGAAATAACCGTCCAGAATCTTCGGAAAGTGGTATATAACGTTCGCGGTCCAGATGAGTTTTGAAAGTCTTTAGTGGAGTCTTCGGAGTGGAGTTCTCGGAGTGGGATATACTAAGTAGTATCGGATAAGAACTGGAAGAAGGACAGTGGAAACAAGTGGTGAAAGTGAAGTAGTCTAATGCAAAGTAACAGAGAAGTGTTAGCTGTGTCAGTACCGTGTGTGAGTTATTTGAGTCAGTGTTACTACGTGTGAAAATAAATCTACTGTCGTGTCGTATTAGTGATATTGACTTTATCCTGTACCCCCGCGCTTGTAACATTACAAACAATTATACTCTGAGAACGTTGAACTTTGTATGTCCGGCGTCTGTCCGGCTGTTCTTTTCCACGGGTCGCAATACTCATCCGAGTCTTTGATTTTTTTGTCAATGAAGTTTTTATTTTTATTTTTTGTATATATATCATGAATATATCACGAAACGTCTGGTTGGCGTTATTGAAGACCGAAGAGCTGGCGTTTTGTCGCGCAACGTATCGGGATTGCAATTCAGCGAGGAAATTCCACCAGCATCCTCGGTACAATGCCTCGAGAGCCTTTTTTAGATTTAACTTAGTTACAATTTGATGTTGTTCGTGTTAGTTATCATCTGTCTCGGCGTTTCATGATATATGTATTTTACACACATGGTATATCTCTCCCTTAAAATAGTAGCAAGTAGGAGAACAGTAAACAGTAACAACATAATATACTGTGAAGGAGGATTTACAGACGAATAAGTTTTTAGTAAATAAATAATTGTGTTGAGCTTTTATTGCCGACTGTACATTATTTGCCCAATCATGTCTTTTAGTTATTGAGAGGTTTCCAATTCCGTAATATTGCATTGACACCGCATTAGGTACTATGATGTTCAGATGTGTTATAATTAAAATACATCATTGTGATACTAGAACGCAGGCAATCCTCGCTGGTCGGTATCTGAAGATAAAAAATAATTCATACCAATATTATTCAGGCTAAAGTAACTCTGGCTGTCTGTCTGTTACGTTTTCACGCTAAAATCGCTTTAAGACGATGAGGTACGAAGATAGTTTGAATGGGGAATGACGTAGAATAGTCTTTATCCGAAGTCGTCCCCTAAGAGAATGAAATGAGGGGCGGAACTTTGTATGGAGGTACGATATTAAACGAGAATTATGCGGACGAAGTTTTGTGCAAGCTGGTGTTTAATATTTGCTGCCGAACATACTCCTCAATTCCTCAAACAAAATGTTGTCTGATAAAAAAAGTCACCCAGATTTTCCTAAAGAACCCGGCCGGTTTCAATGCGACGTCCCCAAAACTGTACCAACGAACAATAGATGCATTAGCGTCCCATTTCTCCTGCCAAATACCCCCCTATCAGCAAAACGAAGGCCGAAGGAAAAAGGCGCTCTCAACATATACACATACAATTCATACCGCCTTTCCTTCGATTCGGAATCAGGTCAACGGAAATAAGGAAAGTTTATTTTCCAATTACTACGAAAATTAAGAATCTTTTGAGTATCTGAGTTAGATTTAGGGGTATGCTTGAGTTAGCTAATTAGTTTTGTATGGACAAATGATTCGACGTCGATGTATTTTTTGGAAGTGTTATCATAGAAATGAAAATGGATGAATTCTAAATTAATTATGTTTGCGAAACTAACTTCTCTGTTTCCATTGTTCTTGGTACAGTACCTAGTAAGTACCTATGTAATATAATAAAATATTTAGTTAAAAAATCTGCATAAACGCGTTATTAATAATACTATATCATATTAAACCAAAGTGATTATACTACGTTTTTATTGCACTTTATATAAATACCTACGTAAACTATTATGTATTTTTATGTCTGTTCGTCAAGGAGTGAAGATATATGTATAATAGCGGAACTAATTGAGTAATGGCACTCTGACCTACCCTATTCCTGTATATCAACGACTGCTTTAAACATTCCGGGTAAACTTACACCGTATTCCGGGGACACTGTGGTCGGTTTAGAACTCCGGGAGGTCTCCTCATGGCTCTTATCCAACTTATTGGTAAGCTTGACCGAATTTCACCTTCCCATAAAAACGTAGTTACGCCACAGTATAGGAAATAATACAGTAGGTAATCTGAGGCCGTTTAGGAGCGTTCGTTGCCTACTTTCGCTCGATGCGTAGGGCTGTGTCACGTTTGAGGCTAGACATACCTACTATAATACTAATTTTGCTTTTAAGTATGCAAAGTATTTCTGTTACACTGTTCTGTTCTGTGAGACAATTTTGTATATACAAAGTAATAATATTATAGATAGTTAGGTATGTGTTTTTAGTTTCCCACTTTATCTAATATTTTAATACCACTAAAAATACGGTACCTAAAATAATTCCTTGTAAGTACTTAAAATAGTTGCTAGACTGCTCTAGGTTGGTAGGTACTTATAATAATAATAATAAAGCCGTTTATTCCTTAAATATACATATAGTTACATTTCATTTGCTTTTATTTATTTCTATTTAAGGACCCTCTAATGGGTGTAGGCCTCCTCCAACCTTTTCCATAGTGCTCTGTTTTGTGCTTTTTTAATCCAGTTTTGTCCCGCTACTGGGACAATATCATCTTTCCACCTGGTTTGTGGTCTCCCTCTGTTTCTCGTACCATGAGGTCCTTGCCATTCTGTCACCACTTTGGTCCATCTCTGGTCTTCTAATCTGGCTAGGTGGCCTGCCCATTTCCATTTTAAGGATCTTGAGTGGTCGAGTGCATCTATGACTTTAGTTATTTTCCTTATTTCTGAGCATCTCTTTTTGTCTCTAAGTTTTATGTTGAGTACACTTCTCTCTATACTTCTTTGACACACCTGGATATCATTCTTCGTCTTAGCGTTGTAGATCCATGTTTGGCATCCGTAGGTAAGGCTGGGTAGTATACAAGTGTTGAGTACCTTGCGTTTCAATCTCATTGGTAGTTTTGATTTTAGGATTTCTTTATGACTCCAGTATTTTTTCCAAGTAATACCAACTCGTCTGTTTATTTCTTCATAATGTCTAGTTTTTCTGAATGTTATTTGTTTTCCTAAGTATATGTATTCTTCCACATACTCTAGGTCGCTTTGGTTGACATGGATTGGAAATTGTGCTCCATTGCTCATGACTTTAGTTTTTGATGTATTCAGTTCTAAACCAATTTCTTTGCTGACATTGTAGAGTTCGCTGATCATTTCTTGTAGTTGTTTTGGGTTTTCAGACATAACTATGATATCGTCTGCAAACCTCAAGTGGCTTAGATGCTTTCCATCTATAAATATTCCCTTTTTTGACCAATCCAGTTTTTCGAATAAGTGTTGAAGTACAGATATGAATAATTTGGGTGATAAAGGGTCGCCTTGCTTTACTCCTCTTCTTATTTTTATAGCAGGTCCTATTTTATCTAATTTCACTCTGCTTGTACTTTTTTCGTATATATTTTTTAGTATGTCTATGTATGTTTGGTGAACTTGCTGGTGTTGCAGGGCTTCCCATATGCTGTTGTGGCTAATTGAATCAAATGCTTTCATGTAGTCTATGAAACACAAGTACAAAAATTTTCTTTTTTCTACGTATTTTTCGACTATTTGATCTAGTGCTTGGATGTGGTCCATCGTTGAGAACCCTTTTCGAAATCCTGCTTGTTCAATTGGCTGTTTGTCTTCTATTGTAGGTGCTATTCTTTTTTCTATGGCTGACGAGAATACTTTATACAGGGTTGGTAGCAGGCTTATTGGACGATAGTTCCCTACATCTGTGGGATCTCCTTTTTTATAGAACAATATAATGTTTGATTCTGTCCATGCACTGGGCACTGTCTTGTTTTGTATAATTTTGTTAAATAAAGACGTCAGGGGGTGGATAAGTACTTTTTTCCCGTGTTTTATTACGTTGTTGGTTATATTGTCTGGTCCAGGGCTCTTATCGCTTTTCAATTGTTGGATTGTCTTCTCTATTTCGAAACATGTAAAGGCCGGGATTTGTGATTGAGATGTATTAAAAGAGACACTTGGTTTGTTTTTGTCCAGTGGGTAGGTATTGTGTTGGCCCTGATCTTCTGTATTCTCGTACAGCGTTTTGTAGAAGTCTGTGGCTATGTCTATTATGTCTAATCTTGACTGTATTGGTTTGTCTATATTTGTTTGTTTCAGGTTTTTTATCCATTTTTTTTCCAGTATCTAGCCTTTTGTTGGCTCTTTTCAGACTCCCAGAGCTTATTAGGTTTTCTTCTATGACTTTAATCCTATAATCTGTATAGTCTCTTCTTATTTGTTTGTTAATTTTTTTGTATAAGTTACTTAGTTCTCTCTTTTCATCACTTTTTAATGGTTTTTTATTTAGGAGTATTTGGCGCCTTCTCAGGAGTTCATCTGTTTCTTCTTTGATGATCCTTTCATCTTTTGGGGTTTTTGGATAATTTGCTGGGTTGAGACAGCTTGTAATCAGGTTTGTTATTTTTCCGTAGTAGGTTTCAATGTCATCTGTTTCCTGCAGGTTCAAATGTTTTTCTTCTTTGGATAGCCTTTCCGAAAAGACTTTAAGTTCAGTTTCGTTTTCTATTTTTGTAAGCGTTTTCCCATAGTTTGCTCTACTTTTTTTGTTTTCGTTTAATATCATTGTTCCTCGTATGAGTCTATGATCTGATGGAAAAGTTAGGTTTAATATTTCTATGTTTGATAAACGTCTGGGCATATTTGTGAGTATATAATCAATTTGGTTTTCGGTTTCTCTGTAAGGTGATAACCATGTCCACATGTTCTTCTGTTTTTTCTTGAAAATTGTGTTTAATATTGTTAGGTTGTTTTCTAATGCATATTTTACTAATGTTTCTCCACGGTGGTTACGGCTTCCATAGCAGTGGTTTCCCATCACAAGTTCTTCGCCTGGGTTACGCTGCCCAATTTTTGCATTGATGTCGCCCATCAGTATAATGTTTTTTCCTAGTGTTTTTACTGTTTCCCTCAGTTTCATATAAAAGTTTTCTATGTCCTCGTTGGAAGCTTGTGATGTAGGAGCGTGAACTTGGATGATGTTTATTTCTTCTTTGTTAAATTTTAGAGTTAAGATACATATTCTTTCTGAAATCCCATAGTATTTTTCTATGTAGTTTTTTAATTTCTTTTTTATAAGGAAACCGACGCCATATTGTCCTGATTTTTCACCTGTGTAGCAGAGTATATGTTCCTCATCTTCTATTATGTCGCATCCTGGTCGACGTACTTCTGATAGGCCAATTATATCGTAGTGAATGTGAGTGAGGTGAGTGGAGTGAGAAAGTGTGGTAGGTACTTAATTACAACAAACCTATTCGGCTCCTTTTGATATCGTGGCACTGGCGGCTCGCTGTCTTCATACAAACGAGGCGGCTTCCTTTGACTTGCGGCTCGTGGCGCGCGGCGGCATTCGGTAACTTCGGTAAGTAGCATCGAGTAGACCAGGAGCGCAGTGCCGTTTTTGTACACATCATACATAAGTTATTGTTAGGTTAGGTTAGGTTAGGGCATTAGGGCTAATAACTGATATATCTACATTCTTTATAATTAAGTAGCTATATAAAATTAATCGTTCAGAAACATGACACAAAACACTACTCGATTTATACCTATGTAAATAATAAACCTCATTTACCTACCCAACGCAAAACTAAGAAACCTTACTAATTATCACCCGTTCGCAATATAATACTTAACTATTTGATGCCCCATTAAGAATTTTTAATTTAATATAAGTACGAAACATTATTTATGTATTTAAACGAAACATCATGATTTCGCGTGTGAGATTTTAAACGCAATCAAACTTAACAATTGTTTTTACATTTCATTGTGATTTAAATGAACACACTAAGAAAAGTTACTTACTTCTCGGGATCCTTTGGTATTTGAAAAAAAGACAGCTCCGGATTTGTCCCATTATTATTGAGGCACCCATAAACACAACAATAAACAAGTTTCCGAAAGGACGACGACGACGACGACATGGTAGCGAGTGAGAGCGAGCGAACACGGCAACGGCACGGCCCCGACTGAAGCATTCTCCATCATTCCCGATGGCTATGTGTGCGTGCGTACCGAACACGCGCGCATGTGTGCAACCGTGCGATGTACCTTTGTTCGAAGTTTAATTACTGTCTTCTATACTGTGGTTACCCTCTCATTTCAAAACTACGTATTGGATTGTAACGAAACTGTGCACATACAATGAAATGAGGTATATCTATGTCTGTTATTAGTTTATGTAGCTTCAGATACCATATGTGCAAAGTTTCGTTACAATAGTCCAACACGTAGTTTTAAAATGAGAGCGTAACTACGTTTGTATGGAGAATCGAACTTACTGCGGACTCTTAACATTGAAAAAAAAAACAAATTATATTTGTTTGTCGAAAACTATAAGTCAGTCAGCCTACTACGGAATTGGAACTAAAATACACAACTATAGTCCAACAACTATGAGATCACATGTGAATGAAAACCACAAAAAGGGAACTTCTACGAAATACTTAGTTATCTTCATTGACCAGAGACTATCCTGGTACGAACACATTGAAAACATTACGACAACAGTGTACGTAAGCTCGCCTGGATTTTTTAAATACATTCACTAACACGTCCTTACTAAAACAGATTTATATAGCTTAAGCACAATCCATCGTAACCAGGGCTCGAACAATTCATGCGGATGACGTAAAAATGTTTGTGTTTAATTTTAAACTCCCATGTGACATATCGCATGAAGTAACAAAATAATCGTGAGTCCATGAAATTTATACAAGATGAGAGGATGATATCGTGAATAAAATAAATATGACGAAAATTGTTATCGTCAGTACGACTATTTACAATAAAAGTGAAAATTAAAAAAAAGAACTAGACAATTTTATGTTATTATCTAATTATTTATGTTATTCATGTACTCGCCTCATTTCACCTGCATCGTGACCCGAGGTACTGGCAGATATCAGTGCTTGCTCACATGAGCAACGCAAAACGGAATTTGTACCTTTTTGGCATTACGAGTATTGCAATGCACAAGTATATGTGTTAAATTTAATTTATAATTCTTTTTCCGTACCACAATTGTTTTACTTGTTCTTTTATCGTTGTTTTTTTCCGTATTTTTTATTTTGTTGCAAAATGCCAAATAGATAACTTATGTATCTATCTATCTTCAAGTGACGCTATCGTTAAATAAAAGAGGTTGATAAACGATAAGTGGTAATTGTTCATGAAAACACTACGAGTATTTGAAATCATCCTATGAGTGGTTTGACGTGATGCGCATGAATTGTTCGAGGTATGATCATGACTTTTTGTAATACCTATTTAAAAGTGAAAAGGGGGCAGATGAACCTACTGAAAATAATGTTCTGTACACAATATCGATATCATGAATCACATTCTGTGAGAGGCCTTAAGCACGTATCACACTGACGCGATCTGGCCGCGGCAGTCAATAGTAATTTGTCATTCGCTGTCAAATTAACAATTGACTGCTACCACAGTAATTCAGGCCTAGAGCACACTACAACGGGTGCACTTTGTCACACCAACTTGTGATACAATGATAACGTAATACATACCTTTTATTGTAACTAGAGCAAGTTGTTGTGATAAATTGCTTGGCCTTTAAACGTACAGCAGTGATTTGTGATATTCAACACATGTAGTTGAAAGGGAAAAAAACAATACGAACAGTAATGGAATTTCATCCACTTTTCTGGCCAACAGTATAATAATGACTTTTATCTCTTTAAATTTGTGCTCGTCAGTAACGAAGAACTTCATGTACCTACTTCATGTGTAATTAATAAATATGTTCTACTAATCTAAGCTTATTTAAACACGTAAACGTATACTGTGTGATTTTAATCAGAATCTGAAATATATTGCTAATAAGATCATCGTTATTGTTATTCTTCACATGACGTGTAATACTTTATCAATAATATACGAGTATGAGTATTATTTTTGCTAATGTAAGGCGAACAAACATATTGAAGAAAACATAATATAATAACTTCTCTTTTATCGTTATCATGTACTAGTTATCAACCTGCCCTAATACAAAGTTCACTAGGTACCTACTTGAGTAACCGATACAAATCCTGTTGTAACCAGGGTGCGTAGCTGAACAAACGTATTGCATTGAAATTAAGTTCACATTTATCACGCGCACTCTGTTCGACGCACGGCCCGAATACGGAGTCTTTTCCAAAAGACAACCCTGGATTTCAGATTTTGAGAGAGGCAGGGCACAGCGTCATGTCATCACGCTTGAATCTGGAGCAGCCCGACTGGGGGAGTACCTCTGCCTTACAGAAGACCACAGTCATAATAGCACCGCTGTTTATTCCTTAGGTATTGCACCTCTGGTGTTCCAGTGTCCATGGGCGGCGGTAATCGCTTACCATCAGGTGATCCACCTGCTCGTTTGCCTCCTATAACATAAAAAAGACGCATGTGATTTGGGCCTAATATCAGTTTTGCTTCTCATATGGATGGTTTTAGGACACGGATCTTTCATAGGCAATATTTTTCATTTTTTGCAGGGTACCGACAGCGCTAAATGTAAATCTAATTTAAATTCAATAGTTTTACTCCGATCGATCCCGGCTGCCGCTTGGAAATTGGGATTGGATGAGAACTGCTAACCCAGCTGAAACTATAACTCCAGCGTGATTAGGTTATAAGACCCTTCTTGCGAAAAGGTTGTAAGTTGGCTTGTTTGTAGGAGAAGTTAGGACTTTATCTAAGTTTATGTGTATTATATCTTTATCTATAGCACGTTGGGTTGAGTAAACATTTGGGCAATAGAAATTGTCTTATTTGGTTAATATCTATTGTCCCCTTATTTCACCGACAAACGTTTCACCGAATGCATGGTTTCGCAAAATTTTAGTTTAATCGAATTTCTTTAACTCAGAAACCGTTAACTTTTTAGGTAAAGCTTTTGGTCATTCTGTAGAACCCATTAGGTTAGGTTAGGTTTGTTTTGTAACATTCCGGAAAAGTTAACTGATTGTAAAAAAAATAGTTTTCGATGAAATTAAAATTCTGCGAAACATACAATTCGATAGAATAACAACTGTCGGTAAAACAAGGTACAACCCTATTATACTGTCGTTACTCCCATACTGTACTTTCTCGAAAAAAACCTTGGCATAGCTCATTCCACAATCAAAGCTTTCGAGTCAGTCAATATAAATTCATATAGATTAAGCTATTTTTAATTCGTATTGTAATTGTATAAGTATTGTGAAATAAAGAAAGCAGGAAATTTATCTGAAACCGTTCCGTATGTTCACTCAACAAATCAGTTGTGATTTTTCTAGAGACCCAAGCGCCCATAGTCTGCTAGGCTGACCGTGTGCTTGTCACCATCATAAAAAAGTATGAAAGAACCATCTGACGACAGCGCTCACACCGCTCCCAACAATTTATATTCAAAATCATTAGTCTGAGAACCTTCAAAACACGAAAGAAATGCCATTTTTTCACTCTTTCAGGCTTGAACACTAATTGGGATGATTAATGTTTTTGCGGCTCCGAGACGAGCTAATTATAAATAATGAATGGTGACGCTGAATCGTTATTTAGATGAGCGAGCTGCGGGGGACATGCCCATTCGGCTGAAACTGCTGAGGGTTCCAGGGATCCACGGACATCTCCAACTTCAATTCAGAATCATAAGTCGAACACATACACAAACATCGTAGAGTAGGATCGTCCCCAGAATAAATAAATAAATATTTGCGGACAATCTTACACATATCGACCTAGTCCCAAACTAAGCAATGCTTGTACTATGGGTACTAGACTACGATAATCGATATACATACTTATATAGATAAATAAATACTTGAATAAATAGAAAACATCCATGACCCAGGAACACGTGTTCATCGCACAAATAAATGCCCTTACCTGGATTGGAACCCAGGACCTCTAGCTTCGTAAGCACTGTCACTACCAACTAGGCTGGTTTATTACGTTACTTTTTAACACGCATTAGGACAAGTCATGTGTTATTTACGCGTACAAAAATGAAATTCATATCTACATACCCTAACTCGGTGCAGACTATTCATCTAACTTGAAGAGGCGTCTAAACGCCTCTAGTGATGCCCTAACCTAACCTAACAATACACCGGCAAGGTTATTAGGACTTGGAGGGAGGCCTAGGGGGGTCTGGCCTACCTTTTAAATACAACAGATGGTCCTACGACAACCATGTGTCATGGCGAGTACATGCCGCCATTAAATAAGCATTACCACTAGTATCAGGCAGCATTGATACTAGTACTGGCAGAAGGCCGAAGAAATGTGTTCTAGAAGGCCTTCTGCACAGACATCAGAAGGCGTACCCACGGCTACTGAATTGCGGTGTGGAAAGCAAATGAGGAAACTACTACACTAAAATATCCTCAAATAAGGAGTAATGAAAAAATGCCAAGTAATGATTTAACGGTCCTTGATAACGGGCTTCCACGAAGAAAAATGCCGTGGCGGTCTGAGTCCGGCAGGTGCAGGTGCAAGGCTGCACCGGTCGTCATCATGCGAAATCCTTGCCAAATAGGAACCTGGAACGTGAGGACAATGCTAGCAGAAGGATAGGTAGAGGAAATGATGATGGAGATGGAAAGGACTAAGTGAGGTTAGATGGGAAGGAAGCGGAGATTACTGGGACGGAGAGTTAAGAGTTACCTATATATACTGGAGAGAAACAAGGTGCCAACGGAACAGCTATATTACTTAACAAAAGGTGGGGTAACCTAGTCTAGACAACACCATCCATCACAGCGACAGAATAACGGCCATAAAAATTAAAACACAACCCGTAGATACAGTTATAGTTACAGTACAAGTATACATGCCCAGAGGAAGCCACGGAGACGATGAAATAGGAGATATTTACAATTCTATAGACTCAATACTATACGCAGTTAAAGACAAGGATAATTTAATAGTAATGGGTGATTTTAATTCAGTTGTGCGAGAAGGAACGGACGAAAATACAGTAGGAATGTTTGGGCTAGGAAAAAGAAATGCTAGAGGCGATAGAATGGTACAGTTTTGTAAGGAAAACCGTAACCAACACATATTTTGAGCTCCCAAAGCGAAGGTTATACACTTGGAAAATGTCTGGAGATATGGGCCGGTACCAAATTGATTATATATCAGTCAGATCGAGATATAGAAGTCAAGTGGCATTTTGCAAAGCTTTTCCGGGAACTGACTTAAATACAGACCATAACTTATTGTTATGCAAACATAGCTTAGGAAGTAGGAAACAACAAAAAAGGATACACAGACCAAAGAAGCTAGAACTCAAAAAGCTTAGGGAAAAGGAATGCAATACTTTTAGAGTGCAATATAGTAATAAGTTAGGGGAAAAATTACATGAATATAAGAATACAACAAATAATCATACATGTAATAATATAAGTGTGAATGATAAGTGGGAAAAAGTAAGAGATATTTTAATAACATCAGCGGATGACTGTCTGAAAAGGGAAAAAATAGTACCGAGGAAAAGTTGTCTATCCAAAGAAATAATTGACCTAAAGTTAGAAAGAAGAGAACTCAGAAATAAAAATTATGATAGAAGTTTGCAAGGGTATGAAAGACTGACGAATAAAATTACAACAAAATGTAGGGAATGTAAGGAAAAGGATACATTAGAAGTTTGTGAACAGAAAAAATAATATATAAAGAAAGGTAAGATGGACAAAGCATATACCTCAATAAAAATGTTAGACTAAAGGCAACTATTCTACATGAACAAAAGAGTACAACTATTCTAAATCAACAAAGGAACATACTTATAAATAATAGCGATATTTTAGATAGATGGAAACGATACATTGAACAGCTTTACAAGGGACATGGTTTGGATGAGAACGACATAGAAGAGGCATATCTAGTTGATGAAAATGAAAAGGTCTAATAGAGTGGGCATGCTCGCTGGCGGATTTCTGTGTGTATTGTTGTACAAAGAGAGAGAACGACATACTTTTGTTTCATACCCAAAGTTAGAAAAATGATTAGATAAATGAAGGGGAGAAGGAAGACAATAAAGTTAACATGCAATCGTATAAACAGTCTGTAACGGTGACTTATTTCATCTACGGATATTGTATGAATCATTTCATATATCGATACCTAAATAAAATTCCTGCTTTTGCAATCCGGCATGGCTGGAAGCGTAGGGCGACATGCGAATGTCAACCTAAATAACTAGTACCTTAGAAACTAAATGAAAAGAAACAATACGACCTTTCGTCATCAGGCAATGCGCTAGCGCTTTAATACTACAATCAAATTTAAACCTTATTGCTAAAGGGTTAAGGTTGCTAATGGGTAGAAGTGATTGATGATACCACCAACGTCTAGACTCGTGTCCCCCATGTGGCATGTGACGTTTGGTGTGTCGTTCGGTGAGGGGGTGGCAAATGAGCACTACCAAGTCATCATAAAAAAATATATATTTGGGACTCAGGTCCCGTAAAATTAAAAGAAGGGTCGTGGGTGGTCTATGCCCGTCTAGATTGGCCGCCGTAGCTCCGGTACTCTCCTGGCTGGTCGGCGGCGGTCCGAAGCAGGGGTCACGCTCGGCCGGCTGTGATGAGGAGCAGGAACGGCGGCGGGCGAACGTCGAGCGGTTCCAGCCCAGGCCGCCAAGGTGGTGGTTGTGCGTTCCCAAATTTTAAATTAAAACGACGCACCCTGTGGAATATGCACTGGGTTAAAATTTTGTTCATGTTCGCTCTGCTTTGTGAACACCCTTTCTTCAGATACGACCCCTTAAATAAGCCGGTGCACCGTAAGCGTAAGCGTGTTTGTGTTCAAAAAGCAGAGCGGAGTTACAGTAAGCCTAATGCAAAACAACAGAAAAGCAATACTAACATTCTAATGAAGTAGGTAGGTACAAACTACTAGGTATGAGAACAAAGAAACGCAAAGTCATTTAGCCACTAATAATGCGCTTAGCAACAAATGCAATGGGTAAATAAAATGGATTTAAATTTAACATTAACTCGGAGAAGATCACAAGTAAGCTACTTTACTGGTAAAGCTAAGCTACTTATAATACCTATTACTAAAAAAACGTTCAACACTTTGCACTGCACTTACCAATAACGTGGGTGCTGTATTTCACCAATTTATATTGGTGCCAGGCGAAGAAATGTCGCCTCAATAGGTGTCCGCGACCACCGAATAAAATAAAAAATATTAAATGTTTAAGAGCGCACCCGAACTGCAAGACGACACGTATTTATTTGTGTGCAATTCGGCACGGGTCTGTTGTCTAAAGCGGCGGATCGCGGACTGCCGAGCCGCGCCCGCGCAAACTGCATCTAGAAATTTCCATGACGTAGACGCAGCGCGGGACCGAGTACAGTCACGCAGAATAGAGTGAACGCTTACGAGTTCGTAATATGTTTTAATCTTATTTTACTCAATTAAAATAGATTAAAATTTATATTAGATAAAATTTGATTAATTTGTGTATAAATAAATAATTTGATTGAATAGGTAATAATTTAATAATTCATTAGGTGTATAATTAAAATGTAATAATTTTGTATAAATAGTGTAAACAATTCAGTAAAAATAATAATTTAATGTATATATATCAATTTATTTGTAAATTATAGTAAAAATGAAGGCTATAAAAACGACATGTACGTGCAACGTTACACGTGCACATGCACTCATGCGTCGTGCGTCATGTCACTCGTGTCGCCCGTGTCCCCAGGTCATGTCACCCATGTCCCCAGGTCATGTCACCCGTGTCCCCAGGTCATGTCACTCGTGTCGCCCGTGTCCCTATGTCATGTCGCTCATGTCGCCGTGTCCCCACGTCATGTCACTCGTGTCGCCCGTGTCCCCAGGTCATGTCACCCATGTCCACAGGTCATGTCACCCGTGTCCCCAGGTCATGTCAATCGTGTCGCCCGTGTCCCTATGTCATGTCGCTCATGGCGCCTTGTCCTTACGTCATGTCACTCGTGTCGCCCGCGTCCCCAAGTCATGTCACTCGTGTCGCCCGTGTCCCCAGGTTATGTCACTCTTGTCACCCGTGTCCCCAGGTCATGTCCCTCGTGTCGCCCGTGTCCCTGTCATATCGCTCATGTCGCCCGTGTCCCCATGTCATGTCACTCGTGTCCCCCATGTCCCCAGGTCATGTCACTCGTGTCGCCCGTGTCCCTATGTCATGTCGCTCATGTCACCCGTGTCCCCAAGTCATGTCACTCGTGTCGCCCGTGTCCCCAAGTCATGTCACTCGTGTCGCCCGTGTCCCCAGGTCATGTCACCCGTGTCCCCAGGTTGTGTCACTCGTGTCGCCCGTGTCCCTATATCATGTCGCCCGTGTCCCCAGGTCATGTTACTCATGTCGCCCGTGTCCCCATGTCATGTCACTCATGTCGCCCGTGTCCCCGTGTCATGTCACTCATGTCGCCCGTGTCCCCAAGTCATGTCACCCGTGTCCCCAGGTCATGTCACTCGTGTCGCCCATGTCATGTCACTCATATCGCCCGTATCCCCTAGCACCATGTCGCTCGTATTCCTTGCGTCCCTAGCACCATGTCGCTCGCGTCCCTAACACCATGTCGCTCGCGTCCCTCGCGTCTGTTGGGTTCATGTCACTCGCGTTCCCCGCGTCCCTAGCACCATGTCGCTCGCGTCCCTAACACCATGTCGCTCGCGTCCCTCGCGTCTGTTGGGTTCATGTCACTCGCGTTCCCCGCGTCCCTCGTATCCCCTAGCACTGTGTCGCTCGTATCCCTCGCGTCCCTAACATCATGTCGCTCGCGTCCCTCGCGTTCCTTAGCTTCATGTCACTCGCGTCCCTCGTATCCCTCGTATCCCCTAGCATCATGTCGCTCGCGTCCCTGGCGTCCATTTTAGCTTCATGTCACTCGCGTCCCTCGCGTCCCTAGCACCGTGTCGCTCGCGTCCCTAAAACCATGTCGCTCGCGTCCCCGCGTCTGTTAGGTTCATGTCACTCGCGTCCCTCGTATCCCTCGCGTCCATTTTAGCGTCATGTCACTCGCGTCCCTCGCGTCCCAAGCACCGTGTCGCTCGCGTCCCTCGTGTCCCTTAGCTTCATGTCGCTCGTATCCCTCGCGTCCCTAACACCGTGTCGCTCGCGTCCCTCGTGTCCCTTAGCTTCGTGTCACTCGCGTCCCTCGTATCCCCTAGCGCCATGTCGCTCGTATCCCTCGTATCCCCTAGCACCATGTCACTCGCGTCCCTCGTGTCCCTTAGCTTCATGTCACTCGCGTCCCTCGTATCCCCCAGCACCATGTCGCTCGTATCCCTCGTATCCCCTAGCATCATGTCGCTCGCGTCCCTGGCGTCCATTTTAGCTTCATGTCACTCGCGTCCCTCGCGTCCCTAGCACCGTGTCGCTCGCGTCCCTCGTGTCCCTTAGCTTCATGTCACTCGCGTCCCTCGTATCCCTCGTGTCCATTTTAGCTTCATGTCATTCGCGTCCCTCGCGTCCCTAGCACCGTGTCGCTCGCGTCCCTCGTGTCCCTTAGCTTCATGTCACTCGCGTCCCTCGTATCCCCTAGCACCATGTCGCTCGCGTCCCTCGTATCCCCTAGCACCATGTCGCTCGCGTCCCTCGTATCCCCTAGCACCATGTCGCTCGCATCCCTCGCGTCCCTTTTAGGTTCATGTCACTCGCGTTCCTCGTATCCCCTAGCACCATGTCGCTCGCGTCCCTCGCGTCCCTTTTAGGTTCATGTCACTCGCGTCCCTCGTATCCCCTAGCACTATGTCACTCGTATCCCTCGCGTCCCTAGCACCGTGTCGCTCGCGTCCCTAGCACCATGTCGCTCGCATCCCTTGCGTCGCTTAGCTTCATGTAACTCGTGTCCCTCGCGTCCCTCGCGTCCCTCGCGTCACTCGTGTCGCCGGCCAAGGGTATAAAAGGGAATGCCGGAGTAGTATGCGGGATGATTCATTTCTCATCGTTCGGACTGGCAGTGTCTCTGGTTGTGGGCTGTGAAATTATTGGTGTGTGTTTCCTCTATTTGTGTTTTGGTGAATGGCTTGTTATTGTGAGGAATCTCTCTTCATGATTATGAGTCTTTTACTTTCTTAATTTTACAAATTAATTGTATATTTAAAGGGGTATTAGGGCCTAAGCTATATTTACTTTATCGGAGGTACTCCGGGAGGTTTATATGGTTAAATCACATATGTTTAATTTGCTAGCGGCCACTCCCTAGATTTGGATATGTTTGACAAGTGTTTTCGGAACTCAGTCAAAGCTGTATTTACCGTAACGGAGTTGGTTCGGAGGTTTATATAGTTAATCAAATATATTTAATTATGCCAGGGTACTCCCTGGGATCGAGTATGTTTGACGATTGTTTTCGAAATTTAGTTGGGGTTAATTCTTACTGTCCAATCAGCCGGAACACTGTCAAGAATCAGTTATCTGCGGAGTCAGCCCCACCCACAGAACACCTCCACTAGAAGCCTAATGTTTGTAATTTTGTTCCCGACGCGAGTCACCAAAGCATGAGAAAGAGGTGAGTGGAAGGGCGGGTGCTAACAGCGTTGCGATTGGTCGATGCGCTCGCGCGCGGAATGCGTAGTGATGGGACATGTTCACGTACAAGCATCCTAATTTTTTAGGTACATTTTAAAGTAAAGTAAGTAACTACTTACTATACCTTTATCTTTAAGTTAAGGTAAAGTATAGATAGTTTTGTTGCCATTTTAATACACAGTAAGTTAAGAATCCTAACTGGTACCGTAATTTTTTGCTGATAAAGTATGGTAGGTACTTACTGTACATATTAAAATGGTAATTAAACTATCTATACTTAAAAGTGTGCTAAAAAAATACTGACCATTTAGTATTTTTGGTTCTAAAGATTAAACTACAAATACTTCAGTACTTGTTATGGAAAGTTTCGGAGCAGTTTGATAATAAGTAAAGTCTCATTATTCGTATTGTCGTGTTCGTTATATTTATTGTTCTCATTTTAAAATAGAACAAACAAAACACGAAAAAGGCATTCGGCTATTTAGGATGGTGACGTATCTCACACCAACTCCGAGTTCCCTCGCACTTTCTCGAAGTTCATCATCAGGCCCATTTTGTGGCACTGGACCCAACTGCTAACTGAGAGGATTCTAAGAAACCCACACAACGTATTATCTATCTCACACCAACTCCGAGTTCCCTCGCACTTTCTCGAAATTTATCATCAGGTCCATCTTGTAACACTGGGCCCAACTGCTCACTGAGAGGGTTCTTAGAAGCCCGCACAACGTATATCTATCTCACACCAACTCCGAGTTCCCTCGCACTTTCTCGAAGTTCATCATCAGGCCCATCTTGTGACACTGGACACAACTAATCACTGAGAGGATTCTAAGAAGCCCGCACAACGTATATCTATCTCACACCAACTCCGAGTTCCCTCGCACTTTCTCGAAGTTCATCATCAGGCCCATCTTGTGACATTGGACCCAACTGCTCATTGAGAGGATTCTAAGAAGCCCGCACAACGTATATCTATCTCACACCAACTCCGAGTTCCCTCGCACTTTCTCGAAGTTCATCATCAGGCCCATCTTGTGACATTGGACCCAACTGCTCACTGAGAGGATTCTAAGAAGCCCGCACAACGTATATCTATCTCACACCAACTCCGAGTTCCCTCGCACTTTCTCGAAGTTCATCATCAGGCTCATCTTGTGGCACTGGACCCAACTGCTCACTGAGAGGATTCTAAGAAGCCCGCACAACGTATATCTATCTCACACCAACTCCGAGTTCCCTCGCACTTTCTCGAAGTTCATCATCAGGCCCATCTTGTGACATTGGACCCAACTGCTCACTGAGAGGATTCTAAGAAGCCCGCACAACGTATACCTATCTCACACCAACTCCGAATTCCCTCGCACTTTCTCGAAGTTCATCATCAGGCCCATCTTGTGGCACTAGACCTAACTGCTCACTGAGAGGATTCTAAGAAGCCCGCACAACGTATATCTATCTCACACCAATTCTGAGTTCCCTCGCACTTTCTCGAAGTTCGTCATCAGGCCCATCTTGTGACATTGGACCCAACTGATCACTGAGAGGATTCTAAGAAGCCCGCACAACGTATATCTATCTCACACTAACTCCGAGTTCCCTCGCACTTTCTCGAAGTTCATCATCAGGCCCATCTTGTGACATTGGACCCAACTGCTCACTGAGAGGATTCTAAGAAACCCACACAACGTATTATCTATCTCACACCAACTCCGAGTTCCCTCGCACTTTCTCGAAATTTATTATCAGGTCCATCTTGTAACACTGGGCCCAACTGCTCACTGAGAGGGTTCTTAGAAGCCCGCACAACGTATATCTATCTCACACCAACTCCGAGTTCCCTCGCACTTTCTCGAAGATCATCATCAGGCCCATCTTGTGACACTGGACACAACTAATCACTGAGAGGATTCTAAGAAGCCCGCACAACGTATATCTATCTCACACCAACTCCGAGTTCCCTCGCACTTTCTCGAAGTTCATCATCAGGCCCATCTTGTGACATTGGACCCAACTGCTCACTGAGAGGATTCTAAGAAGCCCGCACAACGTATATCTATCTCACACCAACTCCGAGTTCCCTCGCACTTTCTCGAAGTTCATCATCAGGCTCATCTTGTGGCACTGGACCCAACTGCTCATTGAGAGGATTCTAAGAAGCCCGCACAACGTATATCTATCTCACACCAACTCCGAGTTCCCTCGCACTTTCTCGAAGTTCATCATCAGGCCCATCTTGTGGCATTAGACCTAACTGCTCAGCGAGAGGATTCTAAAAAGCCCATACAACCTAAGTCTGTCTCAAATCAACTCCGAGTTCCCTCGCACTTTCTCGAAGTTCATCATCAGGCCCATCTTGTGGCACTGGACCCAACTGCTCCCCGAGAGGATTCTAAAAAGCCCGCACAACTTATATCTCTCTCAAACCAACTACGAGTACCTTCGCACTTTCCCAAAGTTTATCATCAGGCCCATCCTGAAACCTAGACGCAACTGTTCACCAAGAGCATTCTAAAAAGTTACTAAAACAGTAAAGTAACTACTACTACTAGTACTACTAATACTTATTATATATTACACTATTTACTTTAAATAACGAACAATAAATAAAACTAAATTTATGTTCTAATCTACAGAATAACTACTCAAACCAAAATAAACGAGAAATTTGTATTTTTGTTACATTTCTTCAAATCGGTACGAACGAAAGCACGTGGTTTGTCGATTGACCATCATAGCATCATCGGCACATCACTAGTCGTGACGTGTTTTCGTAAGAAAGGAATAGCATATTGCATTTTCAAAGTGATGAAAAGTGACAGACATAGTGTGTCTGTACCTCAGTATTCGCACCGGCCAGTATAAAATGGCCTCCGCTGGCTATAAGTATTTTCAATTAAATATTGAATTTGACTCAACTGTGGAATGAAACTCCATCTTTTTTGTAATTAGAAGTCTTTGACGACTTTCCGCACCACCTCACACTACAAAAGCCCATAATTAGCCGCGAAAATCCTATTATTTTGTTTTTTTTTGTGAGAGTCATGCACATTCCGCACAGGTCGTTAACATGGACGCAACTGAACGGAAAGGCGGGCGACCGCGGATTAAATAAGCGCAATAACACCAACGCTTGGTGACTCGAGTCGCGAACAAACTGAGAAACATTAGGCTTCTAGTGGAGGTGTTCTGTGGCCCCACCTAACGGTGCCAACGGGGATGAATCCGTGTCCGTGTAGTTACCAGACTTGAGGTGTGGTCTGGCGTCTACCTCTTTACCAACATAGGAGACGAAACCCTTTAATCGGGGCCCTCACGTCTCTCAGAACCAACTGGCGGCGTAGGCGAGGCTTTGTCATTCATGTGATCAGCATAGGAGGATATCTCCGCTCGGTGAAATCGTTCGGTTATCTGAGAGACGGTCTGCATTAAATATATTTATATATCAACATTTGTATGTCCCGCTAGGGCGCCTTACTCCTCGTATCCATTTAGACTGCGGTCGCGAGTGGGGGAGGCAAATACACAGGCTGTTATGTTGCTGTCTCAGTTTCGCCGACTGAACTATTTACAGCTTAGCTAGGGATACATACTTGCTTCTGAACTAAGGTATGGTTCTAGAGGTGAGCAGAATAGGGACTGTGGGGTAGGCTTAGGAGTAAATTCACGCGTTATGGGGTATTAGGGCTTGAAACTATATCTACTGTTACTAAAGATATTACAAGTGTTTGGCAGGATTAATAAAATTGAAGTTATTATTATTATAAAATCTAATGACGGCTAAAATTATTAATATGAGTAACCAGTGTGATGTTTGAGTAGTGAGACAAGTGGTGTTGGGTTGCCGTGGGTTACACGTGAAATATTACATGAGACAATTGTTAAATATCATTAAAGAGGTCACAGTATTATTCATGAAATTGTGATTCAGAAAGACGAAATAATTCTGGGTTTGATGACAGGCTGAGCAGTTCATCAAATCCATTTAAAATATCATATTTTCATGAGAGGGAACTCTCCATTTAAAGTATCTTATTTTCGTGCGTGGAAACTCTTCATTTAAGGCATGGTTTGGGTAGAATGTCTCACGTGTAATGAACGGTTTACCTCGGCATTACTCATTACGGTCGTCGGTATAAAATGGTCCAGGCCATCTTAGTTATACATATAAACGATTAATAATACTAAAAGATGTCAGTCGAGTTTGTCTCGGTGTATCTTCTCGAAACTGACCGCTAGGTTTGAGACACTGGTAGATTCATTCTCTGAGTCCTAAACTCGTAGGATAGCTAGGTAAGTAACTTGAATAGGATTTCCAGACTCCATTCCAACAAGAGAGTAGCCAGTGTGAGCAAAAGATTGCCACACGACCCGTCGATAGAACTTTGTTCCAAAATACAAGTATTTAGGGCAGTCTTCTAGTTAATAATAGGTTGAAATAAATAATCTTGATTTTATGAAGGCTACTCCTTGTTCAATCGGACAACCGGGGATAGGTGATTTTCTACCAAAAACAAATTTTAATTATAATCATAAAGTAACTTACAGTGTAATTATAATCATAAAGTGATTTATAATTAATTTATTATTCCTACAAGATTTAGGACTTTGTTATGCTCATAAATAGGAAAATAGCAGTTAAAAGTAGATTTAATTTTATTATGAATGGAGAGTCCAAAAACCTGTCAAGCTTTCATAAAAGGATCTAGGGTTATTACGGTACACAACACTTCGGGGTTCAATCACTAGCGATCACATTTTGGCCAAATCTTCAGGTATTCTCAAATAAAAGCACGCAACAAAAGTAGGTTTAATAAGTAGGTAAATAGAGAGTAAGCTACAGTAGTCTAGTATGAAGGAATAGTGCTTTACACTGCGTTAGAATTCATTGCAAAATATTTAGCTTTCTTGAGCATCAGCGGGGAGCTTCTTCGTTAGCTGTAGGTCTTCGGAAGCGTTTCTAGCGGGGTGGGGCTTGAACTGTTACAAAGGGTCCAGCTATTTTGAAAGAAGAGTTTGAAACAGCCTTGATGAGTATCCATAACGGTAAAGCTGCAGGGGACGATGGAATTTATATCGAAATGATAAAATATGTGAGTGAACCGATGAAGCAGGAAATTTTTGTAATTATTCAGAACATATGTGCCACAGGACAAGTACAAATAGATTACTTACTTAGTAAAATAGTAGCATTGCGTAAAAATAAATTTGAGGATTATTACAAAATAGACTCCGATCCGACCAATAGCTCAAAACTTTCTTGGACCTGATCAATATGGCTTCCGACAAAATAAAGGGACTAGAGAAGCCATTTTAGCCCTCAGATTAATTATTGACAGACGATTAGAGCTCGACTTGGACACACATATAGCTTTTATTGATCTAGAGAAGGCTTTTGACAAAGTAGACTGGAAAAAATGATGTGTATTCTGCGTGAAGTTGGAGTCGATTACAGGGACAGAAAAATTATATACGAATTCTACAAAAACCAGGAAACCATCATAGAAGTAGGCGAAGAAAAGCGGAGGGCAAAAATCAGGCAAGGTGTAAGGCAGAGTTGTCCACTCTCACCTCTTATATTCAATATCTTCATAGAACCGGCAATACAAATAGCGATAGATTCAGACTTGGGGGGCGTTAAAATAAATGAAAACAAAGTACAATTCATTAGATTTGCAGACGACATCGCGGCATTTGCCGAAGGTAGTAATCAGTTACAGTAGTTAGTAATACAACAAGATGAAATTTTCAATCAAACCGGACTTAAAATTAACTGCAATAAAACCAAAATTCTCACTATCTCTAAACGCACAACATTATACAGATAAAATTTACTGCAATAAAACCAAAATAATCACTTTCTCTAAACGCACAACAGTATACAGAAACCCAATCGTAATGAGAGATACGACAATAGAGCAAGTTCAGAAATTTAAATATTTGGGGACTCTAGGTGCACCCCTGACATCATACAGAGGATTGCTATGGCCAAAAAGGCATTTAATAACAAAAAGCATTTCTTAAAAGCACGCATATCAAGAACAGCTAAAAAGCGCCTGATTAAAATTTACATTTGGAGCATTGCTTTATATGGGAGCAAGTCGTGGACGCTAACCCAGAGAGACAGAGAACGACTAGAGGCCGTCGAAATGTGGTGCTGGCGAAGGATGGAAAGGATAAGCTAGACGGAGAGAAAGACAAACGAAGAGGTTTTAAGGATGGTAGATGAGAAATATGTTTGCTAGGATGTATTAAAAATAGGAGAGGCAAGATGGTGGGCCACCTGATACGGCACAACAGTTTCTTTCTTAACATCCTGGAAAGTAAAATTGAAGGCAAGAGAGCCTAGGATAACATATTTTAGCCAAATAAAAGATGAAGCTGATGTCGAGTCATATGAGGAAGCCAAGAGACTGGCAATGGATAGAAAAAAGTGGCGGTTACTCCACCGACAACAGCACGGCTCTTAAGTAATGATGATGTTGATGATGATATCAAAACGTTTAATTTAGTAAAACTATTCACTTTTAATAACAATTTTCATGAATGAATAAAGATAACATTTGAAAATGAAAATACTTATTTTAATTTGTATTGGCTGTTTAGCGATTTCATCTAATTCTGGCTTGACACATCCGCGAAAGCTTCAAGAAAAAAAACAGTTGCATGCCATTTTAGGTTATTACACAGATATTTGTAAACATTTTTGATCCATGTTTGGTTATTAACAAAAATGTCGACTCATGGTGACTAGAAAAGTGATAAATAGAATGGACACCACTAGGAATTATTGGTGATGTATACAGTATGTGAGTAAAAACCTGTTGCACTCAATAAGTAAAGAAAATAACTTAACAGGCCTTTAAAATTTTCATCTCAAGAAAAGGATTCTTTCTTTGCAAAATGTGTTGAAAAACTTCGTATGAAACGCGTGAGCTTTGATAATTACATCCTCGGCTCTCTTATCACGCTCACCTGCGGCTCGCGTGATAATTCCGCATCTGATGTAATTGTCAACATACCTCACTTGTATCACAATGTACTATTAAACTGAGGTTTACATAAGAAAATTAACAAGCATAAAATTGAGATTATAATAGTCTCAACTCAGCTTTATGTCAAAGTACCTAATTAGTGCCTTGATGATTATTGTCTTCTGTAGATATCCTTCTAAGAAAGCGCTCCTGTGTAGGTTATTAATTATTTGTTGGCAATTAGGTTCTCGAAAGCGGCAGTTACGAGTTCTGTGAACCGAACAAGAGTTTAAAGGGGCAAAAAACTTTTTTTTCGGGTGATAGTGGTTTTGTCTGGTTTCGCGTTTCGCAAAACCATTCAGTGGATTTTGATAAAAGTAATACATTTTGTACATCAGCATTATATATAATAAGATATAAGTTAAAAGGTATGTTTGGCGCCGCGGGTAGAAGCTAGCGTATAGTAATATAGTCTTCGACGAATTTATCCACGTCGTTCACACCCTCGTCCTTTGGAATCGAATCCGTCAGTAATATTCGAGGGGCTTTGAAGAGTTCAATCAAGTTCAGTGATTTTAAGCATCCGTGTAGGTAAATAATTGTGCATCAAAGTCCAATTCATTTAAATCGTACGACATTGATTTTTACAATATTATATTTCTTAGCTAAGAATCCACTCTCACATTTTGTACAATTTAGGTACAGCATATAGATCCACGTAATACAAACGTGTATCAGCAGAGTTATTCGACCAAGAATAAAATTAATGCCTAACAAAACACCGCGAATGTGTTTTATTTATACGCGGCATTTTTAGCGATTAAATATGATAACCGGTATCTTTCTTAATCGACCTGTACAGTTTTTTTTTTTGTTATAATATGCATCTTGCATATTCACAATATAGGAACGTCTGTCGCAAGGAATTTATCGATAAATCAATATCGTTGGGAAGTCCCTAGGACATTCGTGCCACTTAAAGTTCTATGTCTGATAATGAGAGTAAAGTAAATATTATTCAATACCTTTGAAAGCCGGGCAACTAAAGAACTTGGCTCTATTCTACACACCCCTTATAAATGAGCAGACGTGATTGGTGGACAGTGGAGGAGATAAAGTTCCAACGACGAACGATAAATCAAAACGAGCTTCAACATTGCGATTCTGTAAGTAAAACGTCTTAAGTGTAGGGGTTCTGTTTTTCAACCTTTTCTTAGGCGTACCCATCCACTAATGCTCTATTCAAGTATTGTGCCACTGTCATGACTGTGGCACAATACTTCACATTTTCAATAATTACCAAAATGGACTGAAAAAGAGGGTGTCGGTTCCAAGCTCATGAAAAAAAATATTTGAAAGTATTTTAAACGTTATCACCTCAACAGAATAACGTACGTCGGTAAGAAACAAGCTTACATTAAGGCAAAATTCCCGCCTAGTGTTAGATGGAACATTTGATTAATTTCGTGTGCAGGCGAGGCGGGTGGCAGACGCTAACAAACCGTATTGACGGCGTTTTTACGAGCTACAATGACGTAAAAACCATTCTAGCGTTAGGTCTAACGCGGTAAAGTCTATGTCGAAAGGATCTACTTACTAGGGTGCTATACATTTTTCAATGAACGAGCGAGCGAAACATACGAAGTTCTCGAAACGAAACGTCGGCAATGCGGGTTTTTGAGCGCAGCGTAGAGTTTCGGACACGGTCGATCCGTTTCACTCCCAGTATGCTACGCTCCGTAACCCGTTGGCAAACCTTCAATCATCAATTAGGTTTAATACATACATTCACGCCTTTATCCCTAAAAGGGTTAGACAGTGCACATGAAACTTGGGTTCCAGTACTATTCTTAGCATAAATGTGGGTATAAAAGATCGACAAAATGTCACAGGTTGCTAGCCCATCGCCCACAACACACTTCAACCCTGTTCCCTTAGTCGACTCTTACGACACCCACACGGGGGAAATAAGTTTAATGAACTTTATTTACTCAAAGTAAATAAATTTCACGTATTAGAACTTAATTTATATCGGTAGGTAAGCACCGCGAGGTACACAATAATACGTTACTAATTACAATAGCAACACAATAGGTAACTAGGTATACAATCTATTTAAATATTTACTAAATCCAGTTTTAATTGTAGTAGGTAGTATAGAATACTGAATTAAAATCATAAACTTCTGGTTAATACTGATACAGACTTTATATCCAATTTAATGGATACTATTTGCAATTTTGTTTAGTTTTACATCGGTCCTTGGTCTGCAAATTTCAAAAATATTTGTAAATTATCTTTTGAAATGTAAAAGTGCCCTTGTGACCTATCTGCACAATAAATAATCGATAGTGATTTAAGAATTGCGTTAGTTATACAAATAGTACGAATAATTCACACACTGAGGTTAGGGACTTAGGGAGGGATTCGTTGATACGGTCAGTAAACATTGAAGTTAATACATAACGTATAATAAGTTAGAGACGAACGAATTCCATATTATAGCAAATCATGATATAATCATTCAATTAGTCTAATTCGTATAGCTCTAATCCGCCATTACGGGTGCTGCGTTCAACTTTACAATATGATATCACTAAATATCAGAAAGAGGAAGGTTAAAAACTCTAAAATATAAGATTAATAATGAACAAAACCCAAACATCACAAGCGTAAAGATTACGAGAACGTAGAATTTGTGTATAAAATTTCTATACAATTTTTACGACCCCTTAAAATGAACAAAAGCCAAAAGCATTGTGTACCACCGGCTTTGTGGCGCCGGTGTGTAGATGTACAATCTACGTGTATGTATGTGTGTATACAAGGGTCAGAGAGGTCAGTATTACTGCCCGGAAAATGACACTTCCTTAACGTGAAGGTTGTACACGGGATTTTGGTTGCGACTGGGGCGCGTTTTAGAAAATAAAGTTGATCAATCAATCATCTAACAATTGGCTCGGCTCTAAGCGACATGTTAAATGTTTATAGATTTTGGTAATATAGATCCCCAGATTGCTCATGTAAATTCCTAATGCATCAATAACAGTAATTTATAATAATACCAAAACTTATATTTCAAAATACGTACAGATCCACAAGAGGATTTTAAAAAAATGCACACGATTTCAAAAAATAATTTGCTTGCGAGTATATACACCCCCAAGTTTAGGGCAACAGTTTTTACATAACATGTAACTGACACGATAATAATAATAACAACATTATTTTTATTTTCGTCGTAAATAGACGAAAATGAAAAAAAAAAACCACCAGAAGCATTACAAAAACGTATCACGACCCTGGTCGTACCACGTAACATGGTCGGCCTTATCACGCGATAAGTGACAAAATAGGAGCGTCGTGTCGTTCTATCGAACGGTCTCAGCCTGTGACGGACGCTCTATCTTGCTACTAATCGCGTGATAGGCCGACCATGATACGGAGTCTGAGCTAGGAAAGTACAAGTTATACAGAGAAGGAGCTATCTTATATCTCACATTTGGTTATGTTTGAGTTACTTACGGTGTGTGTATGCGTGTGTGGTAAATAAAGAAATGTATAAAATAAATTATAATATATACGCTATGAGAATAACAATATTTTTCTCAAAAATCATCGGCAATGTTGACTTTATTGGTAAAAAATCAGGACGTGAAGTGCATAGTTTATGGTTAGTCAACATTTAAAAAATAAAAAACCTTGCCGGCTCGATTTTGCTCGACTACAATGTTGCATACAAATTCCCTTATTTGTCTTGGTACAAACTTTTTAAAAAGTTGAAACCGCCATATAAATAAAAGGCATAGGTCCTAAACAGCCAAAACGGAAGATCAGTAGCTGTCACTCATCGCGACTTTTTAGTTGTCTCAAATAACTTATGGCGCTTTCGGAAGAAAAATACACTTCCAACTTATTATTAAAAAAATTAAAAGACGGCAATGCAAAAAGAATTCTGTTTTAACATACAGTGGCTAATTCTTTTTACGGAAAATATAGAAAATTGACGTGTAAATGATTCCAGATTTAAAAGAAGCTGCAAGCTCAGTTATTGATTATTTGTTTAAGTGTAATTTGTTGGTAATTTGCAAAGCCAAAAGACAGATATCGGAAGGCGTACGACAATTTCTTGAAGCGGTGAGAAGAAATGCATGCCTTATCATTTTCAGAAAATACATTTTTGTTTTCTTGCACAATTTTTGAGAAAAGCACTATATTTGTCTCAGCTGGAAGGGCATTTACTGGCTTCGTATTAAATTAAACGGACTCCCAAGGTCGTCCGTTTAAAATTAATACTCAGCCAGCAATTGCCTACTTCCCTTGCTTCGACAATAATGTACTATATTTCGTCACGACCAGAAGGAGTTCGGTCTTGTGGTAATAAAGTCGCATGAGCCACTTTGTCAGCAGAGCTTTTATAGGGAGCCTTGTGATATCATTTATTTAATCGTAGGCATACATTATTTTGACCTTTTAAAGTTTTTCATTCTTTAGTACCACCCAAGGGACACGTGCAGGGTTCTTGTAGGTAGCTCCTGCGGACGCGTGTGACAGTTGTCCCCCCTTTGTCAAGTGAGTGGGCAACTCGCTTGTAGGCCTCTAACTCGGCTTGACGACTACTGTCATAGTAAACTAAAGACAGCAGCCGGGATCAACTGCTTAGCGTGCCTTCCAAAGCACGGACGCATCAGGCTGTCATCCATCCAAAGACTGACCGCTGCCATCGTTACTTAACCTGCGTTATCGTTTCCGACTCGCAGGCGCCGCTAGGCTATGAGCGCTAATGGGGGCGCATGGCTAATGGGGAAATGAAAGCGTGGAATCTTTGAGCAATGTTGAGATATGACAAAATATACTGTGAGAATATAGGTACGTACGCGGGTCAGGCGCGGCGCGGGTCGGGCGCGGCGCGGGTCGGGCGCGGCGCGGGTCGAGCGCGGCGCGGGTCGGGCGCGGCGCGGGTCGGGCGCGGAACGGGTGGGGCGCGGCGCAGTTCGTGCGCGGTGCGTGTCGGGCGCAGCGCGGGTGGGACGCGGCGCGGGTCGGTATATCTCTGTCACTTACCAACGCATTTAATATCTCTCTCACTATCTCTATCACACAGTTGCGCGGGCCCACGCTACTGTGCGATAGAGACGCCGCGCTACTACGCGAAAGAGATAGAGATACCGCCCGACCCACGCCGCACACGATCCGCGTTCGATGTGGGGAGGCCTGTCTCAGCAGATTTTGTTTTGTAGCTTTTTTGTATAATCAATGTATCATATATCTGTTGTGTAACAACAGATATTTTCATATTCTTATTCTTAAGAGTCCGGAGGAAGTTCGAGAAAAGTCGGCTCCCTATACAAACGTTGTTTGGGTCGCTTTTAAAATAACATGTCGGCGTGTTGGATATAACATAAAACTTTGTATATACAATGGAAACCGCCATATCTAGCTAGGAAATTGTTTCTGGATACCATTGTTTATACAAAGTTTCATGTTGTTCCACGTTTGTATAGAGAATGGAGATTCCTAGGGAGATTCCTAGTGCCAAAATTTCTTTTACCTACGAGGTGAGTCGAAAGCGTGCGGCCACCCTAACCGTCTGGGCACCGGCGGAACAATTCCGAACTCGTTTGAAGATTAATGTGGGCGTCTCGTCATCCGCTCGTTAATTAACGTCCACACTCACCCCACCCTGAATATTAACGTTACAACTGGAGTTCCTTCTTCGCTTACTTTCGTTCGTACGGGGTGACTAGGATTTTCTTGACGTGGACAAGTTGATATTGATTTAATTCGTACCTTTGTACTCCTATCGCGTCGGGTTTTCTCTTGAATTATTGTCTTTGTTTTCTTGTGGCTGGCAACAGTTAATAAAATATAGAAGGGTCAAAAGTGGCACCAAGTGGTTCGTGTAATATTACACTCGGCGCTGGCTAGCCAGTTCCTTTGCTTGAACTTGGCTTGACACGCTGCCGCGTGTCTAGATTCGCATAATTAGAACAGCTAGAAAACTTCGCAACCCCAAAGCTTCTTTATTGGTGATGAAATTTAATGGGCCTCCTCTAAAATTGGATTAGATTGAGTAAGGTTTGTAACTGTAGCTGATTTATATTAATAGCTTACTATGTTGCTATTTAATGACTAAATAACTGTACTTAATAAACTATAAAGTATAATATTGAATACGTAATAAATTACACAATTTTTTTGCCTAAAGTTTCGGTTAACAGAAAAGCAAATAAGTTAACATTATGATGCGTTCTTTAAATAAACGACCCAATGCTCAACACTTTAATGCCTAATAGTTGACACCTACTTATTGTTTATTGCTGTTGTTGTTTTGATAAGCGATTGAGAGTGACACATTTATCTTATAGTAAAATAAGCTCACCCGGCCATATAGTAACAATTACCGCACGCTAGATGCGCGTGAAAACACTCATCCTGAAGAACTCCCGAAGAGTTCGAAACATGTCGCCCGGAGTGACATTGAATACGTGAGTTGAACCGTGTAATTAAAAGTATTATTTTAACATGTCTCACGAAAGTTTAAATTCGAAGTATGTATTTGTAACACGAACTTTTCCTAGCCACATATATAGACCTGCGTCGTTATTGGATACAGTGCTGGTACACTCACCAGCAATAAGATCTCCCACAACATAGCACGCGATATTGATGCCGGTGACTGTACTATATAATGTACACTTGCGGTTTTTTTTACCACAAACAAACGTTTGTTTGTTTCGTTATTCAATTGTTCAAGTACCTAATAAAGGTATAATTCGTGAGTAAATTTTCCACAGTCGTTTATGTTTAGTGTTACTTATTTGTACAGTCGTATTACATAAAGTCCCTTTAGTATGGAGCACATGGGTAGGTACAGCTATTCGAAGCGATTTTTCAGAAAAAAACTTTGTTTTCATTGATTGAATTGCGTAATAGTGGTAATAAATGGCAGTGGTGGTCTATCAAAGTAAAAATAATGGCAGTAGGATAAAAATAAATGTAACTTTTTCACTTTGCGGTATAAATAAGTTATAGTGACTATCCCCGAGTGTTCTCCGAGCAAAACCTGAGGGCCAGAGGCTCAAAAGTGGGCGGTAAAGCACGCGAGGCCAAAGGCCAAGCTCCGCATAGGGCCGAATACCGCATCGCAACGGATGCGCGGGCACCCGGCGGCAGCCGACCACGTTTTAATAGAGTGCAGCAGGCAAAAACCGGCCGGGGTCGTTCAGACACGACGACAGCCGAGCGCAGCCGTCCACGTGCGTGAGAAGCCGATCGGCCGCAAATCCATTGAAATATAAAATGTAACGTTTGTATTTATGCTTCAAATTCCTTTGGCAACTTGTAAAATACGCTCAGGCGCACTCCGACCCGGCCCGTTCGGTGAGAATCGTACATCACAGTGCGCTCTCTGTGCGTGCTGGAGGGGCCAGAAAACCCGAAGGGCAAGCCCACGCGGACACTCACTGTTCCCGAGGAGATACTCTACTCGGGAACAGTGAGACTACTTGTATAAGATTATAAGCGAAAAGTGAGTGGCAAGGTTCGAGAGTACAAAGGCGGAGCTCCGCGTAGGGCCGGAATGTCCCATCATACCGCACCCTTTTGAGGTCCGGAGGCCCGAAGGGGAGCCGACACGGACTCACACCATCCCATTGTTCACAAGCAAGACGGACCGACGAGTGCATCATTTTAAATTATTGAACTGGCATACTTGATTGTTATTTTAAGGTCATTTTATGTTTTCTATTGTAAATAAATAGGACGTTTTTACAGATTATTTTATACTTTGTTGTGCTCAATTATAAATTGAAGTTCTGTGGGTAATTGTTGTCATGTTTGCATTACCTACATCAGAGGTTTTTTGATCGTCGGAAATTACGAATATTTCTTATTTTGTTTTAGTATGAAATAGGAAGATTTTATGTACAAGTTTGTTATCTTAATATGTTAAACATAGGAGGATTTTGAATTATTGGACAAACAGCTTTGCCAGAATATTAAATTTATAATAAATTTATATGCCTTTTAACTTACTGATATACAGGGTGTTTCCTGTAACAGGAGCAATAAATTAAACGGTAGACTATTGGGCGTGTGAGCACTTATTTACAGGTAATTTTAATTGAAAATAAAAAAACTTTTTTTTCTTTTTTCTTAACTAGGTTCACGTGTATTTTTTATGCTTCTGGGGTGACACAGGTAGTTTTTTTTATTTAAAAAACACTATAAAGATAAAAAATATTAAAATATCACAAAAATATCTTTTAAAAACAAAAATGCAAAAACTATAATGACTCAGTACATGATGTTACCTCAAAATCTGCATTGACTGCTGTGCTATGATCTCGTGGTGTCAAGATACATTACTTGAAGGTCATGACATTAGATAAACATTACTACGAATTTAAAAAAAAAATTGGACACAAGGGGTTACTACAGATGCTCTAAGGAAGCGTCCTTTTAATTTATTGCTCCTGTTACAGGAAACACCCTGTATATACTCTGTTGAGTGTAAAAAAATGTGTCAATTGTGAAAAAGACAATGAAAATATCGAGTAATTTCACTCGCAGAATCTTTGAACCTGTCCTGGAAAGTTGCCAATATGCAGATGCGAAATTGGTACTCCAAGGGTACGTTGATTTGAGGTTCACGCTCATAATCCAGCCGACGTCAAAGATATATTTACACTTTTGCTCTTTATACCACTGTAATAAGGCGAACGCATTTTCATTCAACCTCTATTCCTGAATATAATACAACGCGGTGCCAAACATTGTTTCTTTATTCTTCGCTAACTTTAATCCTGCTTGTACCGTCAATGGCGGAAGTAGTTGTGCGGGCGAGGTGAACAACTTATGTCTTTTTTCTATTCCATAAAAACACAAAGGTAACCAGGTTGTACGACAAACTCTCTGCATAAGGTGGTTTGATCCGTATATTGCTTAGAGCATTAAACCAACCGGAGTGGCCATGAGTCATTTTCTATACATAAAAAGTCTGCCGATTTTTGCGGGGGAGGGGAACGTCAAATGTATGCGTAACGTGAAAATAGCTACGTCAGATAAACGTCAGTCCATACAATGTGTATGACCACTGGTCATATACTTTTGGCAGAGGGGAACGCCTGTCAATGGCCACTCCGGTTGGTTTAATGCTCTAAGGTATATTGCAAATGCCAAATAATTATTTCAATTTTTTTGATACAGGTACAGTCAGCATCAAAATAACTGCGCAATTGACGTCTTCAAAACTCTTATTCCCTTTTAATAAAGACTTTGACGTCTTCATTTGCCCAGTTACTTTTGATTTGGACTGTACATCAACATTGAAATGGTTGATGACTATTTTATCTATGATGGTCGATAAAATTTGATTCTATATATATGATAAAATGAAACTATGCTAATCAACTCACTATTATCACACCGCTATTAAAAAAACTCAAAGTTATTTTTGATCCAATTAAGGCATATTACATGAATGTCGATAACTACTAACGGTTTGGAAAGAAAACATCTGCCACAAGAAGAACCGGCGTAAAAACTCGAGCGCAAGGCGAGGTATCATTTTTCCAAAATTATGCATAGTGAATGTTTTCGATTGATGTTTTCGTTCTGACTTGAGCAGAAATGAGTGGTAATATAAAAACGAATCCAATTCAACATGTTGGAAAGACCATGTTTGAGAGAGGTAGGGCACAGCGTAATGTCATCACGCTTGAATCTGGAGCAGCCCGACTGGGGGAGTACCTCCGCCTTACAGAAGACCACAGCCATAATAGCACTGCTGCCTATTCCGTATGTATTGCAGTGTCGTGTTCCTGATGGTGAGTAAGGTTCCCAGAGCTCCATCCTTAAAGGCCGGCAACGCACTCACAACACCTCTGGTGTTGCAGGTGTCCATGGGCGGCGGTAATCGCTTACCATCAGGTGATCCGTCTGCTCGTTTGCCTCCTATAACATAAAAAAGACCCTTATCTGGTCTGAACTTTTTTCAAATACAACACTTCCGCAAACTTCCGGGCTTAGTAAGTGAAGATTATATTTCGCAAACAGACTCTTTGCTGCGTCGTAAAAAGATCCGGGTAAAATAATACATTCCTGGGAGCGACTCATAAACTACGTGAGGGGGTTGCTAGGATACTCGACTGGGGAAGAATCGAAACAAGTCTCGGATTCTGCTGCGCTATTCACAACTTGTTTCCCTCAAGTCGCCTCTTATCCCTCGTATGTTTTGATGCCGGGATTCGTATTATCGACGCATTATTGGAAGTCTGACTTACGCTGGTAGGTTGTGAATAAAGGATGATTCACGGTACAGCGTTATATGCCCAGAGAGATGATAAGACTCGTCAGTACCTATTTTATCGATAAGGAAAAAAATCTTACGTACGTACAAAACGTTACGAAATCGGACAGTTCCGGGCGTAGCATAGTTGCCATTTTTATCGCTGTGGATAATACATCCGTCACGTTCTGACAAGTATGTGAGTGCGTGAGTGACAGATGTTCTATCCACAACGATAAGTGATAAAATGACAACCATGTGACGCACACTGGCCGGCGCTGGATCATAAAACGTAATCATGTGTCAAGTCTCATAAAAGTCTCCTGAACAGAACACGTCAACTACGTGATTTTGATGGGTGTCACCATTTATTGTGTGAATATGCCACAAGGGCACGTTTACATATCGATATTAATAATTTATATTGTTGATCATAAAGTATGCATCATTCACAAGAAAACCAAACTGCGTTATTAAAAAATGTTCAAAAAATAAGAGTATAATTTAACAATTAACAAATCTAGAGGTCTCAGAGGGTCAAAATTTAAATAATAAGAATAAAGCGAAATCTCTTATGTCAATTCCGATTTCCGCTGAACACTGTAATAAAGCTACTTGTCGTCCTTGCAAACATGAACTGACCACACTCCAGAAACAACACGCGTTTACGAGTATGACCTGCATCATCTGAGAGTATTTGGTGACCTGTGCATGGAATTCTGCATGTTGTGCTACTACATAAACAGCCTATGCTTAACGGTTTGCGTCACTTCAATTAGTTGGGCTGTAGTTGCCTTTTATTTACCACTATTCACCTCACCTGATATACAATGTCTCTAATAGAAACATGGGCGTGCTCCAAAACAACCGCCCATCGGTGGTTAGGTTAGACTGGTGAGCCTGACGCAAGACACCGGTAAGCGTTGTGAATTCTAGCGTTTCGATTTTACGAGTTGTCTTCGATGGATCGCGTTGTGATGGATGACGAGATTGAAGAGTATGGGAAAGATTTAATTTTCGCTACCACAGATATGGCAGACATATGTAAGGCAGTGTGGTAAGAATCATATGCCGAGGCAGAGTTGGGCAAATTTTTATTTGAATAAGAATAAGAATAATAACAGAATTTTTATTCTTATTCAAATCGATTTGAATAAGAATAATTCTTGCGCCCGTTATTTAAAATAACATGACGGTGAATAAATCATGCTACTTTTATTTTAAATAAGGAATAAATAACGGAATAATTATTCAACAAATGGGGTTATTCTAACTAACATTTTATTTAAATAAAACGTTATTCAAATAAAGTTAATTGTGTGGTATCATCGTCGGTAAAATTTTGTAAGTTGATTTTCACACAATGGATTTTATGATAAGTTTGGATTTACTTTGTTTTGTTTTTACGAGTTCTGTACATTATACTTGGTGACGATGGTGTGATGATGGAGTCAGGAGGTGGATAGTGGAACTCCTCAATGGCGACTTGTAAAATACCCTTGAGTTTGGGCTCATTTGGTTTGTATTGACGAGTTCTACCTATACATTACACTTGGTGAGGATCGTCTGATGATGGAGTCAGGAGGTTAAACTCAAACAGGATTGGGGTCAAAGGAGCCCAAACTCGAGAGTCGAGGGCTATACAAGTAGCCATTGAGGAGTTCCACTATCCACAGACATATGTATAAATTAGGTATAAATTACACAACATTTAAGAGTCTACTTAGTGCCTCTATATACCGATACCAAAATTACCAAATGCGTCGTGTTTAACCCTGAGTGTCCGACCGAACTACATTAATATTTATGGTATATATTAGTTAAAATAAAAAATCATGATTAGATTTATTTGAATAAGAATAAGTTAACTTCATTCAATTTTCACACATAAGAATTATTCACGGCGAAATTATTTGAATAACTTTGACGTGAATAAAATCAACATGATTTTATTCATGCGTATTCTTATTCAAATAATGATTTTATTCTTGAATGCCCAACTCTGTGCCGAGGTATCCCATTATGTTTTATTAGTGACGATTATCTGCATTCGATTTGAAGGTTACATGTTAGGCAGCATAAATATCAATGTTTACCACATGGAAAGTCACAATATCAACACCTTATACACTAAGTTACTTTTACAATTCAATACAATACAAATATTCTTCATTTTTCACCAGACATAGTAAAAATAAAATAGAAAAATAGAGGTAAATTAAACATAAACAATGGTAGACAACAGGCGTTCTTATCGCTAAAAAGCGATCTCTTCTAGACAACCTTTTTTAGCTTTATATTTTTTCCAACTTATACACATTAGCTTACGCTTTAGCGGGAGTAAGATTGTAGTTAGCAATGGCTTTCACCGGCCTTTGTAGCGCTATTATACCGCTAAATGTTATGATTTTTACACGAGATTCGAATAGCGTAGCCAATATTGAGTTAAGTATTAATTAATTACATGTAGTTGCAGTAACTTTATTTAAATGCCACGCAATTTTGTACCGCGGCTAGGCTGAAATAACTTAAATTAATTTTATAAACTAGGTAACGTATGCAGTGGTGCTGCATGAGTTTTATTTTGCTCTTCATATTTATTTACACATTCACTGCCAGAAATTGCTACGCGCTACGCTCGTAGCTAGATCCCGTGGGTTTTCCCGTATGTGGCGAAAAGCGACTACGGCGCACATACGGGTATTTAACCGATCTACGCGGCCAAAATTATTTTATCGTCGAAACGACGCGGCGTAGGCGCCCGCTAGGCGGGGTTCCCGGCAGTGAAATTAATTTGAATTGGGAATTTGACAACAGTGAACATAAATTGTTTTACAGTACATATGGTGCTACTTTCCCGCACTAGTGCGGAAAAGAGCACTTTCCGGGCATATGTCAAAACTTTAAAGAGCCATATGTACAGTAAAACGTTGTACGATACACGTGCGAATAGGTAATTCGCAACTCGTGTTGATTTAAAACACTCCCTTCGGTCGTGTTTTAATTTATCACCACTCGTTGCAATTTTCCTATTTTCGGCACTTGTATCGTAAATAACTATTTTATTAGCAACAGATCAACATTACGAAAATACTCAATAAATATCAATTTGTCATAGTTTACTATTTTAAGATTTTTTAATTCGTATAAAGTAACAATAAGGACGTTGTTTGATGGTGAAGATACAAGCAAGTAATCCCTACAAATTCCAAACGTTTTTGTCGTTTCATAAATAGAAGCTGATTTGTCTAATACCGTATTGTGATATAAAGCTTAATAATTTCGTATTTTCATTATTCGTATACAATATTAATAATAATAACAGTAAATATCCAATAAAAATTAAAGCTAGCTTAAGGATAAATACAAGATAATAATAATAATAAAAACACAATTGGCTCTAAGTTAACACGCGATTAAGTCCCGTTTAGTATAAATAATGTGTGAGAATCGTGAAAGTTTAAATAAATACACAATTGGCTCTAACTAGATAAAAATGAAAATTATAAAACGGGAAGTTATAAAAAGAATACCGCCTGCTTTTACTTGATTGGCCCACAATTAACGAAACGGTGGTAAATTCAAAATGGGTAAAATGTTGAAAAACTAATTTCAACACACTATTTTTTTGTATGAAATGTTTTAGATTTTCGTGTGTTTTTTTATGATAGTTCCTTTTTATTATTTTCGTATGTAGTTATAGTATAATATTGTTATTGTTTAATTTCATATGTGCATCGGTTTTTGTTGAGACGTGCTCTCATCGAATGGTCCCTGTGGAAGACTAGCGCTGGCTGTAAAGATAGTAGGCAACGTGTTGAGTTGAGTCCATTTCGTATAAAAACCTTGTATTATGTTTTTATATATTATTTTAAGTATAGGTAATGTTTGAGTTTGAAACTAAGTATATTTTTTAAATAAAACCTTACGAAAGTTGTCCGTCACCTGCCGCTGGGTGCTGAAATTTGGCATTAAGTACGTTTTATGACATGTCAATATAAGCAATGTTAGTGTACCATCCCGCCGGTCTGATGATGGAGATAGAATTTGTTTCAATATGCAGCTGTAGTCATTTTGGTACCGTTATGTAACGTGACACACAGCTAACTTCAAATCATTGTTTAGTTAATTATTTATTAGTGAACTACTATGACAAAAAAAAATTTTTTTTGTTTTTTTTACACGCCTCCCTAAGCCGTTGTATGAAGGAACTGATAGAGGGATTTGTTGCCCTAACCCGATTGTTACGATAGCTCAGATGGTTAGTAGCGACGGGCCATGAATGCCTGTGGTCGCCGGTTCGAATCCGGATCGGAGCGTTAAATTTTTAAATCTTTCCTTTGATTAAAAATTTATGATAAAATAGTTCACAAATAATTTCAATACTCACTGACTTCATAAAAGTCTTTCTGGATATGGCCCCTAAATAAATAAATACGCATTAATTTATTAGGCTCACACAACAAATTACAATCATTCATTCAGTACATTAAAAGCTTAGCGTCTAGATCTAGACTACAATTCAAAACAGTGTGTGCACAGAAAGATTAATAACTTTTTTAAGGACAAACTATTCACTGGATGGAATAACATTGAGTGCCCGACAATATGCATAACATTTTATTTGCATTGAATTCATACTAAATTAACTCTGTCTATTTGTATTCCTGTCTGTTACCATTTCACGCTATAAACTGCGAAATCGATTTCGATTTTGTTACGGATATTGTTTTTATATCGGGGAAGGATACAGGTTGGTACTTTGTATCCTGGAAGTTATCTTTAAGCAAACCAAGGCTTAAGGGGTTGAAAGGGAGGTTTGTATGATGGTACAGTCAGCGTTATATATAGTTAGTAGCAGTCAGAGTAGACAAATATTTCGTAACACACCCTTATTCTTACAGTAATAAACACGAGTACCGAAATATTTGGCTACCTTGGCTACTACTAATTACCTCTACGCGATGATTCTTAATTCGTGATCAGGAGTAAATTTTTCTAATTCTGTAATTGTTACCAAACACGATTAACTCGAAGTTACCTAAAACAGAGGTCCTTTTTTTCTGAATAAAACTGAATAAGGAATCACTTTATAATTCAATATCATTGTCACCCTAATGGTAGTATGCAAAAATTTGACGTACGTATGTTTGACGTATCTACTTAACTTCAAGAAATGTAGGGTGACCAAACATTCAGTGGATATTAGTGTTAACATTATCATTAAATTTAACTAAACAGTGATTTAATTGCATGAGACCTCATCCATTGAAATCCGTTTTGGCTATTTATCAATATTTCTCCAATCCTGATCACGGATTAAGAATCATCGTGTATATGACGCTGACTGTGCGATATATTGGAACATTAAAAATTTGAATATAACTGTGTATCTGTTGGTCTGTCTATTACCATTTCACGCTATACTCGCTAAATTGTTTTTGAAATTTGGTGTGCAGACAGTTTGAATCCCGGAAATCATCCTCTCAGCGGGCGAAAAACGGGGTGGAAGTTTGTGTGGATATTCGGATTCATTTATATACTTGTATATTATATGATAATATACATACGAGTTCCACGCGGACGAAGTCGCCGGCAAAAGCCAGTATGAATAATAATGATGTTGTTCTTAATGTAAGTCCTAGGACTAACTCTCATTCCCTTTGTTTTGTCGCTGGTCGCTCCTCATTTGTTTCACATTTCGATACGATTCGCGTCCTCGCTCTTACACGCTGAGTTAACATTATAGGTCAGTGCAAATTCGTCGAAAAGCAAAACGGATGAATCGCTTAGAAACCGAGATCTCGTGTGAGCGAGGAAAAATCGTATCTAGAACTATCTCGAAGGGTGCAGTTTAAAAAGCCGTTAATCAAACTGTCACAGCGGGGCCATCAGGGAGCATTTCATTTCCAGCGAACGGTTGAAAGATTTCTCAAGTGAGATTCTGGATATAAAATGGGAAAGGTTTAAAAATTAAATTATGGTTGAAACGCCATATCTCTATTTGTATTCGCTAGGTGCCTGAGGCACGGGGTATTATTTAGCTCATATTTGGTAGCTCGGGAACCTACATACCTACCGCAAATCATGCCATCGTTCAAATCGCCTAACGGTGATCGAAAATAAACTCAGTCGAAAAATAAAATCGTGTTGATTATGTGTGTGACTATTGTTCTGGATGAACTTTATGAGAGGCTATGTAATTACAACACACAAAAAAAACAAAGTACACAAGAGCATAACCTTTTTAATCAAAAGTAAGATGCTCTCGGGGAGTTCGAAACCAGTATTAACATAAATTGTTTAGAACATTTAAATTGGCTTTCAGTTCCAAGAATTCTTATATAAGGTGCATCGAAAATTATAAGAAATTGCTTGATGCATTTAAAGACGATAAATTAAAATATTTAAAACAAAAACAAAACGATGGTATGTCGATAAAGGCTTTAACTTTGTTGCGGACTTTTTAATAACGATTGAAATTAAACACAATTGTTAATTACAAAATTATATCTCTATTTGACATGTAGGTAATATATTTTTTATATTGTAATCTTCACGGACTCTTATGTTTACATCTGTACTTTTATTATATTGTGTAAAAGGCGCCTGAAAACGTAGGATTTGGTGATTCTCAAAGAAGTATGTGACTGGATAGCCACTTTATTATACAGGCGTACCTCTGTAAACCTGCATCCTTCACACAATATATAACTGATTACTGTAAAATGTCTTCAGTTTTTAGCATTCTTAGTATACAGTGGCTGGTCATCTGGACTTTAGTTTTACGGTAGTACATTAAGATGACCATAACCACAAAGTCACGGTAACCTCTGAAGGTATGTACTCTTACAGTTGCGTTCACAACGCCAAGTCAGGTCGTCAGAGCTCTTGAGAATGCAGTTTTACGATATTTAGTTTGATACGTTATTCAAACTCTAGTAGGGTAACTGCGTAAGTTTCCAAACGAGCGTTAGGACATTTTCAACTCTATTATTTACCTAAAAATTACACGATATGTCTTAACGCGAAAAGCCACGCGATACCCCTGCTCCAAATTATACATTATGTAATGATTGTACAGGTTGATTTGATTCACTTTTGAATTGTTTTCACTTTTCAATGTGTTTGTGTGTGATCTGACACGTAAGCCTAGCGTGTGGAATCAAGTGCATGACAAATTGAAGTACAATTTCGCCAAGCGACATACGAAAATAGACCTCCCTGTGATAAGTCCGTTGCCCTTACCTTTGAATCTCTTATGTAGGTAGGTACCTAATTTTCTAATGATCCCATTACAGTTGAACCTGATATCACATCAAAGGGCACAATTTCCTCGGTTCCCCGCCACTTGGCTGGCCAGGGGCCCAATCATCCGAGAAATTATCAGGGTTCCCTAAGAACTTTCTCGATACAACTTGCATTTGTTCATTTTGACAGTCTTGGGAAGAAAGGCATTTCGGCACGGACTGATACTCTACCTTGTGGGGTAATAGTCGTGGTAATAGTATTTGTACGAAATAAAGTTTGGAATAAGATTGCTATCTGCAACGCAGATTGTTTTTGTTTGATACAGAGTATCGTGTTTATCAAACTTTAATGAAGTCAAAGCTCCCCTTAAATTGTATCAATAAGGAACTGTTTAGATACAATACAAGGACTGTAAGTGCAATGAAAAACAATTTTAACGAGTCCCAAAATAATTACAAAAGATTACCTTCCCACGCTTTGAAAAATGGAATCCTGCAAATGGCGTTAAGACCGTTTTAATCTAAGTAAGACGATTATTTTTAGGTTAATCGAATTAGCGATGTTAAGCAGGTACCAACCTTAAAAATACAATACTATCCCTTTCATTTAAATGATTCAAGCCTTGAAAGGTAATTAACATTTACATACTTGTATATTATACCCAACTGCTTTAATTATTTTACAGTGTAAGGATTTTGTAACATTATTAATGATCAAACGAACTTACCAAGTGAAGTTCGATCACAATTATGTGAGCAGCTTCATTCGACGCGATTTATAACAACCCACCCTCAACATTTTTATAAAATTGTTTAAGATTTATCTTCTCTTACAGGGTTCATTGTTGAGGAGAGGATTACTCGAGCAAATTGGTTACAATCATCTACAATCTCTTTATTATAAAATTTTGCAAAAATGCAAGAGGATTGGCTCCAGCCTGCAGTTTTGCGTATAATGTCCAGATTAACACCCATTTGGTTGGCTGCAGATGTGCTAGAATGCCTGGTGCTATGAGCTGAAAATATTGATGTGTCGATACCGCTATTACAAAGTGTTTCTTTAATCCAGTGACTTAATCTTTGTGATGAAAGCTTTGATTGTGGTCTCCTAAAACTAATAAATAAAGTGTCATTATCTATAGCTCGAAGTGACTTTGTTTTATTTATGTTAGCTTCTATACATCTAGCTGGACAAATCTCAGGTTTTTCGTTAAAATATGGAAGTCTTAAGACCGGTTGTGAAGAATTTGGTCGCGAAGTCTTAATTAAGTCTGTAAATATCTTTATAATAATTTCAGAAGAGTTTTTATGAATATTTTTTAACCTTATTAGTGAAAAAGTTTGTACACGATGTGCAGTAGCCAGAGAGCCAACAAAGTGAGAGTCTTTTTGGAAAGAGTTTTAAGATCAAGATCTTCATTAGGCCATTTTTGGGCTAAAAAATTTAGGACAATGCTGGGATCCCACGTTAAATTATATTTTGGTGCAGTGGGTCTTAATCTGAAAACTCCTTTCATAAAACGCTTGATTTTTTCACTAGCTAGGGTTTTTCCAAGCAACAGTGATAAAGCAGATCTATAGCTATTAATAGTCCCATATTTAGCACCTGAATCAAATAGGTGTGCCAAAAAATTTATAACAATAGATAAGGAAGCATTTTCGTAATCATATCCATTATCACTACAATAGTTGAGCCAAGCTCGTATACAACCATTATACTGTTTATACGTGTTATCACTTATCGATGACAACATTATCTGCACAGAACTCGTATTGAGATCAGACCTCTTTAATAGTGCTATCCTGATAATCTCGCGGCAACTAAAGACAGCGTTCTGTGAAGACTGTGAGTTGTTCTCAAAGGAGATTTTAACAAATAAGTACTGGGATTAAAATGTATTGATTCCGAAACAGTTAATTTTTTAAATAAGGGGAACCAGGGTTGTGTTGGCCAATTTGGTACAACAACAATACCTTCCGCTTTGTCATGGATAATTTTTTGAAGCATCTTTAATACTAAAGCAAAAGGTGGGAAGGCGTAAAAGTCTATCTCTTTCCAGGATATTGTAAAAGCATCTACTTTCCAAGCATCGGGATCGCTCTTCCATGTGACATATTTGGTACACTTAGTATTGCATCTACTAGCAAATAAATTTACTGTGGGTTCACCAAATACTTGTTTTACTTGTTCAAAAGCGTAATCTCCTAATTCCCATTCAGTATCACTAAATTTCATTCGCGATAGTGCATCGGCTTGAGTGTTTTCCTTCGTGTTTATGTATGATGCAAAAATGATAATTCTACGTATTTCACACCACTGCCATATCTCTCTCGCAATTAAATTTAAGTGATCGAATTGCACACTTCCCATTCTATAAATACAGGAAATGGCAGTAGTGTTGTCAATACGTAATAATATCTCGCAATCATACATATCATGGGCGAAAACTTTCAAACCTAAAAATGCAGCTTTTAGTTCTAGCTCATTTATATGAGATAATCTTTCGCTATCTGTTGGGAGCAATAAATGAATCTGACTCCAGAAAATTATAACAGCGTTTATTCGCTTACGAATACTATACAAAATTACTGACGAGTGATGTGCGCCTTGCGCGGTGTCGTTTTGAGTCTGGTGGAAGGGGAATGCCGCGAGCTGATCGTGGACCGGCGCCCGCGCCGCCCGCACCGTTCCTCCCGTGCGTAATTGGAGTTGGTAGCAGCGTTAACATACTCCCCTCCCTCGAGCAGGTAGGGCTTCGAGGAGTGAAGATGCTGTTGACGTTGGATCCGATGCTGAAGAAGGCTTCGTCGTAGCTGGTGTTGGATCTTTGGGTAATGCGCAAAGCTTGTGAATAGCGCGACGAAAGATGCCCCTTGTTGTCTGAACATCGGCGACCCTGGCGATGCCATCGTCCCCAGGGTATAGTTTTTGAATGCGCCCTAAGCGCCACTTCATTGGCGGAACATTTGGTTCCTTTAGGACGACCATGTCGTTGATTTGTAGGCCTTCTTGGTTGATTCGCCACTTTGTCTTCTGTTGCATTTCGCTTAGGAACTCCTTGTGCCAGCGTAGCCAGAACTGCTGCCGCATCCTTTCGATGTGTTGATATCTGCTGAGCCGGTTAGGTTTGATATCGATCAGAGACGGTGCTGGTGTAACGGTTGGCATTTAGATGTGAAGTAAAAGACAACCGTCAACAAAAAAACAATTTAATATATCCTTTAAAAAGTAGGTCGTGGTCAAGGTTCGTTAAGGGGAAATTGCCCGTCTGGTTCCACTGGTATTTACGGTACTCCCCTACGTCGCTGCGAGATGGTCGAGCAGGTCCAGGGGCGTAATCTCTATCACGGGGAGCGCCGTGGGCAGCCGGTGGTTGGTCGACGAGCAATCCGGGGGCCTAGGTCCTCAGGAAAGTGACCGCCATCCTTCAGCCGTAAAGTTGCACCCTGGAATCAACGTCGTCCACGTTTAGGGCCACGTAATAAAGTGCCGCCGATTATGAACCCCTGGTATGTCGCAGGCTAGCCGGAAAGGGAGCAACAGTAAGTAGCTGGTGGGTGTTCATCATCAGAACGGAGTTACAAGGAGAGATAGGAAAGGCAAACGCTATAGCAAAGCGGCCGAGATTCCAGATGCATGAGGTGCTGTTACTATAAATAATATTAATTTAACATGAAACTAATCTATAATTGATATAAACACAAGCTCCGAAAAACTAAAAGGGTGATGACATGCAGAAATACCGTGGTGCAAAATGTATGGGACGCCATCTTATAACGGTACTTTTGGCCGACGCGCGCAGCGGTTACTTACATGCTTGCGAGCGATGACATAGGTAAATCTGCGAAATAAGTAGCTCAAAGCGAAGCGCAAACAGCCTAGAATAGCACGATAAAATAACTAGCACTCTTAAGACTAGGTAACGTTCAACACTTACCCTTACGGGGTGCAAAGCGATATGAGGACGCGACGATTCACTGTTTGTTTCGACGCACGAAATGCTCCGGCCTTTACTGCCAGATTTTTTTCAAAACGTACTTACTGGGTTCAAAAGAAAAATAAGTACTTAAAATGTCTGCATGCGCGTGTGAAGACACAGTATTTGTGTACGCGGAAGCAGTAAGTGATGCGCCTCTCGGGACGCTCGGGCGAGAAATGAACCGTGGCGTAGCTGCAGTGGAATATTCCGTCGGCCGTGCAAAATGCTGACCACGCGTTACTAGGCGCGAAGCGCATAGAGTATCGTTGCGGTCAGAGTGTTTGTTCGAACTAAAAAACTAATGTTTTTCTTAATTTATTTAATATTAATTCTTCTTTTTTTTTTTGTTATTTAATTAAGTAATTAAGTAAGTAAGTTAGTTAAGCGTTATTTTGATAGTTTTAAGTTATGATTAAAATAATTATTTTTTAAGTATAAATCAATCAATGTAAATATGTATAAATGTACGTGCAACGTTACATTACCCCGCGCGCCACATAAGGATTTTATTACTCTCATATTAATAAAATCCGCTCTTTTCGTCGCGTATTCGCATTATCCTTACATAAAACTACTTTCATACATCACGCGATTATCCAGACGTTAACAGACGTAACTACAATGTGGAATGTTAACGCATCCTGCCATTTGGTAAGGTGTTCCATCATTAAAATACTGGAAGACCCATACGAATACTAGAACTATCGGTCTAACTAAGCGACAAGGGGTACATGAGCACATTTTTCTATAGATACGTACAGAGATATACACGTACACGCTAGTGTTCCCTGAAGGGGTACGCAGAACAAATGAAATTAAATTTTCAGTGCTGCTACTAGTTATGTTGGTTATAAACAGAGAGGATGTGATATGGCAGTGACAGGTTGTTAGCCTATCGACCACTACACACTTCAACCTTATCCCATAGTCGACTCTTACGACACCCACGGGAAGAATGGGGGTGGTGAAATTCTTACCCGTCACCACACGGGGATGAACATGCAAATATAGCTAACTACCTGTTGTGTCCTGTTAATTTTATGTCTTTGATGTGCCAGGTACCAATATTTTTTCCAGACATGTCAGCTAAGACATAAACTAATGGTGACTTCTTATCTATAATGCGGCACTTAATAAATTTGGGCGCAAGTTTTTTACTAAAGAACTTATCTTTGTCGCTCAGAACATAAGCGCGTTTCATTACGACATCACCAACGTTAAATTCCATAGGTTTGCGCCGAAGGTTATAGTGGGCTGAGTTCTTAACGTGAGCGTGCCATAATCTTTCTTGCACCGTACTGAATACCTCTTTAAGACAACCCACATTCTCTGCGTAGATGTCACGGGGAAGGAATAAGATCTCCGCGCCTAAATCGTTGTCCAAGTAATGCGAGCCACAAGGAACAAGTTCCCTACCGAACAACAGAAACGACGGAGTAAACCCAGTTGCCTCACTCACCGAATTGTTGATGGCAAATTGCACCTTCGGAATATATATATCCCAACTGCGATGATCGTTGTCCACGAAAGTTGAGACACAAGATAAGATAACCCTATTCTGGCGTTCTACTAGATTAATTTGGGGTGTGTACTTCGGCGTAAAGAAAACATTAGGGACTCTATAACGCTGGAACAGTGATTGAGTGACCCCTGATATGAACTGACTGCCATTGTCCATAATGACGGTCTGAGGGACACCATGGACAAGAAAAACAGACTCCTCGAGTATCTTCGTGACTGCAGTGGAAGTGGCACTTCTAATTGGGAAAATGAGACTATACTTCGAGAAGGCGCACGTGACAACGAAGATGAAAGTGTTCTGTTTCCTAGTGACAGGCAGAGGCCCCATCAAGTCAATTGATATCATTTGGAATGGCCTAGAACATTGCTTAGGGCGACCCATCTCTCCTAACGTTTGGTGGTTTTGTGCCTTGTATGCTAAACACTTATCGCAGGAGGCAACAAATTTCACCACGTCCTGGTGCATACCAGGCCAGAAATAACGTAAGGCAAGACGGTGATAAGTTTTGAAAACGCCAAGATGTCCAGCCGTAGGTTCCGCATGATTTTCAGTGATCACCTGCTCACGTAACTCACAAGGTACGACCTCCTTCCATAAAAACTCAGATGAAAGAGAGTGATTATTCTTAGCACGTCTGAATAGCTTGCTATCTTTGATAGTAAAGTTTGGGAAGGTTTGCGGCTTCGACACGCAAGAGTTATAAATATTTTTGTACCATGAATCTGTAGTGACTAGGTTCGAACTGGCGGTACTAATCGCCGAGACAGGAAAAGCTCTAGAGAGGGCATCGGGAACCACGTTGTCCACGCCTTTGCGATGCTTAAATTCTAAATTAAAGGAGGACAACCGTACACCCCAGCGGGCTAACCTACCAGACGGGTTCTTTAGAGACAGGAACCATTTTAAGGCACTGTGATCCGTATAGACAGTGAATGGCTTCCCGTTCTCCACTTAACACCTCCAGTGCTCCAAGGCGATGACCACGGCTAACGTCTCCCGCTCTGTGATACTGTAGTTCTTCTCAGCTGCTGACAACGATTTGCTCATGTAAGCGATGGGATGCTCCTTACCGTCTATCGTCTGCGTCAGCATCGCTCCCACGCCGTAGTTGCTGGCATCTGTGTGCACCTCGAACTGCTTATCGTAGTCAGGACACGAGAGGACAGGAGCGGTAACTAAACATTCCTTAAGTTTATTGAAAGCGGCATCAGCTTCTGCAGACCAGACAAAAGGAGGACCTCCCTTCCTACTCGAAGTCAACTTGTTCAAAGGCCCTGCTATTGTGCTAAAACTAGGAACAAAACGACGGTACCAAGTAGCAGTCCCGAGAAAGCGCTTGACGTCCTTTCGGCAAGAAGGTGTCGGGTAATTGAGGATTGCTTGAACCTTCTCAGGATCAGTCCGTAGCCCAGAAGTATCTACCACATAGCCTAGGTACTTAAGTTGGCTACGGAAGAATTGACATTTCTCCAGGTTAATGGTAAGGTTAGCCTGCTTCAATTTATCAAGAACCCGCAGTAACAGGGACACATGGGAATTGAAGTCGTTCGAGACGATAATAATGTCGTCTAGGTAAGCGAAGACTTTGAGGTCAAATTCCCTAAATAGCTGGTCAACTAACCTCTGCTGCGTAGCTGGCGCATTAGTCAAACCAAAGGCGGTACGCTTAAAACGAAAGGTACCACGATTATTCACATAAAAGGCCGTCTTATCGCGGTCTTCCTGTGCTATCGGTATCTGCCAAAAGGCTTTGGATAAGTCGATACTAGATAAATAGCGAGCATCGCGAAGGTTATCCAAAATCTCTGAAATGTAAGGAAGGTTGTAGGCGTCGCGCTTCGTGACGGAATTGAGCTTGCGGCTGTCGAGGCAAAATCTAGGCTGACCGTTCTTCTTGGTGACAATGAGAACTGGCGAAGACCAAGCACTCTCGCACTTCTCGATGACGTCCAATGCTAACATCTCGTCGACCTGTTCGACAAGAATACGCTGCTTCTCCGGAGACAATCGGTAATACCTCTGGCGAACTGGTTCAGCATCTCCGGTATCGATGCGGTGAGTGATCAAACTCGTCTCACCTAAACCCCGATGCTCGGAAGAAATGTCGCTAAATTGTGAAATTATATCATCCGCAACGGCTCTTTCCGAAGCAGATAAATTGTCGTACGCCTGGATGAAAGATGGGCAATGTGTACTAAGGCTAGCATTCAATACCGCGGCATTAGCAAACGTAATGCTCGTGAGATGCCCGGGAAAAATCTTAAACTCGCGCCAAAAATCCATTCCTAACACGAGATCTATATTGATGTCTGGCACAACAAAAGCCTTAATAATATGGTACTCTTTCTCGAAATGTATAGGAAGAAACATGTAGCCAATGCTGGTCATAGATTGACCACCCGCAGCAGTGACTGTAATTATGTTATCCTTATGTAATTGTAAACCTCGCTCTTCAATTTTTTTATAAATGTTGTCCCCCAAAATGGAGACAGCTGAGCCTGAATCTAATAGGCCATATAGCTTAAAATCATTAATTTGGACGCAAGCGTAAGGTCTAGGGTCATGCGATGGCATGTCCAGCAGAACTGTATCAACTTTGTAGGAATTGAAGAAAAAGTTAATTGTTTCAAGCCATTTCTGCCAATCCTCTTGGTCAAACTTGGATGCCTGGTCTTTGGTACAATTCTGCTGGTCTACTCGTTTTTTGAAGTGCTTGGTTTACCCTTACCACACTTAGGGCAGTCTGGCGATTTGACACCTTCATGGCCGCACCCGAAACAAAATACCCTATCCTTATTGGCCTTGCATTGACGAAAATGATGGGTGTTATCACGACACCTAGGACAATATGGAAGCTTGTGCTCCTGATGTTGTACTGCATGTATATAACTATTATTTTTAGTGTACGATTTATTCGCTGCGTTGTAAGCACCGGCGGCGTGTTCAATGTTTTTGTTCCTATCGTAGAAGTTATTATAAGGTCTTCTATTAAAACTTTGACTATTACTGTGACTAAGCTTGCTTGAAGACTGACCAGTGTAAGCAAACTCGGGTGCCAGTGTTCCGGAAGAGACCTTGGGAGGTTCATGAAAACCTACCAGACGAGCCTGTATGCTCTCGTAATTACGGCAGAGCGAACGCAAGGTCTCGATGTCTGGTAGGTTGTGTAACGGTTGGCATTTAGATGTGAAGTAAAAGACAACCGTCAACAAAAAAACAATTTAATATATCCTTTAAAAAGTAGGTCGTGGCCAAGGTTCGTTAAGGGGAAATTGCCCGTCTGGTTCCACTGGTATTTACGGTACTCCCCTACGTCGCTGCGAGATGGTCGAGCAGGTCCAGGGGCGTAATCTCTATCACGGGGAGCGCCGTGGGCAGCCGGTGGTTGGTCGACGAGCAATCCGGGGGCCTAGGTCCTCAGGAAAGTGACCGCCATCCTTCAGCCGTAAAGTTGCACCCTGGAATCAACGTCGTCCACGTTTAGGGCCACGTAATAAAGTGCCGCCGATTATGAACCCCTGGTATGTCGCAGGCTAGCCGGAAAGGGAGCAACAGTAAGTAGCTGGTGGGTGTTCATCATCAGAACGGAGTTACAAGGAGAGATAGGAAAGGCAAACGCTATAGCAAAGCGGCCGAGATTCCAGATGCATGAGGTGCTGTTACTATAAATAATATTAATTTAACATGAAACTAAACTATAATTGATATAAACACAAGCTCCGAAAAACTAAAAGGGTGATGACATGCAGAAATACCGTGGTGCAAAATGTATGGGACGCCATCTTATAACGGTACTTTTGGCCGACGCGCGCAGCGGTTACTTACATGCTTGCGAGCGATGACATAGGTAAATCTGCGAAATAAGTAGCTCAAAGCGAAGCGCAAACAGCCTAGAATAGCACGATAAAATAACTAGCACTCTTAAGACTAGGTAACGTTCAACACTTACCCTTACGGGGTGCAAAGCGATATGAGGACGCGACGATTCACTGTTTGTTTCGACGCACGAAATGCTCCGGCCTTTACTGCCAGATTTTTTTCAAAACGTACTTACTGGGTTCAAAAGAAAAATAAGTACTTAAAATGTCTGCATGCGCGTGTGATAAAGCAGGCGAGAACTGAAATTGTATACCTTCGTTTTCTGCATACGATGCTATGGAATCACCATCAGCCCTGAGAAATCTACCGATTTCGTTGCTTGCGCCTGCAAAATAAGTCCCATTATCTGAGAAAATCTTACTTGGTTTCCCTCTACGTGAGATGAACCGCTTCAGACATTGGATGAAACAATCTGCTGTGAGGTCGCTAGCCAACTCTAAGTGCAATGCCTTTGTCGAAAAACAGATAAATAGGGATAGGTAACATTTGGTGATCCTGCAACCGCGTCCTTTGCGGTCGGTAATGAGAAAAGGACCTGCAAAGTCAACGCCGCAAACATGGAAGGGAAGGTTTGGTGTCACTCTTCGCTCGGGTAAGTTACCCATGAGAGCGTTTATATTTTTTGCCTTCATGATTTTACATGTTTTGCAGTTATTCACCGTGCTTCTTGCTAAAATTCTGCCTCTCAAAGGCCAGAAATGTTCCCTGATCGTACTTAATAATAACTGTGGTCCACCGTGTAGCAATTTTAGATGCATGTGCTTAAAAATTAGCTTTGTAAATGGGTGATTTGAATCCACTATAATAGGATGTTTTTTGTTGTATGTTTTAGGAGAGTGTTTTATGCGGCCGCCGACACGCAGAAGTCCGGATTCATCGATGAAAGGTGTAAGTGAAAGTATACGAGATTTAACAGGTACAGTTTTATCGTTCTGTAGGTTGTTTAGTTCATCTGTGAAAGCTTCTTCTTGAGCTTGTTTACATACATACATTCACGCCTTTATTCCCAAAAGGGGTAGGCAGAGCACATGAAACGTATGTTCCAGCGCCACTTTTAGCATAAATGTGGGTATAAAATATCGACAAAATGTGATATTGCAGTGATAGGTTGCTAGCCTATCGCCCACAACACACTTCAACCCTGGTCCCTTAGTCGACTTTTACGACACCCACGGGAAGAAAGGGGGTGGTGAAATTCTAACCCGACACCACACGGGTAGCTTGTTTACTTAAGAAATTTAATGAACTATTTAATTCATCTGCAGTTAAATGACTTACCATTTTAGAATTTGGATTCTTCAGGTTAAAAATGAATCTCTTTACAAAAGCAAAGGTTCTTTGCAAGGTGGATAATTTTGAATATTTGGTGAAGTCCACAACCTTGGAAAGAGCGCTTGCTGATTTCTTGTTTTCTGTTATTTGAGTATATGTTTTGATTTCAGGTACATCGCTGCTAGTGCTGGACTTATTCAACTGTGGCCAAGCTGATATATCATGACCCAAAAACGAGGGACCCTGCCACCACAAAGCTGAATTACATAGCTGCTGAGGGTCAACTCCTCTGGAAGCCAAATCCGCAGGGTTCTGATCTCCCGGGATATGTCTCCACATACCTCCAGGAGACAGTTCCTGAATGGCTCCTACGCGGTTTGAGACGAAAGTTTTGAGGCTACGTGGTTCGGCCTCGAGCCAACTCAGGACCACAGATGAATCCGTCCAGTGGAAAACTTGGTGAATGCGACATCGTAGCGCCTGTTTAACCTTAACCGACAAACGTACCGATAATAAAGCTCCTAGTAACTCCAAGCGCGGCATTGAAGTCTGTTTTAAAGGAGCAACCTTAGCTTTGGCACACAACAGACGTACAAGAGTTTTACCTTCACTGTCTATTGACGATAAATAAATGCATCCAGCATACGCATCCTGGGATGCATCACTGAAGGAGTGCAAGGTAATTGTTTTATATTTAGGACATAGAACGCATCTTGGTATATCAATATTCGTTAGATATTTGAGATTTCCTACATAGTCTTGCCATTTTCTTGATAATTCTGCAGGAATTAAATCGTCCCAGTCTAGTTTAGTGAGCAACAACCGCTGTAATATTATTTTTGGTGTAATTGTGATTGCACTCAACAAACCTAGTGGGTCAAATATTTTTGCTGAGTTTGATAATATTGTACGTTTCGTCACTGGTGGCGTCAGATCTAACTGTGTCAAAAAATGCAATTTGTCACCAGCCGGATGCCATATAAGGCCTAAGACACTAGATTGGGAAGTGATGTCTAAGTCTTTCGGTATCATAGTACCGAGACTGTTTTTTACTACCAAAGGGGCGTTTGTATGGAATTTGCGAAGAGGAAAGCATGCTGATTTGAGTTTATTAGTAACTGCTTCACAGATATGGCTTAGTTCGACTTCCGTTTGTGATCCTGATAAAAGATCATCTATGTAAAAGTCATGTTTTATAACTTGCTTAATGGTTTCGTCTTCGGATTCTTTAGCTAATTGTAATAAGCATCTGGTGCTTAAGTAGGGAGCACTGGCAGTTCCGTAAGTTACTGTATTTAGCTGTAGAACTCTAATAGGTTCTGAAACTTCATCTCTCCAGAGAATAAGTTGTAAGTAGCGTTGGCTAGGCTCTACAAGGACTTGCCTGTACCTTTTTTCGACATCAGCCGTTACGACGTACGTATGTTGCCTAAACCGCATCAAAATCGAGAGTAAGTCATCCTGCACAACAGGACCGACATACTGTATGTCGTTGAATGACTTCCCGGTTGTTGTTGCTGCGCTAGCGTCGAAGACAACGCGTAAACGCGTTGTCTCACTCGTTTGTCGAATTACTGAATGGTGAGGAAAAAATGAACCAAATTCGGGCTTTGATATATCTGTCAGATGTCCTAGATTCTTGTATTCATGAATGAAATCGGAATAGGCTTTTTTTAGAGACTGATCCTTAGAGAGTCGCCTTTCAATGTTAAGAAATCGTTTTTCTGCCATTTTGTATGAATCTCCAAGGACATCTGGCGATTCTCGCAATGGAATTGTAACTGTAAATCTTCCATTTGCGTCGCGGTAGGTAGTGTCATTGAATAGATTTTCGCAGTAACTATCCTCAGGTGACACAACCTTTTTCGCGGGTAGTTCTTCGAGTTCCCAGAACCTTGCTAGCTGATCTTTAATATCTTGTGAGAAATTACATTTAATTCCTTGTGAACTCGCAGAACCACTGCGGCGGCCAGTGGGGCCCGCCACTATCCATCCCAGTTCTGTCTCCGTCAATACGGGTTTATTTCGCCCTAACTTAATTTGATTGGATCCAATAAGGTCCCAAAATACATCTGAGCCGATTAAAATATCTACCTCTGACGGATGGCAGAACTGAGGATCTGCTAGATTAATATTCGGTGGAATATTTAATTGTGTTGTAACTTTCATATTTGGAAGTTTATCAGTGATGGTAGGCACTACATAGAATTTAACTGGAATAGAGAAATTGCTATGCATTTAATTTATTATTAAATCGCAATATTTATTTATTTGCAATGTTGAATTATTAATGCCCGATACTGAACGATTAACTTCCATTGTTTTACAATTAATAATTGTTTGTGCCTTTTCAGAGATGAACGAGGATTGGCTGCCGCTGTCCAATAAAGCGCGTAGCACGTGCTTGTTCCCTTCGTATGTCACCTCAAGGAGTGCCGTGGAAAGTAAGACTTGGTCACAAGATACCGTGGACAACGTGATAGAAGTTTGAGCTTGAGCAGTAGTTTGCTGTTCCACGGGTTCGTTGGACGAAGATGCTGTCGCTTCAGGAAGGTAAGTGTTAATTGTAGCTGAAGCATTAGCATTTTCATTACTAAGCAATTGTTGGTTGTTTGTTTGTTTATGTAAAATAGTGCTATGTTTTCTTTTGCAGATTTTACAACCACTAGAGCGGCACTGGTAAGTATGATGCCCAGGACGAAGACAGTTTTTGCACAACTTCCATTGAATAGCTTGTGTGTAACGATCATCGATTGATAACGATTTAAATTTAGGACATTCGATTAATCTGTGATTTTGCTTACAGGACATGCACTGGTAACTAGTGGACGGTGCGTCGGAAGCAGAAGCAATAAAAGATTTAGTCTTAGGAAATACCTGACGTTTTTCATTTTTAAATTCCGACCTTGTAGAACCTACTGTTTCCAATACGTCAGCCCTGTTACGTAAGAACTTGAAAAAAACCACTTAAAGTAGGAGAATCTTTAATATCATTCCTAAACTCTTCCCACTTGCGTGCAGTAGCGTTATCAAGCTTTGTCGTAGCCATGTAAATAATAAGCGTATCCCATTTGTCCGTGCATTCACCAAGCGTCTTAAGCGCTTGCAAGTTCTTGGAAATTGAATCAATTAAATTGCGCATACCCTTATCAGTTTCCCTCAACAAAGGCTCGATATTAAATAAGCACTTAAGGTGTTGGCTGACCAACAAGCGCTTGTTATTATACCTTTCACACAAAAGGGACCAAGCAATTTCATAATTATCAGCAGAGACAGTAACCGATTTAATGACGACACTGGCTTCACCCCCTAAATAAGATTTCAAATAATGAAATTTGCATATATCATCCATGTCGTCATTGTTATGAATTAGTGACCGATAAATGTCACGAAACTCAAGCCACAGGTTTTGATTCCCATTAAAAAGAGGAAGTTTCAAAGGAGGAAGTTTGATTTTACTGTGGCCAATACGGCTAGCTGTGCTTAAAACCTTCTCCTTTTGAAAGGTCTCTTGCCATGTATCAATAATTTCCAATAACCATGAGCCTGTTTACCATTATTGTAAGCCCCCCAACCTGTGGTGGAGGAATCTGAAAATATCTCCTTTTTAAACTGATTGAACCTAAACGGATTACCATTACGATCTATATGTCGTGTCCACCATTTCAATTCAGTATGCAACTCCTTAGGAATTGAGATTATTGAGTTGTAACTAGGGTTATCGAGTAAACATAAGTACTTGTGGCGTTCAAGCAACTTCGTATACAGCCAGGAAAACTGTACTGCTGGACACGCAGACGTAAGAAGGCATATTAATCTTGCAAAATGCCGTAACTTACATTTATTAAGCCTTAAAGAAGAATCAATAGCGTCTTTAATCTTATTTATCTTGTTTGGCGGTAATTTTAATTGCATACGATTGGAATCAAATATAAATCAAATGTACAATTGGTACTTGGCATTAAGCAGCTCTTGTCGTAGTTAATTAAGAAACCTAGGCTTTCTAGAGTTGATTTTGTGAGGTGAATATTTTTCATGCACTCGTCATATGTTTTTTCCAATTAACAGGGCATCATCTAAATAGCAACAGGAGATGAAATCTTGACTTCTGAGGAATTCGTAAACTGGTTTTAATATCTTGGTAAAGACATACGCAGACGAGGATAAACCAAAAGGCAAGCAATTAAAGGAATATAAAACATCATCTAACATAAAACGAAGATATTTTCTATGTGGTTCGTAAATAGGAATCAAATAATAAGCGTCCTTTAAATCTATGGATGCCATGAAACAGTTATCAGTGATTAATTTTGATGCTGTCCTATAATCCTCCATCTTAAAATGCGTAGTTTTTACAAATTTATTTAAATTCTTTAAATTTAATATAAATCTTTTACTACCGTCAGGTTTGGGTACTAAAAATACGCTAGAAATAAATTCTTTCGGGTGGTGATTAAATACAGATATAGCATTAATCTTTAGTAGTTTATTAATTAACTTATTGAAATCATGTCTTTCTTGATCTGATTTGGTGTATACAATTTGCGGATCGTGACAAACTGGAGTTGAATGAAAAGGTATTTTATAACCTTGCGTCCAAGACAAAATTACTGGATCATCTGTGATTTGTCTCCAAGCTTGAGTGAAGTACTGTAAGCGGCCGGCGTATCTTACCTCGTGTGCATCTATTTGCGGTAGGATTTCCGCGGAGGAGGAGGCGATCGCGAGCACTCCTTCGCTTGGTAGCGGGTGTTGTAGTACCTGGTCGCGGGACGTGGTGCACGAGATCGCCCTGCATCTGATTTGTTCTGATTCGGTGACTTCCGATGCAGGGTCTTGTAATTTAAATTTCTTTTTTGATTCTTGTTTTTGTATGCAAAATTTGCTTTATTAAATTGATTATTCTGCCTCTGTGTGTTCTTTAATGTACTTCCTGATTTCTGTATAGCCTGCGCAGCTTTTAATTTTTCTGACAGTTTCTCTCCGACTAAAAATGTATCTCTTTCTGAACTAATCAGGGCTTCCTTTAAACTGGTGTTAATGGCAGAGATTACAAAATTTCCTCTCATTTTTGTTTCATTAAAGTGAGAATCGCATATTCGCCGCATCGCTAATAGGTTTTAATACCTCTGAAGCTGAAAACTTTTGTTTTGTTAGAATATCAGTAGCTTGGGCGAGTGCAGAAATTGCCAAAGCTATTTGCTTCTGTCTGATCATCAATGACGCGTCTCTTCTTACTAAAGCATCGGGCAACGCTGCTTTTGCTTCAGGATTCAAGGTAGGCGGGACTAACATGTTACAGTTGTTAGGTACAAGGTATTCTTGTGCAAGTTTATCTTTAATGTCTTTAGACAGTCCTTTATTTAGTATGTCCTGCCATCTACTTGCAACGTCTTTATGTATACCTTTTCCCAAGGGCGTGTCCGCTTTCGGCGCATCACCCAATAGGTTGAGGATGTCCTCATCTAGTTCTACGTCCTCCGGTGAGGGTGTTACTGGGTCAGCTGCCTGCACCGGCTGATCTGGTGCAGACGACGGGCCGGGCTGGGGACACTCCGGACGCACAGGATCCTGCTCGCTGGTCGCCGGTTGCGTAGAAACACAGTGCGGTGAAGCCGAACGTCGCGAAGAACGTGAAGCTCATTGTCTCGTTAGATCATGATGCGGCGAATCGGATCCATCGTCGTCTGTTAATAACAAAACGCCCTTAATACAGCATTGCTATAATTTTAGCCAGCTTAGTGTAACAGAGATAACCCAGGATAGTTTCTCGCATTACATTATGCTTTCTTTTGAAAGCGGTTATATTTCAAATTAGATCAGGCTTGTTTATTGCAACAGAGAGAACCCAGGATAGTTTCTCGCATTGCTTATTGTTTTCTCTTGGAAGCGGTTATATTTCAAATATGGCCAGGCTAGTTTTGTGTAACAGAGGTAACCCAGGGTAGTATCTCGCATTACATTTCTAGCCTTACATGAAAACCGTTACATTTCATTTGCACTTACCGCTAGACTCACTATCTGAAGAATCCAAAGTTCTTATGCGGCGGCGTGACTTTCGAGAAAGTCTGGACTCCAATCTCCTTATTTTATTCCGAAGATATTCAGCGTCGTCGTTGCGTTTTCGTTTTTTCTCCATCTTGAAAAGCGTTGAGTGAGACGTGCGAAGGCTTGAGCACGGAAACGTTGAATGATTAAAAGATGGCGGTTACAGCCTGACTGTGAGGCCAGGGGAGTAGGGATGGACGGTGGGGGGGTTTAAGTGTTGCCAGTATAAGAATTTAAAAAATCTTTAAAAAACCGTGCAAGGCTGATGCGTGGGGGCGCTGCTACAATATGTAAACCATAAATCGCAAAGAATGAAGCTGCGAAACATAACTACCTAAATTCATTACTTTTTAGCCTGTATGGCTAGAATTTTAAATAAGGAAAGGTATAAAAAAACACGTAAATGTAGACACAGCGGACACAAAGATTTTAAATATGTCTCTAAAATGTATGCCTATTCTTAAAGGGCACGGCCCACATAGTATGAAAACAAGTCTCGATGAACTTTCTTGAAAAATTTAAAACAGTGAAGTGGCAATATAGTAGGGCAGGTATCCTGCTGTTTCGGCACAATATTTTTCGCCAAATTTCACTCCCCACAAAACTTATGGCAGTAGTTTCATTTCCCAAACGAACAAATAGCACATTTTTGTTTCGCATTTTGTTCATTTGGTCAAAATATCATCTGGCATATTTTTGCTTTGTCAAGTGTTATTAAGACAAAAGGTTATTAAGCAAAAACACTTTGTTCGGGCTAATATTATTGTTTTCCAAACAAAACATTTGTTCTAATTTTCATTTCGCACATCACCATCAGCATCGCATATCTTGCATACATGCATGCTTGTCATAAGCGAACTCTGTTTTTGGTCGGCTAGGTTAGGGTTCACTTGTGTCCCTCAGACCAGAAATAGACACCCCGCGCAGCGGGGTGGCGTCCATTCGCTGGAGACTCTCGATGAAAAGGGCGAAACCGACTCGGGGCTTGCTTGCATGCATGCTGCTTATTTGAATTATAATATGTTGTTACCTAAGTACCTATAGTACAAAAGAACATATAAACTTACCTGTAAATTATTTAGTTTTGTTTTTTACAAACTACCCGCTTAACAAAACATGTAATCTCGCTCAAATAGATTTCGTATGCACTACACAATTAGGATCTAAATCGTATGCCATGCAATAATTTGGAAAACGAATGTTATGCCAAATAATAGGTACGTTTGACCAACTGAAACTTTACTATGTCAAACTTTGCCAAACAATAATTTGCGAAGTAACATTTTGCCATAAATTGCCAAGTGATAAAATGCGAAACAATAATTTGACTAGTGTTTTTTTGCCAAATGATCATTTGGGAAACATTTTTTGGGAAGTGACCCTTTGGGAAATTATTTTTGCACATACAATAGAGAACCAGCAGTTTCAAGTGATAATGTGGACACGCTGGACAAAAGCACCAAATTTTTTTCAGGTACTTGTTAGGTCCATAGCTTTAATTTTTTGATAGGAACCAACTCCTCCGTCGGCCATCTTGAATTTTATTCGGCAATTTTGAATTACACGTATATCATTAATATCTCGAGTTCTAAATAACAGAGAATCACAAACTTAGTGCCTAAAAATACATATTGTTTATGCTGAACTGAATGCATATTTATATAACACTCCATATACATGTAGGTAAAACACCTTCGTTCTTAGAATTGGTTTATGTTATGTTAAAAAACCAATTATTAACTCTCTTGGGGTTGATCCATAAGCGCATATCTCCATCTTTCCCTACTTTTCTCGCATTCTATAATTATTATGTCATACCGGTTGTTGTGGCCCTCTTTAGGAGTCTCAGTGGACGTCTTTCGGCTGATATCAAAAAATCAAAAAAATCAAAATCAAAATTGTTTATTTATACAGTGATATAGATTAGACAAAACATGGTTTCTGTGACATACTGGTTACGGAACACTGTCGTTATAGCTTAATATTAATTAGATTGCCCGTGACACCTGCACTAGGCTATGCCTGTCTCGCAGGATGACACTTTACATTTGATTGCCCGTTATTTTATTACTAGGAGCTAAAGAATTTTACGTAACATGTTTAGTACAAATACCTGAAGTGATCGACAAAATAAAACTAGTAATTGTATGTATCCTAGAAATTAACTTAATGGAGGTATTTACATGTGTTAAGTAGTGCATTTAAGTATGAGTGATTATGTGTACGTAATCGCAAGTGTGTGAGTATGGGTGTGGGTGTGTGTGTGCGTGTATGTGAGTGTGTGTGAGTGTGTGTCTATTATTACTAAACTGTTTCTTCTGTTTCTCTATAATTCAAGGTGCATAGCCAAGCTTTGACTTTATGTTTAACTTCTCTAATTGAACAAAGTTTGATATCACAGCTATTATTGACTTTCTTATATACGGATAAGTGCCTGTATAACCCGAATCGTTTAGCAAAATGTGATTTAAGTGTTGGTAAAGGGATGATATAGGTGCGCTTTTTCAGTAGTTGATTATAATTTGGCAAGTTAAGGACGTAATTTTGAGCTATGATAGTACTTCGGAGGATAAACAGCTGACGTACAGTAAGAACTTCACTCTCTTTGTATAGGTTGTAGGTTGAGAACCTTCTTGGTTTTGACAGCATTACCTTCAGTAACGAGCGTTGCGATCTCTCCAGGAGTATAATGTGTGTACTGGTCGCATTTCCCCATACGGAAATGCAGTATGTTACGACAGATTGAGCCAGGGCAATGTAGGTTGACTTGAGGAGTGGTTTATCCATAACATCCCGCAATTTTTTAAAAATATATATTAATTTCCGGACCCGATTGGATGTAATTCGTATATGCTCTGTAAATGTAAGTTTTTCGTCTAGAACAACACCTAAGTATTTTACAGAGGAAACTCTTTCTATGCTTTTACAACCGCATGCATCCAACTTCCCACTGCATGAATGAGTTTTTAACACGCCGTTGTGACTTGGGCCGGAAGCAGTAGTTTTATGGAAGCATAAGTATTTAGTTTTGTCAGCATTTAGGGTCAGTAGGTTGTTCTGAAGCCATTGTGACACCAGTGCTAGTCCGCTTTCGGCGGAGGCGCTAACTGCATCCCATGAAGCTCCGTGAAACAAGATTGCCGTGTCATCCGCGTAGCACACTATGTCCGCATTTGTCATTACTATCGAAGCCAAATCGTTGATATAAATCAAAAACAATGTTGGTCCAAGTATACTGCCTTGAGGCACACCAAAAGTGATGTTTCTGAGATCACTGACTTGTTCATTAACCTTAGTACACTGTGTGCGACCCAACAAATAGCTACACATCCAGTCCAACGGCGTTCCTCTTATCCCCGACAACTCCAATTTCTTAATAAGTATTGGGATTGACACTGTGTCAAAGGCCCTGGCAAGGTCGAGGAATACTCCGACACAGGCCCTACCTTGATCTAGATGTTCAGCAATCTTATCCGTCAATTGAGTGATGGCACCCTCGGTAGATTTCCCGCTCCTGAATCCAAATTGTTTGTCAGAGAGTATGTTATTTTTCTCTAAGAAGATCATATGATAATGATGATCAGGTGCCTCTTCAAATTCTCCTTACTGTTTTTAATAAGTTTCTACTCTTTCCTTCAGACACCAAATACATTAAGGGAGACCAGAGTCAACCATCTGAATATTTTACAATTTCATTCAGAGCGAAGAAACCTTATACTAGGTACCTCGTTTGTGATTTTATCAGTTACCGTAACTTTTAGCATGCCTAAAAGCTCTTGTCCTTTTTACATAGTTTACTTTACTGCCCGCACGAACCTTCATAAATATGTCGTAAGCACACAAGCCGGCAATTTTCTTTTTCCTCAAACTAATTGAGACATCGTGGTTGCTGATAAGGTGTCGGGGCTGCACGCGAACCTAAAATACGAGCATACGGGCAGAAAAATCAGAAAAAACAATGGGCCACTTTCAGTCACTAACATTTCGCATTACATTTGGATATCAATCTGTCACGCTTGTTCTTACAATCGGCTTGCTGAGCGCGTGTGGAAAGCTAGCTTCTCTCAAGAAACTCGGCTTACGAGTATCCAGCTCGGAGCAAAGCATAAAAAATCCTTACAATATTAAATGTTTACGTAATTTTCGGTAGCAGACAAAAAATATACATATATCATAACGCTTTGCACAAAAAAAAATGTTAGATATTTATCGATCTCCTGCTACGCTTGTATAGAATACAGCTCTCACCGCATATCACGGTTATGTAGCTTCAGTTCTCCGGTATGGTTTGATACTATGAGGAAACTCAGTTGACATAAAAAAGATGAAAAAATGCGAACTCGCTATTTTCGGCGGGTCACTAAGTACATTATGTGAAGCATTTTATTCCAGGACCATAAAATACAACTTTAAAAAACAAATGTTTGCATGTCCAAAATATGGCCAAAATTAGCTGATCATGACTAAAACACTGTCACATTTCTATTTCATTTCATTAAGCAAATAATTTAATTTCATTTACCTACTCTTTTTAACTGATGAGTCTGATGACGGAGATAGGTATGCTTTATATTGAATGCTTGCATAATTTCCTTCTGTTTTGGGATTCATGACATTAATGTGCAAACTTTCCTAATTTTCATGAATTATTAGATTGTTATCTGTCTAACCGACCATATTTGAATGGCTCGACGTATATATAAATTACTAGCTTCTACCCCCGACTCTGTTCGCGTGTAACTCGTTTATATCATAACTGCATACAAACTTTCATCCACCATTTCACCCCCACAGGGGATTTTTTCCGGGATAAAAGCATAGAATGTCTTATTCTGGGATCTAAACTATCTCCATACCAAATTTCATCTTAATCGGTTCAGACTGACAGACAGACTGACACACTTTCGCATTTATAATATTACTAGCTTCTGCCCGCGACTGCGTGGAACTCGTTTATATCGCAAGTCCATACAAAATTTCACCCCCCCCATTTCACCCCCTTAGGCTATGATTTCAGGGATAAAAACTATCCTATGTAAGGACATAGGGCAGTTTTTATCCCCGAAATCATCCGAGTCATCGGGGAAGGCCCCGGGACTCAAACTATCTCTATACCAAATTTCGGTTTACTAATGGTGGAAGTACCAGGTAAACAGCTCCGATCCACTGGAAGGTTAAGAACAGTACCGCGTCGCATGGCACTTTCAGTAAAAAATCCTAGGGTAATTGGCCCAACGTATTACGAGCGTCTACCCGCCAAATTGCGAACTGAACCATCTGACGAAGCATTCAAACGTCAGCTGAGAATCTTTTTATTGGAACATCCATTGTATTCTGTATGTGAGTATATGGTCATATAATATATTTGACATGTTTAATTTAATTTAAATTGTTTTATAATTTGATAATGTTTCTAGTTTTTATTTTGACGATCATTACGAGATATCAATATCTATATTCTTTATTTTTACTTTATCATTTTGTATTATATTATGTCAATAATAATGTTGTATTGTATTTGTGACATTTCAATCTATTAATATTCATCATTTGACGATCATTGAATAAATTCGTGTAAATTAGCTTGAGGTTAACTTATAATGTAAATTTATTTTATGAAATAAAGAAATCTAAATCTAAATCTAAATGTTTCGCCGAAAATTATTTAGCAAATTCTTAACTCCCCAAACTACGTTTCCCATTTTTTTTTGTTCATTTCTTTTTCGCCAACTCAACGTTTGGCACTGTTATCATTTCTCAACTAATGATTTCATAAATTATTGTTAGACAAATTATCAGCTGGGATTTTTTTAAGATGTCAATTATATTTTCGTCAAATGTATATTGAATAAGTAGCATTATGAAATCTAACCTAGTTGAGTATAGTTAGTTCAAATTGCAGTATGATTTTATTGAATTAAGTGGGTAGGGTACTGCACTATTCAGCTAAATTAATAGGGTACATTTTTTGTATAATATTTATGTATAAATATTAATATTATATTAATAATAATAATAATTGCGGACAATCTTACACAAATCGACCTATTCCGAAACGAAGCAATGCATTGGTTTGGCATTTTATTTGTGTAGGCGTGCGAGTATACAAACGCACGGCAAATATTTAAACCTAACCTTAACCTAACCTAACCGCCAGCGTGTCGACGTCACCCCGCTTCGCGGGGTGCCTATTTCCGCTCTAAGGGACACGAGATAACCATAACTTAACCTAACAAAAATAGAATTGTTAAGATTGGTTTTGTTTACTGCGGGGGCTTCGTCCCTCTTGCCCCCTTTTTTAGGCTTTATAAGAACTCGTGCAGCACTCTAGTTGGTATTATGAGATTTTATGACGGTAAATTGATATTTGGGAAAATAGATAATAGAAAAGATTTCGATCTTACGTGGCATCGGCATTATGAAAAGAATCAAAAAATTCAAATCATTTGCTACACAATCATTTGCCACACAAAATTTGACAATATGTTATTTTGCCTTAGCAAATCATTTGCTACACAATTATTTACCACGTAAAATTTGACGTAGGTACTTAGTAAAATTTTGCAATATAAAAATGTAGCGAAATAAAAAATATACGAAGTAAAATTATGCCAAGGATTGCTTTGCCAAATAAAACTTCAGCAAAAAGTTGGTTGCCAAATGAAATCAATGTCAATGTTTTAAAAAGTGCTGGATGGGATTTTTGAAGCGTCAATAAATAGGCTTTTAGCTGGCGCCTAAAGATATACTCGCTGGACGGTCCTTGAATAAGTGGAGGGAAATCATTCCAACACTTGGACGCCGCAAACCTAAAGCTACCGCAAATCGCCGCGGTCCGATGCTTACACCTACGTACACTCTCGGGCCATACAAGTCTACACAGCAAATGTGCTGAGACCCCAGATCGCACTATGCCAAAGAGAAGAGTGGCGAGGTGAAGTCATCTGCGTGCAGGCATGTTCAGCAGACCAGCGGCATTCAAGTCGGGAGTGATATGGGAGCGGGGTGGGACTTGGAAACAGAAACGAATGCATGCATTTTGCACTTGTTGTATGAGCTTTTTTGCACGACCAGTAATGCAGCCAGCATAGACAACATCACAATAGTTAAATCTTGACAAAATCTGCGATTCAAAAAGGTTAACACGCAAATCAACACTTAAGTAATCGCGAACATTGTAAAGAACTTTAAGGCGGTACGAGTAAAAGCAGTTACTCAAAACTTTTAGTACGTGTTTCTCAAAGCGCAGCTTGCCGTCCATGAGAAGGCCAAGGTTAGTTGCTTCTACCACCCTCTCTATTGGTTCGCCCATGATAAAACCTTACTGCTAGTCAAAGTCTCGAGGTTACTGATGGTACTATGGATATGATGCCCAGAGCATCATATCCATAGTACCATGAACATCATGTCCAAAAACATCATAATTCGACTTGTTGAGATTAAGGACAAGGCGATAAAACGGATAGATAAAATGTAATCTTTGACGATGCAAAAGTGATTATGAAATCCTACTTGAATAAATGATTTTTTATCTTTTTATCTTTTTTTATCTTTAGGCAGTTATTTTCCGACCAAGTAGAAATACGTTCTAGGTGTGCGTTGATAGAAATAGAAATAGAAAAAAAAAAATAAGTTAAAACACCCTTGTTTTACATCATTTTCTTCTGCCAAACTGCAGGACAGTTTGATGGTATTGACCGCAGCGGATATATGTACGTGGGTGTGCTAGACAGGTACCTATAACTTGAGGTCATCAGAGGCGTAAAGATGGTACTTGCCGCCTCTTATATTGAGAGTGATGTCAGCACAATTTGTGTGATGAGCACTAATATCTGTTCGTGAGTCACGAATGCTTTCTATGTATTTAAATATTTCATTATCTATATAAGTACGTATATTGCCGTCTAGTACCATTGGACTTCGTTGATTTGTGTAAGATTCTCCCCAAATATATATTTACTTATTTAGAGCAGTCTAACTGGAGAAAGATCTCTCCTTTACGTAAAAACTCAGTCTCAATGACACTACTTTTAAGCGTATGATTGATTATACAATTTACCTCGATCTTTTGGACGTGTTGCAACATAAATATTTGGTTGCAAGGGGGCTTGCTTGAGGGAGGCGAGTCTTTTACCTGTTCTGTCTTCTAACACGTCCGGTTTGTAGAATCTGTTTATTGTCCAATGTAAATGTAGGTATTCTGATTTAGTTAAAACGCAACATGCGTCAGCACGTTTGCAGCATCTCACCTGGGCCGCACGATGGCAGGAGCTGCTGCTGAGTGGGCAGCTACACGTAAAAGGGACAAATACGCAGTACTTTCGCACTACTTATTTGTCCCTCTTGTCGCAGAGACCACGGGGTGCTGGTGCTTCGAGGGAAAAACTTTCCTTAGGAAGGGGCACCGCCTGCGGGAAAAAGGCCTCGACCCCCGCTCCGGGTCATTCTTATTGCAAAGGTTGTCCATCGCAATCCAACGCGGCAATGCGGCGAGCGTGATGGGCACCTTTGCACCGTGAGTGACGCGGGGTGGGTTGTTTCAGTAGTTTTAATTAAATTTAATGTCTTTTTCTGCCTCTTATTTAATGTCGATTAGTTTCTAACGGAATGTTACGTAATTAACGTTTATTTCTGTTTTAGTCACTTTTATTATTGTAACATGAACATAGTAGACCTTTAATACATTTAGTAATATAAAATGTGCTTGTTAAAATATGTGCAGAACTCAAGATACTTTAAATAACTACTTTGTCGATTTGTGGTGATCACACGACTTTAGTAAGAATATTAAAACTATGAAATCTACATGTTTTCTTGAACAAAAATGTCCAAAGTTAAAACAAACCGTGTCTATAAAATCGCCAAGTTTTCAATTCTGCTTGCGGTGCTTAAGACCCGTAACGGGACACCAACACCGGTATCCAAGAAAATGCTTTCTTAAATTTCAAATCCACATGTTCCGAGCAGGAGCTCTCGAACGTTCGAATATTCGATATTTTCCGGCGTTGGACATCTATTCTTACAAATACTTAACTTTGGATGAGGAGGTCTGGCTTTCTATTAGTATAGTATTCTAAACTAAAGTATGCGATATACAAAAAACATATTGGCCAAGCTACCTGCAGCAGTATTATGTCAGAATAATTTCCTTTCAGGGCTGAGTCTGTACGTGTTATGATGAACTAAATATACCGAGAGCTCACAAATGTTTCCCAGCACAGCTATCAAAGGACCTCTTTCTTCCTTCTCTTTTTACGCGTTCGAAGTAGAAAGAGACGAATGGTCTATCTCGCGACACACCTGGCGGGTCTTGTGTTACTGATTTCATTACTTATCGGTAAGTATTACGTACGTACTGCATTCGTACCGCGTCGCTTCCCGCAACAATCTGGATGCAGTTATTTGAATGAAGGCAAAGAATCTGTACTGCCTTTACTGACAGTTGAATATGACCTTCGTCCGTCGTTCCAAGAGTTACGTTTTTTTTCGTACTGTCTTACACAAATCGACCTAGTCCCAAACTAAGCAAAGCTTGTACTATGGGTACTTACTAGACGACGATAAACTTACTTGTATAGATGAATAAAAACCGAACTACATAGACAAGAACAACATCCATGACTCTGGAACAAATATTCGTGCTCATCGCAAAAATAAATGCACTTACCAGGATTCGAACCCAGGACCTCTTGCTTCGCAGAGTCACTACCAACTAGGCTAAAGCGGAAGTCAAATTAATTTGTCGCTCTACATAACATTTTCCATTAAGTGCATCCAACCACTCAACTGAGACTTCTCAAATGTATCTAGATGGCTGGGTTGTTTTATAATGCTTCGTAGACGCTGTGTGGTGTCGGATTATACTAACACCACCCTCTTTCTTCACGACAGGGGTTGAAGTGTGTTGTGGGTGATGGGCTAGCAACCTATCGCTGTGATGTCACATTTCGTCGATCTTTTATACCCATTATGCACCAATAATGCTAAAACTGGCACTGAACATTAAGTTTCATGTGCTCTGTCTATCCCTTTTGGGATTGAAGGCGTGAATCTAAGGCTTCATTATCATTATTCTTATGGCATGGGTGGTATAGTTTTGGTCTTGAAAATCTCCATAATAATAATAAAACAGCTCTAACTTATCTGTAATTCGTCGTGAATAAATCCGGCTTTACATTTGTCTACGCGGAGCGCTCAATCCGCGCTCAGCATTCCGGAGACGTCGCTCAAATGAGCGATTGTCAGTATAACTCAGTTCGAGTTGCGGTCTCATCCGTATTCCACCCACGGTTCTTGTTTTATTACTTGCCGTTATTTAAGTACTTTTAGGTAGGTTTATGCAATTAAAAAGAAACAAAATTATTACACCGTTTTAGTTCAAATGAACAATTTTCATATTCTAGGGTACCTACCTATTAAAAATGTACTTACAAGATTATCAAAACTTATTGAAATATCCTTAAATTTAGATATTATTTCTTGATTTTTCATAAATTTTCGTTTGTGATTGTTTTTAAGTTCTGGCAGCTTGTTTTAAACTCAATACCGTTAAGGACAAATTTTCCCAGCTTCTACCGGTGAAGCGGAGACTAGCAAAAAAAAAACTGTCTTCTCGAGCACAAACTTTATAGCTTCGAGGAATTTTTGAGTGTCAAACCGTCGCTTGTAGTTTGACATTTATAATTTCTACATTTAGTTATCATCTTTATATTTCTGACTATCATGTAGTTGAATTGACTATATTTTACATCATATTATTATTATTATTTTATGCACTATAATGACACGTGATATTATTAATATTTCGAATAGATGAATATGAATGTGAATATTGTTAGAAATTAGTATAAACTAAAGTAGAGACGTTTCAGTAGCTATTATTTTATGATTTTGAACATCTTGGTCACCAAATAATGGTAAATATTATAGCTTGGATTGATGATGATTTTGCAGTTACCTACATAAATTGAACTACAAAATAATAACCTTATGTACCTAATTAATCTAGTCTGCTTTATTAGCCAAAACACGGCTGATTAAGAATCCCGCAGAACGATCTGTCAGATACCATATAACATAATAATCATTGTAATCCGAGTTGGAACCAGAATAACCCCTCCGAAACACGAGCAAGGACGATAGAGGGTGGGAGAAAGAGAATCCGCGAACTCGGCGTTAGCGCTCACGAACAGGCCTTTTGGTAACCGTCACTTTACAGTAAGTACAAACGAGGACACGCTTAAGTATACAGTAATAAATCTTATCCGGTTGAATTAATGTCATCTGAATGGTCAATCTTCAGTAAAGTAGACGGTACAACGTTTGAGTCGATGCAGTGCCGTGAGATATTATTGTAATTGTCATCATCATCCTCCTATCGTTATTCCCGCTAATGCCCCTAAAGGAGCTCGGGGTCCGCTTTGACACCTGATCCCAGGATTTGGCATAGGCACTAGTTTTACGAAAGCGACTGTCATCTCTAAAAAAAAAAATACAAAAATACAAATTATTTATTCTGCAAATAGGCCACAAGGGCACTTTTACATGTCAAACGGTAGTTTACAATAAAAATAATAATCTTACAATAAAAGATTATAATCTAACACAATAATAATTTAAAATTAGCACATTAACGACTGATATAACAACACACTAAATGTCACAAAGTAAATGAAAACAAAACAAAATACGACCATTACATTCGATTAGAATAAGGTCTGTGCATTAACAGAAAGTTAATGATATTAATTCAGTATTCCAGAGATGTATAAGGTCTCTGAGCGTCCAAATACAATCAATAATTATTCAATGTTCGTAGAGATGTATACGGTCTCTAAGCGTCAAAACAAAACAATACTCTTCCAACCCAGAGGGAAAACTTGACCTTATTGGGATTAGACCGGTTTCCTCACGATGTTTTCCTTCACCGAAAAGCTAACGGTAAATATTCCGTGCATAAGTACCGAAAAACTAATTGGTACGAGCCGGGATTCGAACCCACGACCGCCGCTCGACAGCCGCATGCCTGAACCACTAGGCTACCGTAGCACTTTTACAAGTCAAAATTTTATTATACCAGCGTTTCTGAAAAAGATGACCAACTGGTAAGAATAATAGCAGAAATAAACTCAACAGTCAGTAATTCTTATTATATTTCTTATATTATCCTAGCAAACTGGTTCCTCAGTATTTAAAAACGCAAATGATAAAAAAAATACTTATTTATGATACACAAGCTTCCGCGAAAATTATCCCATAGTTCCCTTTACCCTGTTGACTATATTACATATGAAAACCTTTACGTTCGTTAGTTTTTCCGTCGAATCAGAAACGCAAATACCTCCGACCTTGTCAAGTTCCAGCAAAAATCAGCACAAAAACAAAACATCGTAATACTACGTGCACACGGTATTTTCGACCTTACTAAAATTACTAAAGTATGTGTGAAAATAAATATCTAGGATAAGACTGGTCAGGTAACTCGTACTAAATCATGTCGTTTAAGACTTTGTGGAAAAAGGTGGATGTGAATGGTCGGATGTGGACCCATGTCAAAATATCAAGTGCGTTAGGCTTTCATTGGAGACGATTATATAGCCACGAAGACTTATTTAATACTGTGCTTGTGTTTGTATATGTACGTAATAACACAGTGAGAAAAATACTGTTTTTATACAACAGATGAACATCATCATCATATCAGTCGAAAGACATAGGCCTCCCCTAAAGAGTGTCAAAGTGACCGGTCCTGCGCCACCCGCATCCAGTGGACTCTCGCGACCTTTACTAGGTCATCAGTCCACCTTGTCGGGGTCTACCCAGTACCCACGGCGCATGGACCGGGCCAGGGTCGGCACGACACACAAGTGTATATTGTGTTTTTCGCTGTTTGTGTGTTTGCGAAGCTCGAAGGGAAGACAATCAGTCTGATTTGCGTCTCCTCTTCCACGCACGCTGATAAAATGTGAGCGAACGAGCGATTGTGAGGATCACAAATGCGTTTTGGGGTGTGAAAGAAACTGATTAGAGGCTTTGTTGGCGTCTCTATAGCTTCTTGAGAATCATATAGTCTCAGTAAAACAAACAAAGGTAGCCTTCTCACATAAACGTCACACTTCAGTATAGTCTGGTTCACTCCTAATTCGGAAAAAGTATCATATCACAAAGCAAAAACAAAACCTCATTATGAAGCTCAAAAACCGTTTGTTCTTTTTCTTTCAAACAGAATAAAATGGCTCAACTTTCTCTCATAAATATGATTCTAGGTATTTTAACTCTTTATCAAATGGACCGCAAAAAGGGTGCCTATTCATCGTTCTTTGGGAAATGAGGCGTGGGCTGACTTTTAAGTGAGAATTCTTTGAATTTATTTAGCAGTTTGTTACATTGCATACCGATTGAGATACTCTAAGATAGAACTAGGTTGTTGACGTTGCAATATTGACTTGCACTTTCCTATTCATTTACTTATGCCGTCCAGTTTTCGTAGAGAAATCCTAGTAGATCAATAATTATATTATAAAAATTTGGTAAATATTTACTACGTAGTGAAATTAAAAATACTAGCAAATCGATTAATATTACCTACAGCTATACCTACGCGTATAAAATATTGTAATAACCAAAAATGCGTCTACATTAAATAATAAGAGCAAAGAACATTGCTGTGGTATTAAATTACTATTAATCCTGCAGGCCATATGTCTGTCTCGCTCACTCACCTCCCTCTCTCTGGCCCAAGAATGCGGATCGTTGACGTTGTGTGTAATTCTTGTGTACTTCAATAAACCTCATAATTTGTTAATTAGAGTGTTTAGATTCAAGACATAACAATTGCCTTGCGGAACGCCGAATCCGGAGCAGACCGCCTGTCTGTGTTACTTCCTACGAAGTAAAAACTTCATTAAAATTATTATCGGGAACAAAGGATGCGATAAGGGTGACACTAAGAAGTGAGGTAATTGAACTCTAGTCCTATCCACGACATCTTCCTGGGTACAGATTATCAAATGCTTCTTTTCATCCCTGAATTTATTAATATTATCTTGTTGATACCCAATATTTTGCGCGTAAGTCCGAAGAATAATGTTTAATTTCCAGGTACTTTTTTACGTAACTAGGGCGGTGAATTCTTGAATGCCCCAAATCGCAGGTGTTTTTGGCCCGAATCGAAGGTCAGGGCCATAAATATGCGCTCTGGGGCTTTACGAATTACCGCCCGTGTTGAGTACAAAATTGTACGTCTTCACCTGGTCACAATGCGAGTTTTCCCGTACGCGCAGCGTGCAGTAAAACTCGCATTATGGCTCGCATACTAATATTATAAAGAGGAAAAGTTTGTGAGATCGTAGGGTTTGTAAGTTTTTAAGTTTGTATGTGATGGGTGATCTCCGGAACCCCTTATTAGATTACAAATATTTTTACATCTAGAATGGACTTTCTGGATGGTTATAGGCTATATTTTATCCCTGGGGGTTTCCTGCGTTTTTTGCTACACGCGGGCGAAGCCGCACGGGCAGCTTGTGCATACTTATATACCTTTGCGTACATTTTAACGTACTGCCCGTTCCCTCTCATACATGAGAGGAGGCCTGTGCCCAGCAGTGGGACGTATATAGGCTGATGATGTGTGTGTGTGATGTGACATTTTAACGGCCGTATTCGTAAAAGTTCTACAAGCCTATTTTAACTAAAATGGCGTTAAAAATCGTTTGTCTTTATCTGTCACTCTGACATTTTGTGTTCGTGAGAAAGGGACAAAGCACATTTTATTTAGCAGAAGCATTTTAAGTTTTATGAATAAGGGGTAACTGATTAAATTACACTTCAAATTAAATATGCCTACACGTTTCACCGTACCTGATAGTTTACGACAAATTTAGCCACCACAGTATAATGTTAGTGCACGTTCTGCACACACATACACATATGGCATAATATGGCGTCACACATATATAGTGCAACTACATGTGGTTACCTATCCATATGTAGTTGCTGTATAATTATATAGCCATAATATATGTATGTGACGATCTGTCCTAATACCGCTATAAGGTACCTACTCCTTATACTACAAGGCTTAACACAGCCAATTTCAATTAATTATTTTATATACACGGTGTTTTTTTAACCGTCTTAGAGCCGAAGCCCAGTTAATGTATACATTACAAAGAACTTAAAAAAATGTTTTTTTTTTAGTTTTCATTTTTTTAAGTTTTTTTTGAAATGTATGAAATATTGTTTTTTTTTGTATTAATAGTAATTTTAATCATCCAGCTGAGTGACCGCAGTGTCCGCTAGCCGCCATCTTATGTAGATAGGTTCGAACTCTAACCGGGTGAATGAACTTCGCTCCGTGCGCCATAGAGAATTTTTCAAACTTAAATTACCTTTTATTACTAAAAACTTAACTAAAATATTATTATTTTTTCACGAATGGATAGTACCATTTGGATACTTTCAGTGGGCTTCGGCTCTAAGACGGTTAAAAAAAAAAGTTGTATAATGCAAATCCATAAAGTGTGTATTAATTGAAAGTTTTTCCAACGAGGTATCCCGTAACATACTATTACTTGTTCTTAACACTAAGGTGGCATAATAACCTTCATACTTTCGAAATAAGATGTTAAATGATTTTCTTCATCCGTCTGGTTACTATAGTTTTATGTAGGTACCTTTCTAAAAATCTAGATTTACAAAATATATCAACGTTCTCCGAAACGATATAAAACTCTAAGCAACCTTATGTTTAAAATACAAAACCGATAAATATCAAAATACGATATTTATTTTCCTCGCTGCGAACATATGTAAATACACCGGTTGAAATGCTTTCCCACAATCGTTCCTAACGTTTAACCTATTGTTAAATACCCACATAAAAATATTTACATCGGTTCACCACACACGAAAGAGGAGATAATACCGTTTTCATTCATTACTCCCATAAATTATATTTATGGCAGGTTTATGTAAAAACAGCAATAAAACAGTTTGCTCCGAGGCGACGCTTTCGGTCCAAATGTAATATTATCAGATCCCAAGTTTATACGGTTTTCAGTTGATATGACTTTGTTCAACTTGTAAATCTTGACTTTTACGACTGAGGCTAGGTTTTGGAACGGTTTGTGATAATATTGTTTACGTCACACCTGGCCATAATGCGAGTTTAACTGCACGCTGCGCGTACGGGAAAACTTGCATTGTGGCCAGGTAAAGACGTAAAATTTATTCGAGAAGCCCCAGAGCGCATATTTATGGCCCTCACCTTCGGTTCGGGCCACAAACACCTGCGATCTGGGGCATTCACGAATTCACCGCCCTAGTTACGTAATGTACTATTAACACTTGCGCGTAAATGGCTTCATAACGCACAGGCATAGAGAGCTAGCCTGCATTATGTCCATGGGTGTTATGGTTTTTTCGAAATTTTTATCTGTCACTCACGTACAAGTTTTATAGGAGGTTTGAACTCAGATACGACGTTTAAAAACGACTTTATAATTTAATCTAAACATAAATAAAACGTATGTACTTAATTATATAAATATTAAGATTAAAAAAAAAAGTAATTTAATATCCGTGTAAAATGTTTTAAACAGGGACTTTAAATCTTCTGTCTGCACGCACCTCGCGTTAAGTTTAGCAAAATCACGGAATAGATAATAATACAAGTACAGAAGGGACACTCCTTTGATCTCAACAAAAGGCGATTTTTTCTTAGCCAAAATATGAAGATTTATGGCCCTCTGGCGTCGTCGACATTCATCGCTACAAGTACATGCTGGTTTCCCAACGTTGGGGCACCGGCATGTACTTGTAGCGTTGAACGTAAATCGCGGAGTATCCCGCGCCTGGCAAAATGGACGATTGCTTTTTAGTATTTTTTGTTGCGCTTAATATTAATTTTAGTTGCAATGCATTAATTTCCTCGCAAATTTTGTGATAAAAACATTGTGTGGACACGGATGGTACATTTTTTACAATACGACTTGCATATAGCCTAACCTTTGTTTGACATGCTCTCTCTTACGTAGGTGCGTAATAAATGCGTGAGTGCATCATAACATTAACTACCATTGGACGTACTTTCGTACGAAACGCATAGATTTTTTTTGATATAAAAAATGGGTTAAGTTGCAAATACTTAACCCATTTTTATACATATTTTTGGATAAAAACTTTAAAAAAAAACTAAAAAAGCTATTCCATTTGGGCCAGTTACCAAAACAAAAAAGCTTTGCCTATTTCGTCCATTTTGAAACGGCAAAACAAAACCGATACAATATTGTGTTACTGAAGTTATTTATATCCGCATTCATTTGTTTCGTCCAGTCAGCCTCTAGTTCTGAAATTAAATTGTGCCAGTCTTTTATTTGCCAACTGGGACAATGCGTTGTGCCAGGTCGGGCAGCCGTTCCAATAAGTTCCGGGGCATTTTTATAAAAAAATTGCGTTGTCAGGCGTTCGCAAAATAGTCCGACCGTTATTCATAAAAAAAGTGGATCTAATATTTTTTGTTGGTTTGTTAAGCGACTCGAGTGTATCTTTTGAGTATATGTGGTGAGCAAGGTCGCCAGAGCTCCTGATAATAGGCAATGTTGATAGTGTTAATTACATTTGTACCAATAGAGTATTTTCACCGCCATGTTTTTTTTTTGAAATGCAGGATAAAATAATAAGTAGGTACCTAACGTGTTTTAGTGTCGTCTTTCAGCAAATCCAATTAAATACTCAACTGGACATGTCATAGTCTGTAGTGTAGTTGACATCATTTTAAGTACATAATAATGATACGGATCGAAAGGATTTATACAAATATAAATCAACCTAAATGTATTTATTAAACGCTGCATTATTAACAAGTGAATAGTCTGCCATCTCTTAACTTTCAAATGGCAGGACAAAACATCTGTCATAGAAAATCCAAGTTTATCTCCTTTAACAAATTAAAATTAATAAATCAAAGCAAGCCGTGCCTTTACGCGCGATGATTTGTTTGTTCTTCCTAATCACGAATTATTTATCCTTGAAAGGGAAATGAATAAATTATTAGCTGTACAACTTTGTAAGAGCTCAGTTTCATAGGTTAGAAAAGCGATTAACATCTTTAGATGCGAAATCGGCACTTCTAATTGAATTCCCATTCTAGTAAGATGATTTTTCTAAAGCGCATTTAGTACTTTACCCGTGATTGTTTGAAAGTGGTTACCTATCTGAATCACTAAACTTTTTTGTCCTATTTTCATTTCGGCATTTACTATTCGACAGACTTCGTTTGCGTTTTCGTTTGTCCGACACTTTACTTCGCTACGTCGGCTGGTCATTTTATGGTTCATATTTTGTAATTGTTTGACAAATCAACGATTCCCAGTTATTGGTATACTGACGTAACGATTCGGTTGGTAATCTGTTCGTGTTTTATCAAATCGGCTCTTTTATATTATTTGATTATTGTTTATACGGAGAACACATGTCTTACTAATTCATATGTTTGTTTACGAAAAATGGCTGTTACCTATGGATTTTCAATATTTCAAAACATTAGCAAAAAGTTTAAAACTAAACGAAGGTTATCCTCCCAAAGCTGTGTTTATGGTAAATAATGTATACAAACAAGTGTATACTATTCTCTTATTCCTTATTGGTATTTTTTTTAATTAATTCGATACTAAATAATTACAACATTTGTTTATCAAGTTATTTTTTTTTGTTCCATAAGTACGTATGTAAGTATTACGAGAAGGTAGTAAAAAAGTGTTCGGTTCTGGCGCTTCGCCGGCCGCTGCCACGGCACGCTCGCTGCGCTCGCTCGGCTCGCGCGCTGTATTGTCGCAGTTAACCTAAATGCCTCCACCCACCGAACGCGTGTCGTGCGCGGCGCGCGTCGGGCGCGGTTGAATCGGTATATTCACACCGCAAGCGGGCGGCGTAAAGCAACGCGTGTGCCGCGCGTGTGTTGTGCGTGTGCCGCGCGTTGCTGTGCGGCTGCGGCGCAGCAGCAGCGCGGGCTCGCGCGTCATATCTCTCTCACTACCAACACATTTAATATGTATCTCACTATCTCTACTCGTATCACGCTTGGCGACGCGTTAGCAACGCGTGTGCAGCGCGGCCTCGCGCGGGCCCGCGCTGCTGAGTGTGATAAAGATAGCGAGATACATATTAAATGTGTTGGTAGTGAGAGAGATATGACGCGCTGCTGCCGTGCCGCGCGCTTCACACGCGACGCGCACGTCACGCGGCCGCGCTGCCGATTTGTAACTTTAGCGCCACGGGCCCGCACGGGCCCGCGTTCGGACCGCGTTCGATGTGTGTTTGAAGTGTAGTTTCAATGCTTCACAACTTGCGCGGGTGCCGCGCAGCACACGCGCCGCGCACGACACGCGTCCGGTGGGTGGAGGCTTTTAGAGTCTCTGTAAAACTACTTTCAATTTCACTCAAAATGAACATTTGACTAAACCTATTAAATGCGGATAGTACTGATGGATAAGTAAAAAATTGGCTGTGAAACAAAAGTTGTAACAAGCCAAAGCTCAAATGTGGGAAAATGCTGTAGTGGGAAAAGTTTTTCAGAAAACTGAAACATTTGGCTAACATCAAATGGTAAATGATAAAAGTAATGAATTGTATATATTCGGAGAACTCATAAAAATACGAAAAGTTTTCGGACACCCAATATTCGGTCAATAAATTTTAGTGATTGCGATAGGTCACCCTTAATTTACCTACAAAAGTTTCACTAGACTTCATTGATAGATCCTGCCAAAATATTCTAGCGGCCGAACGCTCGTTCGAAAAGTTATGTATTTACGTTATAATCAAACGGTTTATAAATAAACTAGCTCCACTCGCGACTTCGTCTGCGTGGACGCGGAATAAAAACTATGCTATATTTTAATCCAGGCTATAAACTATCTTTGTGCAAAATTTTATCCAATTTGGTTGGGCCGTTTAAGAGTGATTGAGTAACAAAAATCTAAACATTCAAACATTAAAAAATCTAAATTTTGGCATTTATAATACTCATTAGTAGGATTAATAATGATCACAAAAACCAACACATTATACAAATCTTCCTATAGTGACTTGTTATCACACAACTTCTTAAATCTGGTATAGCGTACATACTCGTAATTATAACGAATTAAAATCTGAACAGATTTGGTTTATGTAACCTCTCTTGCACACTCGCTAAGCCTGTGAACAATGCATACGTTTGGATATGATTTAATAGGACAGCGTCTTGCCATATTAATTGGATCACCCAATACACGTATGATCCGAATCGGCTAACAATTGTGTCAGTTAAAGCAACACAGGATTCTGCACAAAAGAAATTAATATCGATAGCAATTCACCACGATTCATATTCTTCAGATTCGAACCAGTTTAAGATCTCAATCTTATACTTGATACTGCTTACATTATCGGATATGGTATAAATAGCTGATGTGGAAAATTATTAAGGAACAGAAGCGTCATCACGCTCCTAGCGTTATTCCCGGTAATGCCAATATTCATTTAAAGTTGATTATGGATATTTGTTACTGTTTGATCCTGTTTGCCATACGATTAAATAAAACTAAGGTAATACAAATACCGGCAAATAAATAAGAAGGATTTCGTCTCCGAATACCTAAGGCGTTGCACGTTAAAACGTATCTTAATCTCGATGCAGCCGCCGCGTGACACAGTTGGCAAACTGCGAATAATACGTGCCCCGCGGACGTGCCTGACGTGGCGCCCACAGAGCAGACACGTTTTGTGATGCGCGTTCTCGGGAATAATAAATATTAGGGGACATTGTTACACAAATCAAACCAAACAAAACAGTAAGCTCAATACGGCTTGTGTTAATGGGTACTATGCGATTCATCATCATGTCAGCCAAGAGACGTCCACTGCTGGATATAGACCTCCCTCAAAGAGTGCCACAATGACTGGCCCTGCCCCACCCGCATCCAGCGAACTCCCGCGAACTTTACCAGGTCATCAGTCAGAGAACCTTTCCACCCCGACGGCCATGGGTTCCACGGTTGTCGGTAAAAATGCTCAAACACAAAGAAAACATCCAAGAAACAAATATTCATGATCATCACACAAATATTTGCCCTTTCCGGGATTCGAACCGAGGACCTTCAGCTTTATAGGCATTGTCACTATGCTAACCGATCGTCAGGATTCGGGATTTTTTTCCTTTTCAACTTAGAAGCAATCTAGGATCATTAACTATACGCCACTAATTCGTGCTGATGGTGATCATCACGGATCCAGCACTTCGCAATATCACGGTCATCTTCTAAGAAATCTCGCATATGTTTGTCGTCTAAAATCCTCAAGATTAATAACACGATGAATGTAAGCTCGACAGATTCAGCAGTTCGAAAGATAGAAGGGTGGTTTAATTTATCATTCACCGACAAACTGCCCTCAGTTTGGTGAAACAGGAAACGTACTTATACTAATCACTTAAGTAAACATTTTTAAAGATTTATAGATTGATCTGTCTCATGTTGATCTACAGATATAATTTTTTAGGGTTCCGTAGTCAACAAGGAACCCTTATTGTTTCGCCATGTCCGTCCGTCTGTCTGTCTGTCCGTCTTTGGCTTAGCTCAGTAACCCTTACAACTTGAAAACTGCAATTCGGCGTGGGTATATAAATCACGCCGATAAAACAGTAGAGTAAAAACCTGAAAAAAAATTTTTTAGGGCACCCTCCCCTACATGTAAATTGCGGATGTGTTTTTATTTTCTCGTTAAACCTATAATGTGGGGTATCCTTGGATAGCTTGTTCAAAAATATTATGGATTTTCTTTAAAAATTTTGTCATTTATGTGTTTACGAGATAATGGGATTTAAAGCCCTAATTTTTGTTCGAGTCATGTGCCCCCCCCCCCCCCCCCTGCCGGCTAAATGGCTACTACTGGGGACGTGAAAAAATTCGTCGCAGTAGTACATATAATGAATTTAAAAGGAAAACTATCACAGTTAAGTAGACATAACTAGTTAACTGGTAAGAAATGCACTTAATCGACCCTGTACATTGGTGTGTTATAAAAATAATCATATTTACGATTATTTACGAGGGTAAGCTATAATAAAAACCCCAAAAGCCCCTTTTAAGTGCGCATTCTGTGACAGACTGGCAACTACGGAACCCTACCCTGCGCGTGGCCCGACACGCACTTGGCCGCTTTTTATTACTTCTAGTAACGTGTATAGAGTGTATTAAAATAGACCTTATAAATAGTTTTTAAGTAAAATGCCTATGACATGTGGACAGGTGGACAGGATGAAACTCAAGGCTTCCGTTTTTGTCATTTTGACTATGGAATCCTAAAAATACCGACTAGCGAGTTCTACTAGTAGTATGTACTCGTATGTAAGCACTTTATTGTACACAATAACAGGTTAAAGACAATATATCAAAGTACAATAAGGGATCTCTTCCACCTAAAGGCCTCCACCCACCGGACGCGTGTGCCGCGCGTGTGCCGCGCGTGTGCTGCGCGTGTTGGGCGCGTATGAAGCGGTATATTCACACTGGAAGCGGGCGGCGTATAGCAACGCGTGTGCAGCGCAGCTACTGCGCGTGTGCCGCGCGGGTGCTGCGCGTGTGCTGCGTGCGTGCCGCGCGGGCCCACGCGTCATATCTCTCTCACTACCAACACGTTTAATATGTATCTCACTATCTCCATCACGCTGCCGCGCGTGTGACGCGCGTGTGCAGCGCGGCTGCTGCGCGGGTGCTGCGCTTGTGCTGCGCGTGTGCTGCGCGTGTGCTGCGCGTGTGCTGCGCGTGTGCTGTGCGTGTGCTGCGCGTGTGCTGCGCGTGTGCTGCGCGTGTGCTGCGCGTGTGCTGCGCGCGCGTCATATCTCTCTCTCACTACCAACACATATAATATGTATCTTACTATCTCTATCATAATTAGCAGCGCGGGCCCGCGCGGGCCCGCCTTCGAAACGCGTTCGATGTGTGTTTGAATTGTAGTTTCAATGCTTTACAACTTGCGCGTGTGCCGCGCAGCACACGCGCCGCGTACGACACGCGTCCGGTGGGTGGAGGCCTTAAACCTTGAGCAATTGAGAGGAAGGTAGGTAAAACGAGATAGGCAAACTTATGCCGTGTACAAAAGGGGTGATCAAAGAAGCGTCTGATCCATGGTGACATACAAATTCCTGACAGTATTGGAAAAGGAATTCCAAAAAGGATGTCAGGCACCACCACCTCAGAGCTTATTTATATTATTTATTTAGTAATTAGGGACTACCAATAACAACCGCTTGCGATTTCTTCGCATTAATTTGCAAACCAAACTTACACGCCCAGCACCGTATAGATTCAAGGTTTCGATTGACTTCCAAGATCAACGAGGAGATATCAACGACAGTAGCCGTTGCATAAATCTGTAGGTCATCTGCGTAAAGGTGATATTATTTATTGCTCTCGAGTCTGCGCTTCTGATTTAATCACCAAAAACTGAATCGACTAAAGAATTGTATAGGTATAATTATCGAATCATTGAGATAATTTCATGGGAATCAGTTGAGAAATGCAACCTGTATAGGAAAACAGCTGGACAGCCAGACATACGAAAGGTAAAAGCACCGTCCGCCTCACTAGCTCGTTCAATAAATGGTAAAACGGCACAGTCATATTCTACTCTATGACGACGCTGAAGGGGTTAGGTCGAAAGTTGTCGGTGCGAATGAGCCGTGACGGATTAGGGGGTAACGCTTCTCCGTGTAGTTTTAACTGGTGGAACTTGCGTAAACGTGACTTGTTTCTGTGCTTAATGGGATTTTCATTAATCTATTCTAGGCACCGGTATTCGTGTAGTAGTGTTCGTATGATATTTGACGTACGTATTGTAACTGTCAAGCATGTGTCCAATTTCAGGCATTTGTCATTTTAATTATAGGAGTAAACATTCTAAAAATTATATTTTACTAGCTTCTGCCGCGTGGAACTTGAAAAAAAATTTAACCCTCCATTTCACCCTCTTTGGGGTTGGTTTCCGTGATAAAAACTATCCTATATCCTACCCCAAGACTCTAACTATATTTATACCAAATTTCATCTAAATCGGTTCAGTGGTCTGAGCGTGAAGAGGAAAAAGAAAGACAGACAGACACACTTTCGCATTTTTTATATAACGATGGATTTTAAAAAACCTTGACCTAAGAAAGACGAGGGATAAATACAGGAAATAATTATGATCTTATATGGGGAACTCAATTTGCTTGCTTGGTTTGCTTCTGCCCTGTGTTTTCATTGTAAGCCTGAAGATCGGAATTTCTCGTACCGTTATTGCAGCAAAGTGAATATTCCGAGCATATTGGAGAGTACTATTAAAACATCATGGAAAACATTATCCTCCGAGCTTGGGTTATCGGATATTCAAACAAGGCCCCGCGGGAGAGAGTCTTCACTCTTTACTAAAATTGGAACAATGTGCTGCAGAATTATTCAAATCGTGTTGGAGCCGAAGTAATTTGTTCACAAAAAAGTCATAATAGAAGCGCCTTCAAACATTTCTATTCTTTGCAGGGTGCTAAAAAACTACGGACCATGCAATCTAAAGCACAAAAAAAATTGTGAGCATCTTAGTCTCTCCGATATGACTGTGTGGTGGCGGCTGTACTCATGTTTTAATTATTAACCTACATATAGCATTATTAAGCATTGAGTCTACCTTTTGCTCGATAAGTTGTTCAATGGTGCAATAAAAATTAAATGACTAAATAAGTGAGTTTCTGTAGTTTTTTCTTTGTCTTCTGGAACACGTTCGAAAAGCTGTTCACAGTTACTCGACCATTTCTTTAAAACTAGCCCTCCGCACTGCAGCATATTAATTAATTCATCTAGTAACGCACACGCTTCAGAGAACGTGGCGCATGACCAAAGAATATCATCCATGTAGATACCTTGTCTAACGACATTAGCGGCAGAAGGGAAACGTTCACCTTCATCACTGGCTAATTGCAGCAAGGTGCGGATAGCCAAGAACGGACTTGAACTCACCCCGTACGTAATGGTTTTCAGCTCATACACCTTTATGGGTTCGTCAGCGGTCGATCGGTATAATATATGTTGATATTTTCTATCAGATTCACGTACCAGGATAGCACGATACATTTTACAAATATCACTTGCGAAACAGTATTCAAATAATCGAAAATTTGTTATAATGACACCTATATCACGGTATAGGTTTGGTCCTGTCAGCTGCGTATCGTTAAGAGAGACGTTGGAGCTCGTTTTAGCACTAGCATCAAATACAACTCTCAAAGGAGTTGACGTACTGCTTGGTCGAAGTATACTGTGGTGCGGGATCAGATACCTACTTGGTTCGCTACCAGTGTACAATTCCAAGTGGTCAAGCTTTTCATATTCCAACATGAAATCGTTGTAGGCTTGTTGCAGCACTGGAGAGCGTGCGAGTTTCCGCTCTGTTGATAGCAATCGTCGTTCAGCTGCAGCGCGGGAATCTCCAAGTAGTGGCGCATCAGGCGCGAAAGGTAACGGCACTATATATCTCCCCCCCTCATCACGAGAGTGATGAAGTGCGTATATATCTTCAGCTAGTTGATCCGCTGCACTAAGCACAGGTTTGCACGGCAATTCCTCTACTTCCCAGAAGTCACGCAGCGTTCTATCCAAAGTCTTCTCTTGAGAAACTGACAAGTGAAAGTTTTGTGACTGTTGTTTGCCATCATTGTACAATCTTCCACTCACGACGTAACCAAAAACTGTTGGAATCACTTTCGGAATATTTGATTTGACATTAATCGGCTTGTCTTTTATAAGCTCTGACACGACATCGTTGCCCAGCAAAATGTCAATCGACGACTTCTCGAAGAACCACGGGTCAGCCAATTCGAAGTTCTTATATTCATCCACAACTTCCTGTGGAAATGAAACATTTGGCATCTCGGATGAAACCTTCTCAACGACAACCATATCCACCTGGAAACTCGGAACGTCCGATTTACACGGATTCATGTCGCAGGTCACCATGCCAAAGTTCTTGACAATGTCACCGCCTAGTCCAGACACAGTAAATGGACACTTGTTGCGGCGTAGGCCCAAACGTTGAGCACAGTTCAAAGTTATAAACGAGCTTTGAGCTCCAGAATCAAGAACTGCACGGCAATTCTGATGTTGACCAGTGACGTCAACAATGAGAGTCCTCGTAGTCCCCAACACTACACCGTAAGAATTCACGTTTTCATTCACGGAATGAAGATTCTCGGTTACGGCAGATGCAGGCGTCACACTCACGGAGTGCGACGGCGACGGCCAAGCTGTGTGCAGGGCAGCGCGGGGTGGCTGCGGGGCCGGCACGGCCGGCACCTGCTGCGCCACACTCGCATCCCGATGTAGCAAGTAGTGGTGATTACGAGCGCAAACTCCACACGTCATGATGCTCTTGCAATTTGAATCGTCATGCCCACTTTTCAAACAATTGGTGCATAATTTCAAGACATTGACACGGTCAATCCTGTCTTGAACTAACAGTTTACGAAACTGTTCGCAACGATAAATCAGATGATTTGAATTGCAATGCACGCAAGTTAGTTTGTTTTGGTTCGAATTATTATCACGCGAAACAGCTAATCCAACCTTTTGCGAGGGTGAGGTCGCGTTCGAATATTTGAAACTGGCTGGTTTATGATTCGGTTGCATATTTGTGAAGTTGACAGGTGACTTCACTTTGATTTGTTGACCATTGAAATTAGTCCGGGAGCCGGTAGTCGGAAATGTATGTTCCAAAACTTTGATTTGTTTGTTCACGAAAATAATTAATTCTTTAAAGGTCGGCAATTTGTTTTGATCGCGACTTTCTTCAAACAATTTTCGAGTATGAATGTCTAGCCCACGCAATGCCAAATGACAAATCAGGTAGTCATCTAAATGTTTAATTTCTAAGGCCTGAATCGCTTTTAACGAATGGTCAAATGTCTCCACGAAAGACGTTAGATTGGCGACGTTGTCCTTTGTCAAAGGTGAGAAATTCAGCATTTTGTCCAGATACCTGCCGGTCAACGCCCTGACGTCTTGATACTTATTAAGCAAACTTTGCCACACTACAGTATAATTATAGGCAGTGATCGGCAGACTCCTGACCATATTCAGTGCTGGACCCTTGACACAGGACAGCAGATAATGGAATTTATCTATGTTTTCGAAATTGCGACTATGGACCAATGACACAAACGTATCATGAAATGTGGTCCAATTCTCCATTTGACCATCAAATTCGAATAAAGTTAGCTTTGGTAAGACCGGCCTAGCTAGACAATCATCACTTTTTTGAACAATCATTTTGTCGTTTGGCTCCTGGCCTATACGATTGCAGTTCAAAGCTACCTTCTTGCAAGCGTAATACAGATCATCGAAACAATCTAATGGGCCTGACGAAGGCTTGAACTTAGGGTCTGTTTGCATCTCAAGCATGGCAATTTCCATTACAATATGCTCAAAGTCGCTGCGAGCGTCATCGAGTTCTGAAAACTGCACCATGAAGTTTTGTACCGAGTCTAAACTATCCAACTTAACTGTTTTGGATAAATCGTAAGCCTTCTGCAGCTTATTAAACAAATATTCTTTTTTGAGTGTCAACGCATTTATTTGCAACAATAGTTGTGCCTCGCCTTCCATTGTTCTGTCACGGACAGTTCTGTCAGATGGAATAAGATAGATAAAAATAAGTACTATCGAAAATAGCGAATAATACGATTCGCAATGTGCGTATGGGTAATTAATAGCGAATGCGATTCGCGATATGGGGAACAATTTAGAAATTTTGAGAATTTAGGATTAGGTTCTAATCCAGAAGGTTAATTCTGAATCCGGTTCGAAGGACCAGAAAATGTGGCGTAAACCCACGAGAAAAGTAGTGGACTGTATACTGCGTTATTCTAAAAACCCCGATGAACCCAAATACCCACAAAGAAAGGAGAGACCGACTTACCCGTCGCTGTCGTCCCCACAACGTGGAAGGGGCGCCCCTCTTCTGCTCCCAGTGCACTTGTATAGTTGGTTGTTTAATATATTTAATACTTATTTTTATCCGTAGCTGTTTTGCGTAATTAATATTTCTTCAAGACTTTTCTCGACACTGACACTTGACGGATTGTGTCTATGGTTATTGTCGGTCAATACCTACTCTCGTTAGCATTGAGGTCCATCGGTTTGGTTGTATACTGAACACTTTGTTTAAAGCCTTTATTCCCGATTGTACTTTTTTGCACAGTGATTAATTACTACACGATGTAGACAGTGAACTGTAAGAGTGCCAGATTACAGCTCAATTGGATGTACATAACAACTTAATAAAAAGCTATTACAAAGTTAAATTTTCTAGAAATTATTGACATTGACAAGGGGCGGACACTCCGCGATTTAAGTTCATCGCTACAAGTACATGCCGGTGCCCCAACGTTGAGGAACCGGCATGTACTTGTAGCGATGAACGTCAACGTCGTCGTCGACGACGTCAGAGGGCCATAAATCTTAATGTTTTGGCTGAGAAAAAAGCACCTTTTGTAAAGATCAAAGGAGTGTCCCTTCTGTACTTGTACTATTATATATTCTATTATCTATCACGTGACATTGGCAATAATACAAAGTACCTAAGCTATTTTACATTATTAGTTTCATTCTTATTTGTAAAACAACTTAGCTCCCCAAATCCTCTAAAGTTCCCTAAATCCAGGCAATAAAATAAAGTCTAGACTAAGTCTAGACAAAATGAGAGCAATGATTACAATTTCTGGTTCCTACTTAAAGCTCATTTTAAACTGAATTATCCTTGCACAAGTTTCCGAGTAAAAGGGATCATTAATATGTGTGTTTATGCAAATTTAATTGCGGCATACAACAAACGTTACTAAGACCTGGCAGTTATTAAGGTCACGTAGGATTATGAGGATATTTTACACCGTAGCGAGCGCCATTCGTTCAGTGGGAACGACGTGTTTTCCTTTGCTCTGGTTATGGACGGTCGAGGATGGGGTTTCTCAGGTGATTATGGAAACGTATATAAATATTCTGTATTAATTTTATATCACACGAACAATAAGAAGGTGGATACATGTCATCATCATATCAGCCCAAAGACATCCACTGCTGGACATAGGACTCCCTTTTAGAGTGTCAATGTGCTTTTACCAGGTTATCAGTCCGCCTTGTGGGGGCCTACCCACACCGCGCCTTCCGGTACGTGCTCGCCACTCGAGAACTTTTCCGCCCTAACGGCCATCGGTTCTACGAGACGTGTCCCACCAACGCGCATAGAATAGGACGATCGGGACTTGGAGAGAGAGCGAAGGGCCCTATCGGTCCGGGCGAATATGATCGCCCGCAGGTTTGCAGGATGCTCCATATAGGTGAAAGCAACGTTATTCAAGGCTTTCAGCACTTCCCTCTATACCTGCAGCCTGTGGTCGCAGTATACGCAACGGGCATGTGGGGCCCTTCGTGTGCAATATAACAACGCGTTCCGGGTGTTGATGGGACTGCCCCGTTTCTGTAGCGCGTCGGGTATGTTTGCGGCGGCGCGTGTGGATTGCTTTTACACAGTAATGCGCGGGCGCGCAGCATCCCTGATGCGTCGGGTGTGGGGCAGTCACAACATCATCCTAAAGATGATAGCCGAGAGGGCAGATTGTCCCTATATGTCACACTGTGAAAGATTGCATTCTCCCACTAGTGTTATCAAATGGTAATTAACGTCCTTAGTAAATTAGTAAATTAACTCTTAGTTTTTAAGACATTGCATAATACTAACGAAATATGTGTCCATTGTTACACGAAATAAAAGATTTTTTTTTTTATAGCGATTCGGAGGGCTATATCGGTTACCTTGTTTCTGCTGCGGATAGCCTCATTTCTGATGCGATGACGCAAAGAAACTCCCTTGCAAATGAAATTGTACTCTTTATCCTCATTACTATTACCTCATACATTGAAATGTAAATTTGTAGCTTTGCAAGTCTTTATGTAAGGGATAATATCCGCAACTGCTAGTTCCGTATAAAAAAACCAGGCAAATGCGAGTCAGACTAGCGCGCCGAGGGTTCCGTACAAACTTTCATGCACTGTATATCCGCCACGACCCTACATTATTTAGAACCATCATCGATAATTCTTTTTTTTATGAAAGAAGGCACTTTCTGAATACTATCATACAAATTTAAAGAATTAATATCAAACACAAAAGTGTTAAATTACAATCTTAGTTTAAAAATGTTTTCTTGTGAAATAAAAAAAATACGTTAGATAGAGGTTTGATTATAACTTTCCGGTGATTTTTGTACGTTAATCTCAATCTAATATATTTCTAAACTAAACTTCGCAGATTTCCTGCATTTCATCAATTTCCTTTATAAATCAAAATTTTACCACTGTAGCGAAAAAGCAAAAACTTTTTTAAAATGTCCAACTCAAGCCCTGCTTTCATATGATACCCCACTTGACCTTTAACTAAACTCTGAAACTTTTCCCCACTCCCTTTTTCTTATCCTTAGATAGATATTAAAAATATATACATATATGAATTTTTTTCATGTTCCATACACGTGGATTAACTTTTTTTAAAACCATTCTAAATTTCAAATGGATAGAATCGCCACCATAAGAGTTCCGTTTTTACCTTATTGGTCCGTAACTCTAAAAACACAGTTTCAGTATTCATATAAAATTTCAAGTTGATTAATACTTACCTACAAATAAAATTTCTTAAGAAACTTATCCCAACAAAAACCCGTAACACACTTTCCAGTTACTTTGAAAATCTATTACAAAAACAAACCACTCAAAACGAAACGCAATAACAGAAACTTTGTGAAAGAAAAAAACCCTAATGGCGGCTTCATATTCGCACTGAATAATAAAGTTGGTGAAACCGTAAAAAGCACTCCGCAAAGTCTAAAATATGCTTGTGCTCGGTCAAACCTCGTGGACGTGCCATCATGGCTATGTGTGCGGCTTGCACACCGCCGCCGCTCGCCGAGCCTACGGAACCTCTACACAATGTAATACGTCTTAATTCACCACACGTTTTTCTTTCATAAATACGCTCCATGTTGGCACATAGTTACACTTTACACATTGTAATTTTTTTATTACTCACGTATCACACAGATCTATTTATTTATTCGATATTATTTGCAAGCTTTATTTATTTATTATTATTTTTTCGTCTAATATTTCACCTGCATCGTGACCCGAGGTGCTGGCAGAATATCAGTGCTTGCTCACACGAGCAAAGCTAGACTGAGTTAGTACCTTTTTGGCATTATTGCAACGCACAAGTATGTCTTAGTTTTAATTTATAATTGTTGTTCCGTACCACAATTGGTTTACTTGTTCTTTTATCGTTGTTTTTTTTGTTTCTTTTTTGTTCCGTATGTTTTATTTTGTTGCATTATGTCAAATAAATAACTTAACTTACTTATTTACACTATTGACAAAAAAATATCATTATTGAACCAGCTAACAGATATTTGTAATGTATTAAATAACTTAACTATTTGTATTGTATTTAATTAAACATATCGTCATCTCACCCGTACCACAAGCCTTATAATTGAGATTTCTATGGGATTATAACCTCGCCTAATATTATTTGAACGAGCTAGCGAGGCGAAAAGTCTCTGTTCCAGTCATTATCATACCATATTCGTCTCGCTGTGGCTAACAAACTTCCTTCCATGATCAATAGAGCATGGGTTTACTCCCCGCGCTAACACCATGCCCGATGAGGGCTGGCACTTATAATTGTTTTGACGGCAGGTTTTGTCCAGTTATTAAAAATTAACGGGCTTTGAATCCCGGAGTGCAAATATGTGATGAACATGAATATTGAGTTGTTGGTGTTTAATATGAATCATCAAAACCTGCCGTCAAAACATTATACTTAGGTAAAAATTGTCTAATCATATAAGCGATTTGACCAAATAAGAAAATAGTTGATTCCTTGGAATTCTGATGAATCATAACAATTTGACTGTTTTTTTATATTTAGCCATCGCAGAACCTCATCGGGCACTGCGCTAGCGTGCGGAGTAAACCCATGCTCTATTGATCACGGAAGGAAATTTGTTAGCCTCAGCGAGACTTATATGGTATGAAAATGATATTTAAAATCATGATGAAGTTTAGATGTTACAGAAGAAAAAAACAACGTTACTAATTACTTTCAAATCATTTGCTACGAATGCAGTATAGCCAAAATAGCCTAATATATCGTAACACTTTAATAGTCTTACACTTCGGTGTAACAGGCTCCTCAAATGGTCACGTACAAAATGCGGTCACCGCGCGATGAAGGAATATTATCACCGCCATGAGGTAGCCTTGCAGGGCTAGTATTCTCAACTGTAGGTATAGCAACCTGATAACAGCCAACCATTATAAGTCTGAACTCTGATTACCGTTTGTTGTCACGAATTCTGGTGTCAAGTTAATACAAGAGGTGAGCCGTGAGGCGAGGTGAAACAAGTTGTGAAGGCTGGCAGGGCTGGCACAACGCCGACTTGCTTCTGGTGAACCTGTGTGAGTTTGACATCTGAGGGATTTCGAAGACATTGTGAGGACAATTCAACTGTCATTTTTCCATACAAAAAAGTGTCACTTGGATATACCTGACGGGCTTATGTACAATGCGTTACGTGATCGACCGGCTGATTACATTAAAGGCCTCCACCCACCGGACGCGTGTGCTGCGCGGCGAGTGTGCTGCGCGGCACACGCGCAAGTTGTAAAGCATTGAAATTACACTTCAAACACACATCGAACGCGGCACACGCGCAGCACCCGCGCAGCTGCAGCGCAGCACACGCGCAAGTTGTAAAGCATTGAAACTACACTTCAAACACACATCGAACGCGGCACACGCGCAGCACCCGCGCAGCTGCAGCGCAGCACACGCGCAAGTTGTAAAGCATTGAAACTACACTTCAAACACACATCGAACGCGGCACACGCGCAGCACCCGCGCAGCTGCAGCGCAGCACACGCGCAGCACACGCGCAGCACACGCGCAGCACACGCGCATCACACGCGCAGCACACGCGCAGCACACGCGCAGCACACGCGCAGCACACGCGCAGCACACGCGCAGCACACGCGCTGCACACGCGCAGCACACGCGTCCGGTGGGTGGAGGCCTTTAGTATTGTAGAATGCTGCAAATCCAGATATACTGGGGATTTGGTAAGATAAGATAATTTGTCAAGAGCATAGGCCAGTTCTGCTGAGTAATATCATTAGCTCATAAAAAGTGTGGTCCTTTGTGAGGCAAAGGACTAGTTTGTCAGGTTAGTAAGTACTTATTATTTAATTTTTAAACTAGTATGAAACAAGACTCAGCACACGGGTTCTTCTAGGACTCAAAGATATAGCGATGCGATCACCTCCTGAAACAAATAAGAACGTACTTCTTCTTCATTTTTTAGGTGTGTGCTATTTTGTTCCTGATCTCCGCAAGGTTGCCATAGCTCCCTGAGGAAGCTCTGAGGAGTATTTGGTTTTTTTTCCTAGATTTAACGATACTACGAATCCACAAATCAATAAAGGGTCGCAAGTAACCGTCTATATCGCAAGCGTCCATCGGCTATCTGCTTACTATCGCAATATTTCTCTACTTGTTTGCCACCGTTATTGAATAATCGTGTTCTGCTAAAAACAATTACATAAATGAGTAGTTAAGTCGTCTACCTATCGCATTATTCACGTTTGCCTAAAAAGTAGAACACTGGAGATCCTCCGGACTTAATATCGTAAACGTAGCCCGATGTGTGAAACAAATTTTTAAATATGTAAACTCGCTGATAGGATTTAGCAAATGGAAGTCTGTGATCTCTACCTACCCTTTAAGCCGATTTACAAGGACAAAATTCCTTTGCTATTCCGCAAATGAATAGCGCTACGAGCATACTTTTTTTGCGGAATAGCAAAGGAATACGTAACTTATTATGGACTTTTGCAAAGTAACGCCTGGTCCAATCAATTATTTAAGTCGAATTGATATCATCCTTCACTTTGTAAATCGGATAAAAATAATTAATTCACTGCCGAAACTTAGGTACTTCGTTCAATAGAAAACTAATTTTAAGTTCGCTGAACATGACACTAAATCTCGTTAAACCGTGAATTACCGTCATAATTTTGTTAAAAACCTGGATAATTTTGTGTTTTAATTATGGCCGAGTAATGAAATTTTAAGCAGGTTTTATATCAGGATTTCATTAACTTTGCTTTGATCTTGTAAACCAATTTACTTTATTTCTAGAAAAAAACATCTTCAATATCAGCGATAATCTGGATTTATTTTAATGAAAATTGCGGTGGCCGTCGATAGAAAGAATGAAAACATGGTAAAACATAGGTCATGTGGACGTCTGAAATGCTGATGATCATGATGAAAACATTAGGTACATAAGTAATTTTGTAAAAAGTTTAATATGAGAACTAAACCATATTTTAAACAATTTGAAACAGTACCCTAAAATTGATGTCAAATATTTAATGTAAGTTATTAGTTGGCAAGGCGGACACAAAAATACCAGAGAGAGAGGGCCATCACCCTCAGCACCGGTAGGCCGCGACATACTCTCGATTTTTTTGCCTTACCTCTTGTTCTAAGTGTTCTAATAAGTATACCATACATCATCATCATATCAGCCGAAAGACGTCCAGCCTGCTAAGAGTGCCAAAGTGACCTGTCTTGCGCCACCCGCATCCAGCGGATTCCACCAACTTTTACCAGGTCATCAATCCATCTTGTGGGGGGGGCTACCCACGCCGCGCCTTTCAGTACGTGGTCGCCACTCCAGAACCTTTCCGCCCCAACAGCCATCGGTTCTACGTGCTACGTGCCCCGCCACTTAAGTTTAGCGATCCAGAGGGCTATATCGGTTATCTTGGTTCTGCTGCGGATAGCCTCATTTCTGATGCGAATACGCAGAGAAACACCCAACATAGCCCTCTCCATAGCCCATTGGGTGACTTTGAGCTTTCTTATGAGGCCCGTCATAGTAAGCGACCACGTTTCAGTGCCATATGTCATCACTGGCAACACACACTGATCAAAGACTCTCGTCTTGGGACACTGCGGAATATTGGACGAAAAGATGTGCCGTAGCTTCCCGAACGCTGCCCAGGCGAGTCGGATTCGAAGATTGACCTCTTTCTCGAAGTTGGACCTACCTAACTGGATAGTCTATCCTAGGTATACTCGTCTATAATTTCGAGCGTAAAGTGTCCGATTGTAATGGGAGTTGGTACTACATGTGCATTTGACATGAAATAAGTATATATAGTGCGAGAAAAATCGATAGTCGCGTGATGGCCGTGTTGGTATGACTCTGTGCGAGAGAGGGTGCCAGAGGTGATGGGGCACACAATAATCGAGCAGGCAAGCGCGGGAGCAGCTCGTCCTGCGACAAAGCTTTTCAGGACGCGTTTTTTTTAATAACGCGGGGAGTCGTCCATGCCCTGATTACTTTGACTTGTTTGATCTCACAGTCAGTAATAATGTAGTCGATATTTTATTTTATTTACATTGTCCCCGACCGATGGCTGTAAATGCAGGCGTCTATCTATATCTACTAGCTCGCTCCCAGCGCCTGGTATTCATTCCAAATTCCATTTACAAGTCTGACAGATGTCAATATTTGATTTCCGATGGGACCTTAGAAACAGGTATAGGGAAGTCGAATTTTATTTAAGAAACGAGCTCGTGTAACAATTGTAAAAGATCTCCCTTTTTGTTATTTGGAAATTCAAGACTTTACCTACGGAATAAAAAAAACACGACCCAGCACTGGCGCAGACGCGTATTACAAATGACTTAGGTAATAATGATCCTACAAATAAAATATAGCCGAAAGTCAATTTAGAAGTATGTAGGTACATGAAGACAAGCTAAGAGTTTGATGCCGTCAATGGTGTCACATCGGATTAATTTAACTAGCCATGGTGCAGAAAACAAAGCCGACTCATCAGGGACTCAAACATTTTTTTTAATCGGATGAGTACAAAGCTTTACGCTCACAAACTTTACCAATTATACAGCAGATTATATAGGCATCTAAAGTCGGATGTCAATGCAATAGGTAGCAATATGATACTACAAAGCTGGTTTGATGATAGCGTCAGAAGGTGGCCATAGGAACTTCTCAATTATTATAAGTCCTGTCGTGTTCAAGCATGCTCAAGCTCATTAGATACCTCTGAAAGCGTAGTTGATGGTTGTGTAGAACGAAAGGTAAGTACTCTCCGCCATAATCAATTATGTATGACGTTTATAAATGACGAAAAAATATTCATAAATACCACCAAAAGACTAATTTGAACTTTCGTGAGATATGTTGAAATAATATCACGGTTAAACTTACGTATCAAATATGACTATGGCGACATGTTCCGAATTTTTCGGGAGTTCTTCTTTAGGGAGTGTTTTAGCGGTGGTCGCTTGAATCATTACCCGCGCCCGCTCCGACCACCGAACGGCCCGTGAAATTTCATACGTGAGTAATCATTAGTATTACACCAGAAAGAAGTTTGAATGTAAGTTTATTTTAGTTCAAGGTTTGGAAATTACGTGTCTCACCTGAATTTAGTCGCTTTCACATCACTCTCTCACGTGTTGGTATAAATTATACAAAAATTACATAAAACCAACCATTAATGACATCTATGGTTTAATTGTTATCTTCAACGAGGGTTGTAAAACGATAACGCATTAAGGATAGAAAAAACGGTAGCTACTCCAGTTCACGTGTCATTCTGCGGTCATTCTTAAGGCGTCTCTTTGTTATCCATTCTTTTCGTATTTCACAACAAAAGAAGTTAGAAAACCCTAGGTTAAGTTGCAGTTTGGCGTCGGTCTTTGTGACTTGGATATTAGTTACATCGACCATAGGTGTGAATTACACACATCCGATGCCCGGTATTCCTGGAATCGCGGATGCATGTATTCCGTGCTATAGAAGGGATCAATCCCATTGAAGACGAGACGGGGACTCGAGGTCCTACATCGTTTCAATAGACGACCGGATTATTGTTCACCTACTACTTACAATTTCAACACATTTATCGAAAGGCTACGCTACAAGCGACGCCGTAGCTGTGTTTTTCAGGTAAGTAGCGGTAAGTGCCTACGGCGTAGGCGCCCGCGGGCTCCTGGCAGTGAATATGTTAGTGTCCATTATGTAGCGAAAAGCTTTTTTAGCGCTCTTAGGCATGTTGTGATTGGCGCTGAACGATCATGACGTCAGAATTTAGGCGAGACGCATAGTTACCATGAAACTTGATTTATCAGAATTAATAACCTCGACTGTCGGTACCATGACCAAAAAAGTTGTAGCTCTCTAATGACTTGTGATTTCATTGATATATTTGTATATTTTGTAGGTATGTGTAAAATATTTTATTTTATTTAAATTATGTTGTTGTATATGTACTTATTAAGATTAATTTACCGTAGCATACAGGTAAATACGTCTCCGCACACGTGTTATTTTATCTATCTTTTAGTTCCCGATCTCGTCTCGATCGCTCAAAGGTTAACTGGAAGATATCCTTTTCCGAGATAACTTCGCCTTTGTACCTTCTTAAACTCATTTGTCTGTTCGTTATACCAATGTCTTGGGTACAATAAAGTATTTACATAGATACCATCCATACTAATGCGAAATACTAATGTAAATGCGAAAGTGTGTCTATCTGGATGTCTGTTACCTCTTCACGCTTAAACCACTGAACTGATTAAGATGAAAGGCATAAAGGTACTTTATTGCCTGGATTAAAATAAATAATAGTTTTTATTTCGGGTCCACGCAGACGAAGGCGCGGGCGGAAGCTAGTATGAGAATATATAAAAAAAATAAAAAAAAAAAATATAAGGGGACATTCTTCCACAAATCGAGCTAGTCCCATAGTAAGCTCAATAAGGCTTGTGTTATGGGTACTAGACGACGATATATATATAATAGATACAAATACTTAAATACGTAGAAAACATCCATGACTCAGAAACAAATATTCATGCTTATCACACAAACATTTGCCCTTACCGGGATTCGAACCCAGGACCTTTAGCTTCGTAGGCAGCGTCACTACCCACTAGGCTAACCGGTCGTCAAAATATATAGCAGTTCTAATAATGTTACATAGCCATTGTCATCTTCAGCCGTTTGTAGTCCATTATTAAACCTAGGCTTCTTCCATATCCCTCCATGTATGGCGATCTTGTGCTTTCAGCATCCAGTCTCGTCCTACGTGTCGGCTGATTTCGTCCACCCATCTCTTGCGAGGATGGCCACAGGATCCTGTGTTCGTACGTGGGGACTCCATTCCAAAAGCTGGTTTGTCCACCCACTCATGTCCATACGTGCAACATGCCCGCTCCGCTTATCTCGACTTCTATTTGGCAATTATATAGATCACGTCGTTCAAACCTGTCTTTTTCCTAATCCATTCGTTTTCATTTCTCTTGTGGTCACACAGAGTAATTCCAAGCATAGCTCTCTTCACCGCTCTTTGTTCAACTCTGTTTTTTTTTAATGAACGACATAGTCCCAGCACCATAGATAAAGGAAGCACTGTAGAATAATATATGAGAATAAACACGGTGCTAACGATAAGTGATCTGACTCGATTTCTAAACTATACAAGATATCGAAAAACTGGTTACTGTTCCTGAAAGTGCTTCACGATTTCTATCAAACGGTAGCAATAATAGGTTACAGAATAAAGTGGATCTATCCGAAAATTCAAGCCCTCCACCCACCGGACGCGTGTGCTGCGCGTGTGCTGCGCGTGTGCTGCGCGTATGCTGCGCGTGTGCTGCGCTACAGCTGCGGGGGTGCTGCGAGTGTGCCGCGTCCGATGTGTGTTTGAAGTGTAGTTTTAATGCTTTACAACTTGCGCGTGTGCTGCGCTGCAGCTGCGCGGGTGCTGCGCGTGTGCCGCGTTTGATGTGTGTTTGAAGTGTAGTTTCAATGCTTTACAACTTGCGCGTGTGCCGCGCAGCACACGCGCCGCGCAGCACACGCGCAGCACACGCATCCGGTGGGTGGAGGCCTTCAATGTTTCCAGCTTCCGTACATTTAGTACTTATAATATATACTAAACTGTCTCTGTCTCATCCTATGTCACTGGTTGACACAGATAAGGATATTTTAGTAATGTATATTAAGTAGCCGCTATTCGTTTTTGAAAGTTTTCTTTAATTATTTTTTTACCTTAGTATGTAAGTTCTAACTAACATAGATATCGATCCGAAATAAAGTTTTATTTTTAGTTTGAAATGTTAACTCACATCATTTTAATAAAGTCGTAAATACTTTCTCGATAAAAATAATTTTCAAACGCAGACGCTATATCGACCGTCGCAAAAATGGACAGAACCGGATATAACGGAGCCGGTACACGTGTGCTATTTAGAAAACTGTAAATTGGGGTACTTTGAGCAAAACTGAAGCGTAAACGTTTGCTTAAAAACAAGTCTTTTCTCAAACATGCTCTGAAATGTATGCGTTAATATCACGAAATAAAGACAAGAAGTTTCTTGTTTATTATGGCTCCCTACATTACTTCTTGGCCTCAAGAAGCAATGTATGAAAACCCTAACTAAAAACATTATTGTCCGCTACTCTAACCTTTTAAATTTGCTAACTAATATTAAACTGACAAAGGAAAAATTACATACTGCCAAACACCACTAGGCTCTGTAAGCAGACTTCTAAAAAAAATCTATGGTACTATACTTATGTGCCGTTAAACATTGTGTTTGAACGGCTTGTTGAAATGTCATGTTTAAAAAATAAAAAAGGCGGCAAATTACACAATTGTTTTCTTAACTTTCGTTCCGATTATAATTTCAACAAACTAGTATTTAATTGATTAACTTGTAGGCATTTATTTTAATTTTAATATTTCCTCACATCGTTTGAGAAAAGCACTATACAATCCTCGGCCGGAACAGGGATTGCTGGACTCGTTGCATCCGGCCTCGTCTACGACTCGGCCGTCTACCCCAAAGCTCGTCCAGCAATCCCTTACTTCACGGCCTCTGCAGTAATGTACTATTATCAGGAGTGGAGTGATTTTGTAATTTAGCTGTTTGCTTTTGACGTCGCCTGACATACTTAAGAATAATTGGGAAACTTTTCGAACTAGCGTTTGGACAATTCTACAGTCTTTATCATGTCCCAAAAAACATGTACATACAAACACAAAACTTACGTAATCGACCAGTATGACACGTTCTTAAAAATATTTTCGTAATGTTAATTTCGTCTGTCTGTAACTTCGTACAGCAACATTTAGATACATTTCACATCGACATTATTGCATTAACCAGGATTTTGCTTAATCTAAAAGCTTTTGTCTTCTTAGCTGATTTCAATTAATATTAAAAAGCATAGAAAATTGATTAATTTTATAGCATTTTGATAACTCTTTCCTTTCTGTCAGCTCTCAATAAAAGAATTTAACGGCATTTTGGTTGAAACAGGCTTGTAAAACGTTTGTGAATACGGCCATTAGTTCTTAGCATCTCTACAAAGTGTATCATAAACAATAGTTTAGTTAATTGTAAGTACTATTTTATATGAACGTTGAAGATTTGTCATTTTTGTACATTACCTTATTTAAACACAAAATTACAACATTTAAACGGTCACACTCTAGCTGGCATTGAGTTGTACAGCTCATTAATACGATTCTAATTTGTTTTGGCTTTCCCATACAATCTATCCATATTACAATATTATTGAAGCATAAGAACTTGACACAAAATGCCAAACAGCAAGAGAAAAATTCAATTAGAGGAAAAGATTGCCATAGAAAGTGGTGGTATCTGATAACGTGCCAAGTTTGGCACTAGGTTGTAGACAGTTGAACCAACTTACGTCACAAAATAAGTTTTATCTATGCAATGCGACACATAAAATTGACTTGTATGCCAGAATGTGTAACGCTTCGCTCATTTTTAAAGTTTTAACTCGACATAATAATAAAAGCCTGTTTTGTGGACTAGTTTTAAACGCCGCCATGATTCATGAAGCTGTATTTTAGCCGCGCTCAGCAATATATAACCGCCATTACGTGCATACCACCCCAATGCTTGTTCTTTGCGAGATTAAAAGTCTTTTTATTTATAATGACGATGATGTTCAGCGTAGTCTGTGCACGGATATCGCAATAACTGAAATTAAAATAATAAAGATGGCGATCCTTGAAATACATTTTCTATATAGATAATTTCAAATGTACCATGGTATTATAAAAAAAACCGTCTCGGCGGGGATCGACTAGTGCATGCTCCTTTTCATCTTAGGAAAGTGTTAAATGTATTTTAGCGTCAAATACATGCATGATTGATTCAAATTCCACTGACCATATTTACGCATGAGATACGAGGTTAAGGCATATTATAAAATGTAAGAACACCACTAAATTTGCGTTCTACAAATTTTTGTAGCAAAACTTTTTATAAGGTTTGCTTACAGCTTAACAAATTTCGGTCGGATGTTAAAATTCCATGTATGTAGTGCGGATTCCTTTCCTAGACCGAATCCACTACTCTTTGTACGTTGTAAACAATGGGATTATATTATCTTTCATTGTTAAGTGAGAAACAAAGCGATTGTATTTTATTGTTAAGTGTAATACCTCGACACATGTAAAAAGAGCTCCGGGTGCCATATAAAATGTATGGCCGCCAGTGCTCATTTTACGGGGCTTGACTTAACCGCTAATTAATACCGTACAATAAACCTATTAAACATCAACACTCGTTCAAACAAAAGCCGATTTTTTTCTCAAGAAAGGAGGTTCACATTAAAAATACTACTTATTTAGCAATGTCGGCCATTTTGTATTTTAACAATAGACAAATTTTACAATAAGAGTCGCTATGCGAGTAACATTGGTGCCCACATGGCTCTTTAATTTCGAAGCGCACGTGGCCATTGTGGCCAAACAATTGCTTTCTTGGACGGATGTTGGATAGGATCCGGTCAGAAAAGTTATCCGTACTATAATCGTAAATTAAAATCTGTTTCAACAATACCTACTCAACTTCCTCTAACAAGCCCGTACAGACATAACGTTTGAAAAGTGCAGTTGAAGCCCACCGCGACCTCTCTAAAGTAGGTCGTTAGAGCCCGTCGATATCCAACAACGACTGCCTGCGCTTGGCGCGCCACAGACCTACAGCCCAAAATACAAGTCAGTATGGCTACATTAATAACTTTCTATTTTTTCTATCACCATTATCAGCCGAAAGATGTCCACTGCCGGACATAGGCTTTCCCCTCGCGCCACCCGCATCCAGCGGACACCCGTGACCAGGTCATCATCAGTCTACCTTGTGAGGGATCTACAATGATGTAATATAAAAATTAGGTAGATATGTTACAAGCGCTCCAAAAGTGGCACACTAAAACTCATGCAATTGGCAGACCTCGCCTCAGTATCGCGCCGTCAATGGCTACGTGCAAACGTGTCGCAGTTGTCAGATTTGCAGCGCAAAAATTAAAAGAAGCCGTCGTGTGTGATGCGATTTTGCACTAACACTAACTTAAAAAGCCAGGGGATAACGTATCATTCGTAGGTAATCTACTTTCTTCATATCAATACATTTTACGTATTCAATAATTACGTGCATAAAAGAAATTTCCAGATCATGGTGAGTGCAACAAAAATATACCCGAAGCGTGAGTGCGATAGAGACGCAATATCTTTGCCGATCAAAGAATAACACATAAACAGAGGGTCTTGATAAGATTGTAGGCATAAGATTCGTGATTGATTATTGATCAAGTTTAATGGTTTTGATATATGTATCTCTATTATACCTATTTAGTTTCATCCTATGCTAACTTTATAATAAATCCCTTCTTGATAAAACTTAAAATGCCTCTGTTACAATAAATGTGTTTATTAAGTATACAATATTAAATGAGAGAGAGAGAGAGAGAGAGAGAGAGAGAGAGAGAGAGAGAGAGAGAGGAATTGACAGATATATAGAAATTGACAGACCACGAAAGTATAAAAAATTAAAATACCAGTACAAACTGTCAATTTAAACTTCCGCGCCTAAACAGTTCTACAGTTCCCTTTTGAGGTCGTATCGAGTTGCAATTAAAACCATATCGGCATAGTACCTACTCAGGTTTACAGTCACTTGACAGCCGTTTATTCCAACAAAAAACGTATATTTCGACACTCTCTAGAAAGAAAATATGTTTGTGTTAAGAGCCGAGCATCTTAAATCGAGACGTATAAATGTACAATAGTACGTAACGAGAATATGATAAGAGGCAGTGTCTAGTCTGATTTATTAATACTCTTTGTCCATGTAAGCGAGACGGCATGCTATGCTAAGAAACAGAGACAAGTATAGTTTCTCTGCATCGTACGTCAGAACACATTTACTTGTCTCTTTTTCGCTGCCGGAAAGAAGCATACCGTCCTGCTCTCATTTGATATCCATATTAGTGTGTAGCTACAATATTCGCAGCTCTTTCATGTGTGCGTAAGCCTGGCCATTTTTAAACACGGTCTTTCGTATAGACAACGTATCTATCTCATTATTATATTACATCATTGGGGATCTACCATTACTGCGTCTCCCAGTACGTGGTCGCCACTTGAGTACTTTTCCTCCCCAACAGCAATCGGTTCTACGTGCAATGTGCTCCGCAAACTGCCACTGAAGTTTTATTCTATAAACACAATCACAAAATAATAAAATATCTTAAATCATTAAAAAAAAACAAGGTTTACAGTAGTCATTAAACGCGGGGTGAACTTTTTTTACTGAACGATGAAATTAAAATTGATAATGAAATATCGTTATTCGATCACAGTCATTGCGTTTATAAAATAAAAGGTTGCCAGCTCCTACTCGTACTAGTCGTCTCATAGAAGTTAAACTTGTGCCAGGAGATCCCGCTCGTCCAGAATCAAGTTAAGGGCCAGAACATTTACCATTACAAATACACTGAATTGTTTATAAAACACTTAATGGTATATACAAAGTGCACATGACATATAATATATGCCTTACGGATCGTGGCAATAAAACAGGTTGTAGTCAAGGTTACTTGTAACGGATATTTCCCTACATTAAAAAATGCAACTGCAAAGACTTCAAAATGCCTGTGCCCGATTCTTTTTCCCAGTTCCACCCAGAACCCATGTTACACCATTTTTAAACAATGGCAATCTTCTCAAAATGGAATCTCGAAGGAAACTACACTTCGCTACTTTGCTATTTGGTATAATACTGAGTAAACGACCCTCGTACCTGTACGAAAGATTAATATATTTCCGTAGGCATGTAAGACAAGACCCCCCATCGACCCACGGCACACGTCGGCTAGAATCCGTTATAGCTTCAAGTTCGCTGCCACGCGATGTTGGAACAATCTTCCACCGCCAATAAAACATGCAAGTTCACTGGCTACTTTTAAGAACAAATTGAAACTCCACCTGCTAAAGGAACAAACGTCTTCTGTCTAGCCGATGAAATATATACCTATTTTATATGGTATATTCATACATCTATTCCATATTTGTAGACGATACTTCAGTACTTATTCATTTTTTTTTCTAATATGTATTTATCCTCTTTATTAAAATATTGCACTGCACTTTCTGTTGTATTTAGATCTGCCTTTATTAGTGTTGTGTTATTTGTGGCATTTTATTTGTGTAAAGTGGATTCACTGAAAATCAGCTTCGTGGCTCCCCATGCTCCGACACATGCTGAGTGGACTCCTTTTTGAGACCACCCTCAACATTGTACTTCTTTTTATTATAATTCTTTTTATCAGTTTTAAGCAGTTTGTATGTCATGTTATGGTTGTGTTTTTCAAAAAAATAATTCATTCTTTCATTTAGGCCGCTTTGTTTTTGTTTCTGCTGGAAACTTTTGTCTGCTTTGTTTTGTTCGGTCATTGATTGTGTGACGGTCCCCGAGGTAACAATCAGTCCGTCACTACACAGAGCTAGAGACACAGGCTTGTCACTTGGATTGGATGCCTGATATTTTACCTTTAATACCTGAATGTTATTTTTTTCTTCAAATTCAGTGCTTCTTTAGCCGAGTGGTCAGGCAGGTGAATTCCAATCTGGAGTTAGTGGTTTTGAATCCCGGCTCGCACAGGGTTTTTTCATGTACGAAATACCATATGATAATTAACAGTGACTTTTCAGTGAAGGAAAACATCGTGAGGAAATCGGTCTAGAATAAGGTCTAGTTTTTGCTTCTTCTCTAGTTAGTGCTGGGTTAGTAAGTCAGATGGCGTTTGCTTTCGTAAAACTAATGCCTATGCCAAGTCTTGGGATTAGGTACCAATGCAGACCCCACGCACAACCGGGAACAACGCTAGCAGGATGACCTGAATGTTTGAGTTTCTTGTATAACACTAAATACTATATACTAGAACACATATTATCTTTAAATGAGGACATTGTTTACTTTACTTTGGTTCTGGTCCTAAACAAAAAAATTTAAAGGTTCTTTTAAAAAATGATTGAAAATTTGATGGTTCAGAATCTAATCGTTTGATATTCCATATATGATTTAAAAGTCTTTTCTTGCACGGGCGAAGCGTATCGAGCTAACATTAGCGGCGAGCGAGACAACAGTCTGGGGAAATCAATCACCTTAATAGTAACAGTACTAACAGTTATCGTTACCCGGCTGGCACTTTGCCACGACTTTGGCACGCTAACGTCACGACTACGATGTACCTAAGATCCCACTGAACGGACCGAGCCGGGTGGCGTGGCGCCGCATCGCAACGGCTTGCAGTCGGCCAACGAAAAAACCATACAATGCGAGCTCCTCACAAACTAGCCAAACACGTGCCTAAAACCCGGCATGTGCATGTTCGAACTAAACAGCTGCCTGGCATCGGTGACACCCCGCCCCCATCCCCGCATAATGTCAATGGCACCCATTCGGGTCCATTTAGTGGCGCTACTTAAATTTCTATGGTTTTTTTCGTTCGCTGCGTGTAGAACGCAAAAGCTGGACGCAGCCGGGCAGATGCGACGACAGGGCGCAGTCGTTCAGCACGTCCGCGTGGAGCCGACCGGCCGCAAATCCATTCAAATATGAAACGCAACGTCTGTATTAAAGCTTCAAATTCTTTTAACAACTTGTGAAATGAATTCAGGCGCTCCGCCCCGGCCCGGTCTGTGGGAATCGTACATTTCTTCGTTTATCTAGATTCTAGGATTAAAAAAATATTGTACTAGTTTTACTAACGAATTTTTATAAGCTTGTATGGAGTATAAAAAGGTATAGGTAAGGTACCTACCACTGGACCAAGCTGGGCGTGCGGCGGCAGCTACTTTACCGTGTCTCAATGTACCTACTTATTTATTACGATTTTTAAGGAACAGTCAGCAAGAAGTTAAGCAAAAGAAGACATCAAAAGTCTTTAATAAAATAAATAGTAGCTTTTGACAATTTCGATTGTGTTAATTTTCATGCTGACTGTCATTTCATTCTATAAATACCTTCGTAGTAACGGAGGCGTTATTTGTATAAAAAAAGGGTTGCACTCCGGGAGTGCCGGCAGAAGTGAAAACTCAATGACATTGTAACAGTTTTTCGATTAGGACACGTGTCCGTCTTACGAATTTTCAATCTGTCGAATCTTACGGTCACGTGCCATCTTACGGACATGTGACCTGTTGCGAGTTTAACATTTTTTCGCCATCATAAAAGTGCACAGCGCCGCTAAAGAAGTTTTCACTGCAAAAATAAATATAACTAGACAAAAGAGCACAAACAATAATATTATGATAAGTGAGTGGGTAATTTACATTATTTTAACTGTCTCATCTAGGCTGGGTATATCATGGTTGTCAGTTCATTCGGTCCGCGGACCAGAGTCGCCACGACACACAATTTGTGGACACATAATTGCTTCCTCCCAGTTCATTTTATTTTTAAACAAATTCCTGGATATATGTATATTTATTTAACGTTTAACGCTGTTGTAATTACCTAAAATTAATTTATTATTATTATTAATTCATTGGATACTCGAAATATTAACGTTCGGGGATGGGATCACAAAAAAAAAGATTCTTATTTTATTATTCGACTGAAATCGGAACCTTACTAGGCTGTAGGTACACAAAAGGGTTTCGTGAATATTTGATTGTTTTTTTTTAACCGACTTTAAAAAAGGAGGACGTTCTAAACAATGTATGTTTATTTTTCTACAATTTTAAATCATAGCAGCAGAAACAAGGTAACCGATAAAGCACTCCGAAGCGCAAAACTTAAGTGGCAGGTGGGTGCGGCACATTGCACGTAGAACCGACTTCCGTTGGGGCGGAAAGGTTCTCGAGGCGAACACGTAGCGGTAGTCAAAAGGATTGAAAGATTCGTCTCCATTAGCGGACCCATGGGAGCTCAATTGGCAAGAGCGATGGACAGATTCCAGAGGTTGTGGGTTCAAATCCCGCTCGTAGCGAATAATTTTTCAATTTTCCATTTTGATCGAAATTTGGTATTTCGTTAGCGGACGATTCTGCTTAATAAAACTTTACTGTTATAGGTTTTAATAGTTGTATCAACTGGTATGATATCCAAATAACGTTATACTTTAAAAAAGTAGATATTTTTCGTTCATTATATCCAGTCAAGCGAGCTTATAAAGTGAGCTTATATTATGACTGTCATATGATCAGCTCTTATATCTCGTATTACTTACCCAGATTAATGTAATGGTTGTTGAGCGGAAAATTGCTCAATACGCACATGTATGGATGGAATCTCGTTAAGGGGCGCCCAGACGACAGAAGAGCTACGACTAAGATTAACTCGCTGCTGTCATTACGAAGTTATCAATCAGATGTCTTGTCCGATAATAAGAAGAAGGGTTACACAAAACTATATCTTACTACATACAGCGTGTGACTTTCATGAACACATACTTAAGGGCTGAAATTATAAGCCGTAATAAGACCGTAATGAATGTAAGTTGGTATCTTTAGTTTAAAAAATACTTTTTTAATACAGTTGCTCAAAAAGTGGTACTTTTTGTGGCTGCGTAGCGTACGAGAAGCTCAATTTCTCGAACTAGTGCTTTTTACTTTTTAGTTCCAAACTATAATTTCGAAACGCAGTAATTTTATATTAGATTTTTTTACCCGATGGCGCTGATTCCAATAGTATGTTGTCACTGTCAGTGTCATTTGTAAAGTATGGGTTCGTTCAAAAATAACTTCGAAGCAAGCATATTTTTATCGCAATGATATATTAATTTATTATTTTTCGCAATTGTATTAAAAAACGTCGTTTACAACACGTGTGAAATGTCTTTTACCACTCGTACCGAGTCTTGCCATACCTCGGTACTAGTGGTAAAAAGACATTCTTTTCACACTAGTTGTAAAATGTACTATTTTTTTCATTAGTATTCGGCACGCCATTGCGGCATTGTATCTAGCACATTAGACTCAAATTTGGAAACTAGCTCAGCCTTCTGAAACGTAAAATAAATGTTAGCAGTAGATTGCTGCTCGAGAAAGCTTCAAAAATTAATAACTCTTCATTAGAAAAGGTAATTGTTATATATATTTTTATTGACACTTGAAGCTATCGTTACTTATAATGTGGCTTATGTCACACGCTGTAAATAGCAGGAATTATTATTACGCAACATGATGTAAGCCTTTGTTCGGAGGGCTAATCACCATACCTGGGATAACTCGGGGCATCTATACGAAAATTATGTAACAAAATATTTTATCGACAAAAAAAATATCGATGTTCATACAACATCTACATTTTATTCGATATATATAAATATTACTTATTTACTCGTCATTTTTAAATAAAAAAGATTAAAACGTGTATTTAAATGTTTATTTTAAAAAAGTTTTCATAATATACAATCAATATTTTTTCCATATTCGTCGGTATTAATGATTGCCGTCTTGATGAAAATTAAACTGCTAAACGTTCTCTCAACGTCCACAGTAGTCGACGGGGCATTCATAAACTTGGTCAAGTCCTCGTGAAAAACTGTATTTTTCTTGGTAAAATTTTGATGACTATCGGATTTCACGTGACGCGTGACATTATATTTTTACGGGAGAAAACTGACATTGCATTTAGTGCAAAATAAATTTGACTCACGTAGTTGTATGTCAGGATATTCATTAATCCATGAGTTAATATAATATTCGCGTGGGCGTGAATGTTTCTTGGGCGGCATGATTAAATTGGACTTCGTAAAAACCGTATTCTTACTCTAAGACATCAATGGTACTGACAGTAAATTGTCATTTTGATTGAAATGACATCCGCGTACTTTTATTATCTTAAGAGGCTCGATATCAGATATGACATCGAACCTAGTAAACGAGAATGTTCAATCCGCTCATGTATTAATTGAATTATATCGACATCTTTTTTTAATTGGTTTCAAATCTCTAGTACTTGCCCCGAGTTATCCCAGGTATGGTAATCACGTAACGTTACAAACGCGCGTTAGGACAACCCAACTGTCGATTTTCATATAAATACGTACGCACAATCCGTTACGTGAGTCACGTGCAGGGCTTCTGTTCCTCACCTCATCCGTCACGTGTAACGGAACTAGACCTCTACCTACGCTTAATTACTACGAATCGCGGGGTACAGATATAGTTGTGGGTGAACGTTAAGGTGAGCTTAAAACAAGTTACGGAAGGCTCATCGTTGATTTATTGATTATAACTAATATACTTAACTGCTAACTGAAATGCACTTTTGTCCATGGCCTTGGTTGAATATAAATAAATAAATAAATATTTAGGGACAATCTGACACTAATCAACCTAGTCCCAACCTAAGCAAAGCTTGAACTAAGGGTACAAGACGACGATAAACATACTTATATAGGTAAATAAATACTTAAATACATAGAGAACATCCATGACTCAGGAACAACTTTTGACTTTTGACTTTTGTTGGTTTTGTAACTGAGGTAAATTTAAATTAAAACAAAATACAAAATACGTTTAAGTTGTAAATTAAATTAATTAAACTAGATTACATAACTTTTTACAACCGGTATGTATTTAGAACTTTCAGCGTATCGAGCATTTGTGTGTATTGTACATTCTCATTGGTTTCTTATTTTTGATATTTCTTAATCGTTATATAATGTAACTTAATGGATGACTGTTATAGGCCTTATTTTATGTAAGCATGAATATGTCTTAGTTATATCTACGGCTGTTGTTATCCTCAATACCAATAAATAAATAAATAAATAAATAAACAAATATTCATGCTCATCACACAAATAAATGCCCTTACCGGGATTCGAACCCAGGACCTCTTGCTTCGTAGACAGGATCACTACCAACTAGGCTAAAGCGGTCGTCGGATATGCTCGCCTAGTTACGTCTCTTTGTTATCCTTTCCTTTCATATTGAGCAACGAAAGAAGATGTAAAATCCAATGTACAGAACATTTTCATCATTTACATCAAAGAACTATGATCTATGGAATTACAAAAACGGAGATTGACGAAAGAGATTATGGGCAAGCATTTTAATGGACGTGGGGTGGTATCGAGTTAAAATAACACTCCCTTACCGTCGATGTCGCAAGAGTGACCATAGGGATACATTTATATATAGGGCCACCTTTCAATGCCACACCACATTTTGTCAAATTAAAAACCCAAAAATTGTTAGAACTGTGGAACTAAAAATCTCATTTCATATGATCTGTCTACCCTTTTGAGGACTAGAGGAGTGAGTTTATTTATATTCTTATGTGTATTCTACCCGTTCTTGCGACTTTTTTCTTCGCTTCCGAAGACCTATTCATGATGCGCTAATTGTTCGATTTACAAACTGTCAATTTCTTAAATAAAAAAAATATGCTGTCATAATTGCTAAATAGACAGAAAAAGCCGCGAAACAAATCTCAATTTGGAACGCAACACGTATATCTCTGACCATACTTTTCTCTCACTCTACTTCATCAATTGGTTTAATATAATGGAAAGTATCTAAATGTGGAACGGCACTCCCTACCTCACTAAATCAATTTTTATTCCATCATATTTCATTCCCCGTCAATCATTAATTTAACCCTTCAAACGATTCTGCCGCACGTACCGGTATCAATACGTCGATAAATTATGGACGTAAAACATATACCTACGGCTCTGTCGACGGTATTAACCCGAAAATGTTCATCATTGGCCCTCCTAAAAAGTAACGGATGGGGTCATTGAAACAGTCCCCGAGCCGACAATTCGCAAATGGTTACTGCGTGGTCGCAAGGGATATAAGTAACAGAAGGTGAACTGTGGGTGTAGCATGGTTGACTTTTATCGTTGTGGATAAGTGTCTTGCACTTGCATACTTTTCTGAACGTGACGGAAAGACTACTTTAAACGTATCCTTTTGTAAAACAGAAGTGTAATTGTATAACTTTTGGAATGAACGTTAGGACAGCTCAACTGTCATCGTCTCATATAAAGAAGCAGCTAGTCGATTTTGTAAAGCTTCGAACGCACGATAGATAAAGTTTATTTTAGGTAAAATTCCGAAAATGCACTTAAAGTGGGAGTTAACCTTTTTTTTGTCGCTAAATATAAAGAGATTTCATAAAACTTACCGAAGTGTGGCACGTGTACTGGAGTTGTTAGTGTTTTGTAGTTGAGCTACTGTTTGTTCTGTTTATGCGTACCTACTTGTTTTAATAAGATATATCGGTATTGTTTGGTTTTAATTACTTTTCGTCATCTAAACTTAAGTAACTGTGTACTTTTCGTCATCTAAACTATAGCAAATGTGTTTGGCAAGATTTAACTGCATGGTTTTCCGCAAATGGCTTATGGGTGAACCAAAATAAATGTTATTAATAGGTACATATTTTTTTGGCGCGTATTTAATTCTGAAGATTGTACTCTGAATCCACCAATTAGTAAATCTGACTCCATCTGTTTCCTTGTTATAGAACTGGATCCAGTCCTGAAGTGGCATGATCATATAAACTACGTAGTAAAAAGACTAGGGAGCGCATGCTACTCACTAAATAAATACAATGACAGACATTGTTATCTTAATGATTCTTGTTTAATTTATCACATACATACATACATACATACAATCACGCCTTTATTCCCAAAAGGGGTAGGCAGAGCACATTAAACGTATGTTCCAGCGCCACAATTAGCATAAATGTGGGTATAAAATATCGAAAAAATGTGATATTGTAGTGATAGGTTGCTAGCCCATCGCCCACAACATACTTCAACCCTGGTCCCTTAGTCGACTTTTACGACACCCACGGAAAGAAAGGGGGTGGTGAAATTCTAACCCGACACCACACGGGTTTTATTTTAATTTGTTATTTTAATGATTCTTGTTTAATTTATCTTGATACTGTTTATTGATTTTGTTTATTTCTTGTAAATGATTGTCTTTTGATTACTTTGTACATTTCAATGCCATACTTTTATTACATTTAACAATGTTGTTTATTTGTTAAGTGATGACATATTATGGTTTTTCTTTTTCATCTCTCCTGTTCTGAAAGTTGAGTTTTCAAGGGTATATAGCCGGGTGGAAAATTGCGTGTTCTCCCCTAGGGTGGAAATTAATTTTTTTTAATTGGTATGATCAGCCACGGAGTCGAAGATAATACAGTATTAAAATAAAAGCTTTTCACAAACCGACAGTCAGCTATTCAGGTACGTAGGTACCACATACTACATTACACGACGTGTTTATTACGACCTATAGGTTGATATTAAAATCGTTTTTCAGTTGGTTTATTTTTATTCGCAATTACAGAAAATCAATATTCAAAATCATTCCTCTATTCGACTGCCCACCATAAAGCCATGTAACTTTTTCTTTTTTTACGTTTCGCCATGGCCCTCTAGATTAGTCGCGTCGCGGCCTACTCGATTACAATTTAAGTCGTGTAGTCTAGTAGGCCGTGGCATAATTTAGCCAGTGCGAAGAAGTTGGATATTGGATAGTACAATTATTTTAATTATTTTCCTCACAGTCGAAATGAAAAGTAGAGTGTTTAACTCGGGTGAAATTACCCATTTGACCCTCGAACTATGGGCGCTCTCACTTCGTTCGAGCGCCAGAAATATCTCGGGTGCATGCAATGGGTCACTTTCAACCCTTGGTTAACAATCTACTATTTCTTATTACTATTATTTTGACATGTCTTGTCTTATTTAATTCCCTGAATATTCTTTTATGTTTGTTTTTAAGCTGTTATATGTATTACCGCATGGATTGATTCCTTATTGGCAATAAAGACACTGAATTACTGAGTTACTAATCATCTAAATGTTACATTTTCATTGAAAAATTGTATTGCCCTAAAACCACTCGTTCAAAAAGTTACGCAATGGTACATTTGATGGAAATGTATGTAGATGGTAAACTGTGTTAAAAAATGTTAAATAAATAAATAAATAGCCAGAACCTATATTATCTACATCTTCAAATACGGATGGTCAATATAATGCAAATGCCATCCTAAAAGAATTTATAGAAAAAAAGACCATGAAGCTAGTCATAATTGTCACAAGATAAACTGAGACAGTTCCTGAAGACACCATCTGGGCAGAACCGCTCGGCACCATCTTGTGCATGATGCATCGCTCCATTCGTCACTCCTCGGCGCGATGTAGCCAAATTGTTTCCCAGCTGCAACATCGATGCGTCATTCTGGAAGATAGTCACCTTAATAGCTTGGACATTGTTGCGTGGTTATGTATTGGCTCGGTTACATTGATCGGTAGTGGGAACAATGGAAAATTGCCCGCAGAATAGTCGATAGCCGGCATGTGTTTTTTGGAAAACTGTTGTATTTTAGTCAAGCTTAACTTAGTAAGCTTTAACTTATATAAAACTTAAACCTGACCTTAACTTGAAACTTGACATTGAACTCTAAGAAAAATATTTCAAATGGTGTCAACCGACGCACAAACGTCCTAGTCTTTTGAGATTAAATACAAGAATCTATCACATACGTATTTCTTGCACCTGCAATATTTTCCGCAACACAGGCAATGATCTCGGCAATATTGCCGGTGGCAGTATTCCTGCAGATCGATCGCGTAACGCATTGTAAGCACGGTACCCCGTGGATTACCCCTCTGGCTATCAAAATTGACGCCGTGACTCGAAGCAAGCTTAAAAAGTCTCTTCTCCTTTCGAATTGGCACAATGCGAGTGAGGCAGGGTTTGATAAGTCGCGCGCAACCTGACCTGGCAACACGTTCTGCAAGTCCTTGTACAACTAGGAATACTGGCAACAACTGCGGAATCTGATGCTTTACTAACGTTAATAGCACATCGGTACCGGAAAGGTACACACAGTGAACGAAATTTAAAGACACTTCTGTGTAACACCACAAATAACAAAGATTTTTACAACATCAGGCAAAATAAATACTGGTAACAACAGGCAGTCTTATGACTTTAAAGCGATCTCGCCCAGACTACCTTTGGGTATTGTTCGTCTGCTAAGCAAAAGTGTTTTGTGTTTTTATTCTTGTATCTCAATGAGACATTAAAAATAAAGACGTATTTTCAACACAAACATTACGAAACAAAGCGACAGTCGAAAAAGCTTTTTTTTTTTATTTAAGGAATTAATATTAACTATTGAAACTATAATTTCCAGATACGAATCACAATTTCCTGCAAAACTTGAATAGCTTGGCAAACGCGCAGCGAAATTCAATCAGTGAAACTGTGAGTAACAAACTTGAAAACGAGTTTGTTACTTATATATGTCGCAGTGAAATGGCCAAAACAGAGATTTGAACAAATCCCTAAGGGATATTCGATCAAATCACGGAGGATGTTAAAATGGCGAATCCATTTTATCATTTACCTAATACAAATCAGTCATTTGATCAAATCTCTGAATCTGTTTAGTAAAATGACGAAATCGGACAAAAAAGGCAACTCGTTTTTTCATTTCACTAGATTTGTTTAGTGATTTGATAAATCCCTGAAACGCGTCAGTGAATTGACGAAACTAACTCGTAGGCTCTTCGGTCAAGAGGGATTTAGTTTTTTTTTTTCATTTACTTTTTTACCGAAAACTGTGATAAAATATAACTCGTATTGCTATTGACGTATGAAAATGATGAGTATTGTATGGTATTATTATAGATAAAAAAAAATCTCTTAATAATTTTGAATGTCCTTTTAGCAAGTATTGTTTTGTGAATTTCCTTCACGATCTAGTAAAATTACACTCATTCTAAGCATTTCTAAACACCATCATTTTATTTCTTGTTTTATTACTCTGAAAAAAACAGAAAACGTATTTTCATTGCCGATTGAAAGAGGAAAACACAGATACATATTATTTAAAACCAAATGAAAAACATAATTTTTATTGTTGGAATTAAATTGTTACTATACTGTCCTTTCAACGGTGTGTTAGGCATTGCTGACCCTGAAGAGGGCTATTCAGAGCTTTCAATAAGTTTTTTTCTCTTTTTTACAAGGGTACGAGTACATAGAGCGTGCGTCATAGCACTCATTTGCACCATCAGCATTTGCTTTGTATAATATTTCGTAATTAGCCTATAATTCACTTCACCCCACTTCACGTTCGTTATACATTAAGTGTGCACACCTATCAAGTTAAATAAATCAAGATTAAATCAAGAATTCGTCTTTCGTGTTCCAATCTACCATCAAGAAACCTATCAAGTAAATGTGAGAGTTGACAAGTACTCGAACATTAATGGTCCTTCGAACCTAAGCAGGTATTTGGTGTTTTTGTACTTATATTGCGATAGTGAATCGGTTTGCTGGCTTCCCACAAGCGGGTTCCACCAGTGAATTGAGAAGGCACATATGTCGCATATAGAGTGCAGGAGCACTGTTTACCTGTAACCAAGCAAGCCATTATCAAGCATAAAGTAAGACAACAAGGTCTAAAGAGCACCAGGGCTCCAAATCAAGAACAGAGCATCAAGGCTAACAGTTACCTATCCACGAACGATCAAGTCACGAAAATTAAGCATATACCTAAAGTGAACACGACACAGCAAGAAAGGTGATCATCAAGCAAATCTACCGCCGTTTAGCAAGAATTTATTAGCAAGTATTTTAATTTTTTTTCCATAATTTACCAGTTGACAAGAACTAGTAATATGGAGGAATTATACCAAGGTCAAATCCAACTACAAAACGCAATAAAGCAATTAAATATCAACTTTAAGAAAGACGGTATAGATCGCAAGACTGCAGACTACATCAAGAGGAAGTTGGAGACTCTTGAACTATACTGGCAGGAGTTCGACAACAACGACGGAAAGCTACGTGAGTTTGAAAATCCTGGACATGCCTACTTCTACAACAACCTTTACGATGCAACATATAACATATACATAGAAACAAGAAATTTGATTCTAAATTACGCTCAACGTACTCCAAGCAATGATCGACCTAAGCCAGCAGAAAGACCCTTGGCAGGGCCAAGCAATAAACAAACTGCAGAATCCATGGAGCAGCTTCCGGGGAATGAGAAAACTCTGCAAGCCGCTAGCATCTCATTTACCACGCAAGGAAATCACAGCCAATTGGACGAAATGTTACGCAAACAAAGTAGCAACTTCAAGGCCTTGGCTCGAACTCTGTCAAATATCAAGTTAGACAGTGTTGGAGAGAAATGGGAGCTCGAAGACCTACTTAGGTCTCTAAGCTCCCGCTGGGCCGCCATAGACTCGCTGCATTGGGGAATTGACAGTGAGACCGGTGGAACAGACGAGCATTACGAAAACATGTTCACTGAGTACGAAAACGAGTACGCTTCTATGAAGAAAGAGATCAACAGCAAGTTATGGTCAACGTCGCATCGAGAGCAGTCGACCCCTCGTCTAGACATCCCTGTATTTCATGGACACTACCAACAATGGGTTTCATTTAAAGACCTATTCACAGAAGCTATCCATAGTAATCCTTGTCTATCAAATGCCCAAAAAATGCAGTTCCTGAAGAGCAAGATTAAAGAAGACCCAGAAAGACTCATACAGCACCTACCTATTAGCTCAGATAATTACGTCACATGCTGGGAAATATTGAACCATCGATACAATAATAAAAAGTTAATATTCACAACCCACATCAACAATGTCATGACCCTGCGTGTGTTACAACAAGCTACATCAAGTCATATCAAGCGACTACATGATGTAACTATAGAAAGTCTAAATGGTATCAAGAATTTAAGTGTCAACATTGATACTTGGGACCCTATATTAGTCCACTTATTGACGCAAAAGTTGGATTCGGAAACCCACAATGAATACATGGCGTCACTGAAGCAGCCGCGAGAATTGCCATCCTTAAAAGAATTCCTATCGTTTTTGGAAAGTAAATTTACTGCTATGGAGTCATCACGGCGTAAACAAGAAGCCGCCGTGCACAGAACAAGCGTAAATACGCCGTCCACATCAAACAGTCAACATAAACCAAGCCGTTTCAAACAGTACTTTACAAGCAACAAGGCTACTTCAAGTAAAGTCTCGAACGAGCATAAACGCCAATGCCCGGTCTGCCAGGAAGACCATGGCGTGTACTTTTGTACAGAGTTCAAAGGCATGGCCCCGGGACTTAATCGAAAAACAATTGCGAAACTCAATCTATGTAGCAATTGTCTGCATAATCATTACGGCAAAGCTTGCCATTCAGCAAAAAGGTGTCAAGAAAGCAATGGGTATCATAATACACTATTGCACGACGTATTTTGCAATCAAATTGCTACGTCCGGATATCAAACGCGTCAACAAGGAAATGGGTCACACGTGGCACAAGAACATGATCCTGAAGAACAACCAAATATACTTCTCGCCACAGCCTTGATCAAGGTCATAGGAAAGGATGGAGTACCCCTCCGGATGAGAGCTCTTGTAGATCAGGGTTCAGAGATATGTTTAATTTCGGAGAATGCTGCTCAACAATTAGGGCTGCCACGAAACAAATGCAAGGGTGTAATCACAGGAGTCGGCACTAATGACAACATCTGCAAAGGGATGCTGAAGTTAAACTGTTTGTCATCTGACGAGCAATATTCTTTTAACACCAACGCATTCATCATGAAGAGTTTAACAAGAAACTTGCCCAACACCACATTTTCCAAATCAAGCTGGGAACTTTTGGATACCATACCGCTGGCGGACCCGAAATATTACGTCAGTAACTCGGTAGATTTATTATTGGGCGCGGAGGTCTATGCAAGCATTATAATGGAGGGCATACACAAACATGAAAACTTACCCCTTATCGCACAACAATCGCGTCTAGGGTGAATTTTGAGCGGAAAAGTACAGCAAAGTTTTCAATGTAATTTGGTATTGAATAATATTGAAGACATTCAGAAATTTTGGGAAGTCGAAGATATTCCAGAGGATACAATTAATACTAGCGAAGAAGATGAATGCATTCAGTTTTATCAGGAAACAACAACAAGGTTGGCTGATGGCAGATATCAAGTACGAATCCCGCTCAAGAAACAATGTCTGAGAAGATTAGGCCACTCAAAAGGCAGGGCTATCACGCAATTTCGCCAATTGGAAAGTAAATTCAAGAAAAATAAATATATTGCACAACAGTACAAGTTGTTTATACAAGAATACCTAGCGCTCGGTCATATGACACTAGCGCCGATTGCACAATGGAATAAAGTACGTGAGGCATGTGAATGCTTTTTACAACATCATTGTATCTTAAGGGATGATTCTACCACTTCTCCTTTGAGGGTAGTCTTCAATGCAGCTGGAAAGACTTCAACAGGCGTGAGCCTTAATGATATCATGCATAAAGGTCCAAATCTTCAAAACGACCTTCTTTCTCTTATCTTGAAATGGAGACAGCATCGATTTGGTTATGTCGCGGACATAGAGAAAATGTTCCGGCAGATATGGATTCATGAAGAAGACCAAAGCCTGCAGAAGATTATTTGGAGAAACTTGCCACAAAAACGGTTACAAGAATACCAATTAACAACTATTTCTTACGGTCAAAAGGCCGCTCCTTTCCTCGCCATGATGACCCTGAAGCGGCTTGCGCACGACGAAAGGTCTAATTACCCTGAAGCTGCACGTGCACTCGAAGAATGCTTCTACATGGACGACTTGCTTCATGGATCCCATTCGGTCGCCTCAGCCAAGCAATTGCAACAAGATTTGCAAAGACTACTACAGTCAGGAGGCTTCTTTTTAAGAAAATGGATGTCAAATAGCCATGAATTGACGAAGATCGACAGCCAGAATGCTCCGTCCGAAAACAGCTACAACTTCAAAGAAACCGACTCAAGAAAAACATTAGGGCTTCACTGGGACCCAGCTCAGGACGTATTTCACTTTAAATCAAGAATGGAATTCGATTCTGATGTCAACAAGGACACTACAAAACGCCAACTGTTATCTGAAATCTCGAAGTTATTTGATCCATTGAGTTGGCTTACACCAATTTCCACTAAGCTAAAACTACTTTTCCAAAGCATTTGGAAAACACCGGACCTTCAATGGGATGACAAGATCCCCAATGACGTCAACAGCGAATGGAAAGAGTTCAAACAAGATTTAATATATAATATAAATGCATTTAAAATCCCACGATGGATCAGCACGAGCGCTGTAAGCGAGATCGAGTTACACGCATTCAGCGACGCGACACTTCGAACATATGCTTGTGTTATTTATGCTAACATAAAGATAGACGGACAAGCTAATATTATATTACTAACCGGGAAATCAAGATTAGTACCGAACTCCAAGACTATATCACTCCCGAAATTGGAATTGTCCGGGGCTCATTTGGCCGCAAAATTGATGATCAAGGTGAAGCAATGCTTAACCAACCATAATATCAAGGTCTATGGTTGGGTGGACTCCACAGCGGTCTTAGGGTGGATACAAGGCAATCCTAGCCGCTGGAAGACTTTTGTCGCCAACAGGGTGCGACAGATTACCGAAGTAATTCCTCCAGAGAGCTGGCGTTACGTTAAATCAGCAGAAAACCCTGCAGATTCCGCAAGCAGAGGCCTCACCGCATCTCAACTAAATCAACACCATTTGTGGTGGCACGGACCCACTTGGTTATCAACATTCAAGGCTGAAAATCAAGACAAGACCCTTATTTACACTACAGACGAAGAGAGCAAAAGCAAACAAGTTAACGTCGTCGCGGTTAGCAGTAAAACTGAAGACAACATCATAGACCAGCTTATTAACAAATATAGTTCTTTTTCAAAACTGGTATATGTCCTTGCTTGGGTCCGAAGATTTATAACTAGAAAACAAGAAAGACAAACCGAAAAATATCTTACGCTAGCAGAACTGAGAGAGACTAAGGCCATGATCATCAAGAGAGTCCAAATGACAGAATTCCAAGATGAATATCAAGAACTTAAGAAGAGCGGAACGGTCTTCCCTAAAAGCAACATATCAGAATTGTGCCCATTCATGGATAAAGATATTCTTCGCGTCAAGGGGAGATTAAGTCAAGCGCATATTACGTATGACATGAAGCACCCGATCATACTGCCACATAAACATCCCTTAACTACACTTATCATAGATCATGGACATAGAATGGTACTTCATGGAGGAGCCCGAACAACTCTCAACTTTATTCGATATAAATACTGGATCGTCGGAGGAAATAGCGCGACAAAGCAATACATTCGTCGATGCGTCACCTGTAAGAGACAAAAAGCAAGCATGCAGCATCAACTCATGGGAGACTTACCGGCAGCAAGAACCAATCCATCTCGTCCTTTCGCCCACACTGGAATCGATTACACAGGCCACGTGTACCTCAAGACCAACAAGGGTCGTGGTATCAAAACCACCAAAGGATACGTGTGTGTGTTTGTTTGCATGGCGACGAAGGCAGTCCATCTAGAACTGGTATCAGACCTCACTACATCAGCGTTCATAGCAGCTTTGCGTCGGATGGCAGCAAGTAGAGGAGCTCCATTGCACATTTACAGCGACAATGGACGAAATCTGACAGGAGCCAGCAGGGTGCTCCAGGAGCAATATCAAGAGATCCAGAACCTAATTAATGAAGAGTTTATAAAACAAATATCAGATATGGAAATTAAGTGGCACTTCAACGCGCCGGCCTGGCCATCAGCAGGAGGTTTGTGGGAAAGTGCTGTCAAGGCGTTAAAATTCCACCTTAAACGAGTAATTGGCGAACAAAAACTCACCTATGAGGAATTCAACACCGTGTTAATCCAAATTGAAGGTTGTCTCAACTCAAGACCACTGTGCGCAATATCAGAAGACCCGGACGATATCAACTACTTGACTCCTTCGCATTTTCTTAACACTGGACCGACCCTAACATTAATCGAGACTGAAAAAGACTTACGTACAAGATGGCAGCTCACTCAAAAAATACTTCAAGATTTGTGGAAAAGATGGCGCACAGAATACCTAGCACAGTTAAATACAAGAAGCAAATGGAAAAGGCCACTACGATAACTTGCCGCCCGGCAAGTGGGCCATGGGCAGAGTTATAGAGCTGCACCCGGGACAAGACGGATACGTGCGCGTCGTAACGCTGAAAACGAAGAACGGAACCTTGAAACGTCCGGTCCTGAAGTTATCCATCCTATCAGAACATACAGAAGATGAATCAACAAATAATTATCAAGGCAACACTTCACAAAAGCAAGATAAAAACGAAGAAAGCCACGTATCAAGAAAACAACATACATCAAGTGCAAACAAGGCTCAGTTCACACTAACATCAATGTTTGCCGCACTATTATTATTTCTGTCATGCATTTCAAGTGGTCAATGCAACGTCAACATAATACCATTTCGTGAGACACAAGGTCTATATTTTGATAAATTAGCAGACATGATGCTGATTCGAGACGAATGGAAACTTATTATCTATTACAACATGGCGCCATATTGGGAAGCAACAGATGCACTTCAAAAGTATACACGATTCCTAAAAGACACATGCGAAGCTATAAAGACTCAAGTTCATTGCGACATAATATCGCTACAGCAACGGCATGGATTATCCGAACTCGAGTACTACAACCAGCTATTGCTCAGTCAGCATTTGAGCACGCGACTCACGACACAACGAACCCGACGCGGCCTTAGCAACGGTGTCGGTTACGTCGCTAATAGTCTCTTCGGCGTATTAGATGAAAGATTCGCCGAACAGTATCAGAAGGATATTACGCTTCTACGAGACAACGCTAAGTACATGGCTTCTCTTTGGAAAAATCAAACATCCATTGTTGAAGGCGAGTATAATTTGTTAAAACGTACGGAAGAAACTATGACGCAACAGCATAAAATTATACATCAACATATGAATAGTTTGGAACAAGCGTTCAAGAATCTACAAGACCAAATTCAAACTAACAACATTATCAACGATTTCAACACAGGTGCAATAATAGCAAGCAATATGCTCCACAATTTAAAAGGACTTCAAAACGTGTTATTGGACACCATCACCGACATTTATCATGGACGTTTCAACTTACATTTACTAACTCCAGAACAACTTATTCATGAGCTAAGCACTATAGCTAGCTCACTGCCAAGAGATGTTTCCCTGCCAATTGATAACTTACACTCGGATCTACGCAAGATATACGAGCTGCTCAAAGTGAAGACAAGGATGATGGAAGATGTCCTAATTTTTGAAATACGAGTACCACTCATCAGTAGAGATATTTATAAACTGTTCAAAGTCATACCGATACCCAAAAGGACCGGAAGCAAGATTACCACTGTAGTACCTGTATCAAGCTACGTATCGATTAACATGAAAAAAGATACGTATATTCCGATATCGGAATACGATGTTCGAACATGTTCTATACTAGCCGAAACCTATTTTTGCTACATCAAGTTACCAATTTACCAAATGAAAGGCGACAACAGTTTTTGCGAAACAGACAAGTTGAAATGCAAAACTGTTTTAAAATCATGTAAAAATGACTGGCTCGAAAGTAATGCATTAAATACTTACATATACTTTTGTTGCGAACAGTGTCACGTTCGAACATTGTGTGCGGATCAAGTAACCGCTCATCAGCTGACGAACGCCGGACTTATCACCGTAGGTCATGGCTGCATTATAAAGACCGACAATTTCACCGTCTTTCCGCATAAACCACACTTGTCAGAACTTAAGATGAAACCGGCTCTATATAATCCGGTTATGGCGCCAATAAACCACGTCATCAACATCACCATCCCACACACTCAGGAGAAAAACGAATCAGAAGACTTACTTAGAGAAACGACCAAGCTCGGGGAGAAGATCACCAAATTGAAGGAAATAGAACTCACGTCTGAGAACATATCATATCACGATATTCATCATTACGCAATGATATATGTGATACTCGGAGGGATTGGAGTCGTCGCATTATGCATCATCGTACGAAGAGTTCAGTGGAGAGTGCCGCCGACGCCGCCTGCACCCCGCGCCCAGCCGCGCGCGCGATGCGCCGAACACCCCGAAACTAGGCAATTTCAGCATTCAGATTGCAGCGAAACAGCAAGTGTTACGCGAGTAGATAAATCTACGTCTCCTAAATTTAAAGTAGTTACATTTCATTGATTTAATGTTTATGTATTTGTCTTTATCATGTTAAACTCAGCATCCACTTTTCAGCTCATCTGCGCCCCGGAAGATGTACCTACGAGTACATAGAGCGTGCGTCATAGCACTCATTTGCACCATCAGCATTTGCTTTGTATAATATTTCGTAATTAGCCTATAATTCACTTCACCCCACTTCACGTTCGTTATACATTAAGTGTGCACACCTATCAAGTTAAATAAATCAAGATTAAATCAAGAATTCGTCTTTCGTGTTCCAATCTACCATCAAGAAACCTATCAAGTAAATGTGAGAGTTGACAAGTACTCGAACAACAAGGGATTGATGAATTCAGCATACAGTCACCTGCATATCATCTGCCATAACAAAAGGCAGCAAAAATATTTCACAAGTCGTAGAAATAAAGTCGTATCAGATATTTATACGCGCATTGTTATGGCAGACATTAACTAAGATTGTTATGGCACATAATTTTAAGATAGACAAAAAACTTTCACTGCTGGACATGCCCCCCCCCCCCCCCCCCCAAAGAGTGCCAAAGACCTGAAGACTGATGGACTGATAACTTCATGACTAAACATATATGAATGAAATTCAGTTTAGTATTCTCACTTGAGAGCTGTCATTCAAAATAAACGTAATCCGCTAAACGGTGCTACCACGAGAATCGAATCTTGAAGTTCGTATATTTCTATCTCTGTCGTTCCAGTACCATAAAACATTAGTGCGTTAGAGGCGGAGATATCCGAACTTCGTTATTCGTCTTTCGTGGTAGCGCCGCTAGTTTCGTTAAGTTTTCGCTTAGTTTCGTGCTAACAACAAGCCCGGCACTTTAGCATGATAGCGCTTATGTTTGACACAAATTATACGTCCCTCTCGCACTGACATACTTGCTAGTGAAAGCAGAATACTTAACGTGACCTAAAGGCGATAAAAGGTAGTCTAATAAAGTTTTCAAGTTTAAATATTCGCAATAATCACTGAACCAAAAAGTAAAAAAAAACTGCTATCATTTAAATCGGTTTCTGATAGGCTTTATTTTTTATTATCTTTTTGTGCACTGCGGCTGGAAGTTCTTTCTGTATAGCTACAGAGAATCAATAAGCTATTTCCCATACGAATACTCTTTGTGTACCAATTTCTTTAGCAGATCAAAAGATAGCGGGAATGTTTGTTAAGTTGAGTATTATTTTTATGTAACCTATTCCTGGGAGCTTTGGAAGGTACCTATTTACGTTGATAAAATCAGTATAAAAATATCACTTGGTTAATAAAAGGGCTTGGTTACTTCATATCAAGGGCCCTACAGTATGTGTAGAAAACAATAGAAACAGTTTATTCAGACAAAGAAGACACCACTAAACAGAACAGGTTGATTATCAAATAAAACATACGAGTGGATATGAGACAGGGATCGCTCACTATGAGTTCAGCAACGTTTGCCATTGTAATGAGGAGGGAGACACAAAAAATAAAGCTAGCTGCTTTCTTATAACTTATACTGTTAATTTTTTTTCTTCCAATAATGACACTTGGACATTGAAAGCCGCAGTTAGGTAAGTCACCGACGTTGTTGTGCGTCCACAAAGATTGTTATTAACAAAGTGACTTTCTTAATGAATTAGGCTATAGCAAATTCAACCTTGTGACTTAGAGGAGATGAGAGCTATTTGTATGGTTTTATTGTCATTCGCTTAACTTTTATCTCGTCGGAGGATTTGCGGTGGGCTTATACAATAGGAAACAGTGCCATTGCTCACAAGATAAGCTTTCAAGTGCTAAACGGACAGTTTACATAATTTTAACTAAAGTTAAGAAATGCCACCCCAACTGCGGGCGCCACGTCATAACGTTATCTCTGGCGCCAACCTAAAGAATCCAGGCGCACTCATCATAGATAAGCGACAAGACTAAGAGACTAAACTAAACAATTTTGGCAACTGATAATGGATGTTTCCCAATGATCCTGGCACCTTATCTAGAGATTACCTTAGCGACAGACAAGTTCCAGAAACACCGATGGCTTACGTGTCTCACAAGCACGCACCCCCGACGCATTCCCACGCTATCAGGATGGATATAAGGTCCAACCCCGACAGGAGGACAGTACAACACTGGCATTCAAGATAGCTAGTAGTACTCCGATATTACACCTGAGCTCCGGATCGCGTGGTGTGTAAATCGTCGCACATTATAACTCGCGTCTAATTAAAAATAATTGTAATTAATTGATCTTAATAAACATAATATTTCCTCATCGACGTATGCAATCAAGACCAGCGGCCTCCCGACAACTTAACTCTATACTTAATCATCATTGTATAACCTGCCGTTATTAAACATTACACATCAATGAGTAAACATTTTATTCATCAATCCTAATCATAATTAAGCATCTTTATCAGCCACCGCTGAGTTACAAAATACCAGGATTTCAGTATACTACAAAGAATAAGACTCAAGATAATGTTGTAATATATAATTGTATGAAATGAAATGATACATCATTAATAAGTGGAATGAATCTGATCACAAAATTTCACCAAAATCGGTTGAGAAATGCCCGTAAAAAAAAACAGCTGGACGAACGGACATACGAAATAAACATAGCCAAGCCAAAATTGATAAATGCGATGGCTTCGCTCGTTAAAAAAATAATTAAATGATACGAAATTAAATAATACTTAAATACTTTCAACGTTGCGGGTTACCCCCCTATTCCGATATTGTATGTTGTAAAAGCTGCAACACTGTTGTTGTTTCCCAGCCTTACGAGCCATTTTACAAAATCCTTAACTGGCCACACTATACACACATGATCAATACCTGTTCAGAACATTACGATCACGGCGGCGAGGTACAAACGAACTACGACAATCCAGTTAAAAATATAAATAAAAGCGTCAGCAAACTTCCTAAGAAAAGCAAAAGTACCTCTTCATCACTTTCACCGTACATAGAAAATCTAATCGCAGAGAGAAATAGACTTAAATTGATGGAAAATAAAAACAGACTGGACAAAAATAAATCAACTGCTTTGTATAGGCTGATTAGAAAACAAATAAAACGAAACAATAAAGAAGAGAGACATAAAATCATAGAAAAAGAGTTGGAAAAAAGGACATCTATAATAAGAGCTAAAACAAAATTAACAACAACGAAAACTTGGATTAAGAATTTAAGAACAGGAAATACTCTAAAGACGAATAGAGAAGACATTATAACAGCCGCATCAAACTTCCACAAAAGTCTCTATCAAAAACAAACTAATGAGACTCCAACAAATATATCACAAGACTCACTCATTACTAAGAAGGATATCAACACCGTCCCGCCACTTCTCGAAAGTGAAATACAAAGCGCTATACTTCGCCTGAAATCTATGAAATCACCAGGAAGTGACGGAATACCGAACGAAACCCTTAAAGCTATCGTCGAACCCCTGACGCCTGTCTTGACGAGTTTATTCAACGACATACTCCAACAAGAAACTATACCGAATGACTGACAGACGTCTATAATTACCTTGCTTTATAAAAAAGGAGACCCCACCCATGTCGGCAACTATCGCCTAATCGTGTAATCTGAAAATAAATGTTTTTATTTATTATATTATTTTACTTTGTGCCTAATATGAACAATGAAATACCTACCTGAAACTTCTAGAATCTAAAGTGTACTTCAAGTTTGCGTCAGTTAAGTCTAACAAAGATATCTTAGCAACCTTTCAAAACAAGCCAAAGGCAGACTATTCGATGCTGAAAGAGTCATAAAACATATCATCGTACCGCGAAATGTATCTTTATTATATAGTTTTAGAGTGTACAATGCTGTGAGTTTGCAAGTTTGTAACAATGTTAACAATATTAAGGAAGTGTTTTCACAAGCAATTTCGCAACCGCTCCAATGAGACGGGCAAATAAACGCGCCACAACTGTTTTAAACCCCGACTTCCCGCTATATAAATGGTACGGTACTGGCTTGGAGTAAAATAAATTATAGGTACAACACGGGAGGGTTACACTAAGGCATCGGGCCCCACGGTTGGCCGAAAACCATTTGCCCTACCTAATGTGTATTTTTGTTCAAAGTATTGTTTGAACTTAACGATTTTTTTTCCTGAAAGAATAGAACTTGCATTATAATTGTGCTGGTTAAGTATGGGAGTTTAAGTAGTGTTACCACATCACACACAGGGTAACCACTTAAATGGTTAACAACTTATATTTATATTTAAAAGAGCGTACACCCATCTTAAAGGCCGGCAACGCACTCACAACACCTCTGGTGTTGCAGGTGTCCATGGGCGGCGGTAATCGCTTACCATCAGGTGATCCGTCTGCTCGTTTGCCTCCTATCACATGAAAAAAAAGTGTACATCATCAGCTCGTTCGCGTAACGCATTGTAAGCGCGTCAGGTCAGGTAGATATAAATGTAACTTTTTTTATAGGAAAATGCCGGTTGAGTTGTCCACTACGTGCGTCCGAAACGTTACGTGACTACCTCCAGGTTTAAGACATTTTTACGCGCCTTAATCATCAGTGACTAGTGCAATATTCTTTTCTTGATAATGGACCAAAAAGTGAGAAAATATCACCCAGTAAAGTTGCCCAACTCATTTAAGTCTAACAGACTTTACCTTGCGGTACCATTGTTGACAATTCATACCTATTGAGTGACGCAAAATGCATTCTAATCCATTTAATTGACATAAACATAATTCCGACTGAGCACGTTTTTGCGAGTTTGCTAGCATTCGATTTCAATCATTGACCGAAAAAAGTTCCCTTGTAAAGTGGTCGTCAATAGAATTTGCTAACTATGTAAATAAACCGTCATATAAAAATTGTCTTTCACTATGGGGGTTTGTTTACATAGTTACCAAAATCTATTGACGGCCACTTTAGCTAGAGTTTGGCAAGAAATAACTTGAATAAAAATAAGAATAAAACGGGCATTATTATTCTTATTCAAATGGATTTGAATAAGGAGAACTCCTGCGACTATTATGTAAAATAAAAATAAAAATTTAAATAAGAAATTAAAAGGGGAATAATTATTCTATAAATGAGGTTTCTAAGTAATTGATTGTGTTTTTTAAATAACATTTTATTTAACTAAAATGTTATTCAAATAAAGACAATTTTGTGGTATCAAGTGTTATATTAGCGATAAGACCGCCTGTTGTCAACATCTATTTTTTTAATAAGTTATTATGTTTATTTGATTCATGTTTTGAGGTGTGCAATAAAGAGTATTTGTATTGTATTGTATTTTATATTCTGTAAGTTGAGTTTCACACAATGAATGCAAAGGTCGGTGCAATTTGAATTTCGTAAGCTTAAGTAAATTTAATGATACATTTTGGGCTCGTGGCTTTACTATTTGCAGATTAGGATTCATAAATAAATTGTGTTTTGTCCCTTTCTTACGATCACAAATGTCAAAGTGACATGCAAGGACAAACGAATTTATACTGTATTTTAGATAAAACAGATTCGTTGAATGTCTACGAATACGGCCATATATATTTTGATTGTGATTCGCACCCAGCCATCATTCCGAAATCGAAAAGTTAAACGTTAACGTCGTTTTCCGGGACTCGTAATCACGGCAATCCAGACTCGTTCGTAATCGCGCACGATCGTACCTGGAACTCACTAATGTGACCACGAAACGTTACAGAATGAGGCAGATTGACTCCCGGAATTAGGTTACTGCGCCGTTGCCGCGTGTAATTACGTTAATGAGATGTTAAAGCCGTAGCTTAAATGCGAAAGGTGTAATCAAATATTTTTGAGTTCAAGACAAACGGAGGGACTGGAGCAGGGCTGTTATTCTTTTCGTGCTCATTTGCTACGACACACCCGTCACGCCTAACTACCGTCGGCCTCTACATACGCTTAGTCACTACGCATTATGGTGTCAAGATATATTTGTGAGTGAGCGTTGAGGTGAGCTTTAAATAAGTTAAGGCCTCCACCCACCGGACGCGTGTCGTGCGCGGCGCGTGTGCTGCGCGGCACACGCGCAAGTTGTAAAGCATTGAAACTACACTTCAAACACACATCGAACACGGCACACGCGCGGCACACGCGCAGCATCCACGCATCACCCGCGCGGCACACGCGCAGCACCCGCGCAGCACCCGCGCGGCACACGCGCAGCACCCGCGCAGCACCCGCGCGGCACACGCGCAGCACCCGCGTGGCAGTGGCGCGGCAGCCGCGCTGCACACGCGTTGCTACACGCCGCCCGCTTCCGGTGTGAATATACCGCTTCAAACGCACACGACACGCGCAGCACACGCGCAGCACACGCGTCCGGTGGGTGGAGGTCTTTAGGTGGGGCTCAATTACGCACATGGTGCGCTCGTAATCTTTTGTCAAATTATAAAGCTTGTGTACAAGCTTTTGGATCAACTCACGTTATAATATGTTTGCTTGATTGGGAGCGATCATGCAACTTAATTTTAGAGCAGTTATGTTACTAACGCATAGTTTAGCATTGGGGCTTGTGAAGTATGAAACCAGGCGAAATTGGTAAAGTATGACATTTATTGGTATTCATTATTTACAACAATCTTTTGGTAACTTATTTTACATAATTTCAATAAAAATCCATAATAGATCCGGGTACCAGTTTGTACGGGAAGATCCCTTTCCATAAATAAAAATATGAAATATGGCATTTTTCAGTTGCCGTAGAAACAGGGCTCCTTAGCAAAAATTGTCCCTTACACCCAGCACTATCAGTTTACATAATAAAACGAACTCTGTTTATAAGACAGATTTAACTAAGCTCTGTTCCCGGCCATGTAACTATCAGCTTGATGAATAATGCTTTTATGATACTTTTTTTTATACATTGAATGCATGAAGTAATTGCTCACGTCACAAACAATAGTTACTAATCGACCCAACTTTCAATGAACAAACACATAGGTACCTACTGAAAATGTAACATTTAATTTTACACAAAGCTCAAACAAATCTTGTTACGCGATTCCAATGTGTTTGAAACCGCGCGGTAACACTTGCACGAATTAGCAACTCAAATCACACCCCTAGGACTGCACAAACTCACACCAACATATATACAAGCTAAAATAATCTGTATGTCAGCCAAGTAAGGGCTTTAAGACGGCAAAGATAAATTGGTTGATCTGTGAACTCGCCGATCTATATCTGTTTGCGTTTAAGCAATTGTAAACTCTTTGTGGTAGGTATAAGGACTTTGGAAACGGCACTGATAAGTTGGCATATGTAAACTAACCGATACGAAATTGTGGGAGCGGACGCAAAAACAGAAAATTATGCTTTGTGAATCCTTTGCAGTGTTAACTTTGGCTTCATGTGAGACGTGTAAAGCTGGCTTTCGTTTTACATGACTGTTTTAAGGTTTAACAAGATATATTCCAATACAAGGTTCAAGATTGGCGTATTTATCGTGCTTACATTTAGATGCATTTTCAGCGACTGCACCCGCCTGTCCAACCGTGTGGGCGAGGTGACTAGGAGCGAAAGTACTCACACACGTAGCATCCCAAAGCAAACTACGACCCTTTGCCCATGGAACCAGTGTAAGATCTTCCAGCCTCTTACCGTCTTTGCGGCTCAGGCCTTGGGGTTCCATAACACATGGCACGTTCGCCGAGACTGCGATTTGCTTTGCGATTTGCGCCTCGATTGTAGCTTAGGGATTGCTTGACCCTGGAAGCTAGCGTTTGCGTGTGAGCCCGTTGTGCTCCGTATGGCATTGTTTCAGCCCGTTTGACGACATTGAGTCGATTGAGAGTTCCACAATAGCTGACATAGCCTCGTGTCAGTAGTACTGCTTCACTTAGTGAGGTAGATTTAGAACAGCTCTTCCCTCATGTCACTGTCCTACTGTGTAGAAACGGACTCAAGAGTCAAATCTTCCACTACAGTGGGGTTGAGGAAACGTTTCCCTCGTTGATTCAGTGAACCGTTTGCTTGATTGCTCAGAGTCCCCAGTGAGTCGGGGATGCTCCGGAGTGAATATAAAGCGCGCCTTATGAACTCATTGATAGCGCAGTGCCTGAGTATCCTGCCGACATATCGCACGCAACTTAGGTCGTGGTGTCCATCTGTCTCGACCATCACCCCACATCGACACCGGCGTGGTTCGCAAACCTTACTTCCGAGTCTTAGGGTCACCGCCACCCGCAACGTGTCGTTGTCCAATAAAGTCCCTATTTATGGCGACGGCAAAGCATGCAACCATGCATCGGACTCAGGTTCTGCGACAGCTTTCAGCTGGGACACGTCACTTCCAACAGCGTTATGCAGCAGACTATTATGTATATCTTGACACAAAATATCGTTCCACAACCTTTGTGACGAGGGGTTATCCGGCCCTACAACTCCAGCAAAACGAGATGACCATTCAGACAGAGCTTCCTGTAAAAACGTAATACAGATATTGCCACCATCAAAAGAAAGGATTCTAGTGACAAAATCTGACGCCCCATGAGATGATGCAAGGAAAGCTACTATTTATACCGACGTCATGTAGGTATGCAACGGACCCCTAAACCCCCATAACGAACAGGGAGAGTTGCCTGGCGCCACTGTGTCTCGTTGAAACTGACGTTTAAAATAGTTTCAAGGCCACGTTCAAGCATACGATAATAATAATAATAATAAAGGCGTAGGGATGTGACGGCCCCATCGCCCACCAGATTTCTGGTGCAATCAGTCAACGTAAGGCAGCTTGTGGCGGGCTGTTAGGGAGTAGCGACCCTACGTACCTGAGTGCTCCTGGGGGTGTCCTGTGGTCAGGCTGAGCCGATCGGGTGGTTGGTTGGACAGGCCCTCCGCCTCTGGCTTGCCTTTACTGGCCGTCCAGAGTGGAGTCGCAAGAGCTGTTGCTCGAGGGTAGATGTGGTCACCTAAGTGGCGAGTTGGCTATATGTTTAAAGTCCAGTGCCACCTCTCTACCCCCCAGCTCTCTGACCGGTGTTGCCCTTAGGCCATTTTTTAATGTCGCTATTAATAGGGGCCCATCTAGCAGTTAGCGAGTCAACGTCTGCCAGAGATAAAGATTGAAACAGTTTTATTAGGCAGGCGTCCGATGTTTTACCCAATAGCCCAGCCACTAGTCCATCATTTCAACCCAATAACCCGTTTTATTTAGACTCCATCAACCATCAATAGTCCCTATACACCCCAGCGGGTGCTGTCTCTGTGTGCGTCCCATGACACGGGCAGCGACAGCATCCGCTCGGTGTACTCCTTGCATTTCATTAAATTGTCAAAAGGGCCTCTACGTGTTGGCTCAGTTGGTACTTTGTAGCTCCACGCACGCCTCCCAAAGGTCCGGGACATCGTTGTCCCGTGAACGGGAAAGACATACATAATAATAGTAATATATTCTTTATTGCACCACAACATAAGAAAAACATGTTACAAGAGTACATAATGCCAAATAGAGGTAACAACAGGCGGTCTTATCGCTTTAGAGCGATCTCTTCCAGACAACCTTTGGGTAGCAGGAAATTATCAAGAAGAGTTGTAAACCGGTAGTGCAGGAATAAATCAAAAAAACTTACTATCGCATACATCTCATTATATGACAATTACAGAAATCATAAAATCATAAATAAGTATTGTATAAATACATAGATACATACATACAAACTATAACACAATTATATAAATATATTACAGGACAACAAGGCAACTTAAGGCAGCGACAAGTAATATTGTTTCAACAGATTTTTGAAAATTTGAAGAGATTTTGCACATCTTATATGCAACGGCAAAGCATTCCACAGCCGAACAGCCTGGAAGGTGAATGAGTTGTTATAGAACTTGGTGGATGAAGGCGGTGGAGCGAGAAGATGATCATGTGAAGATCTGATGGAAGTGAGGTGGTTAAAACGCTCTTTGAGATACGGAGGAGTTGAGGGAACAAAAAGTATACTGTAAAGCAAAGATAAAATGTGAGAATTCGGACGGAGACGAATTGGAAGCCACTTGAGCTGAGAACGAAAGGACGATACTTGGTCATATTTGCGCAAGCCAAATATGAACCTAATAGAAAGATTTTGGAGGCGCTCAAGCTTATTCAGTTGGTCCTCAGTAAGGTCTGGATAGCAAATATCAGCATAGTCTAGAATGGGGAGAAGGAGAGATTGAGCTAGCGCAATTTTAGTGGCGAATGGCAAAAAGTTACGAAGTCGTCGAAGGGAACCCATCGAAGCAAACATCCTCCTGCTGCGATCTAAGTTCTCTACATCCTGTCCAAACATCCAACTAGGCGACGTCCTCAAGATATATGTGACGCGCGGCATTACAAAGCAGTTGCGTGATAAAATTAATGACACGTGCGCTGCCAAGTGTTCCAAATTCAAAAACGCAGACTCCAATGCCTGAGTTTTAGCCTGAATCGCCGAAGTCACCCCCTCCGTAAAGATGGGCGCTCCCAGAAGAGAAAACGAAGACTTGTCAAGCAGCCTAACACCTGGCATTACTGACTCAAAATTGGGCACAGAATCAAACGCCAAGGAACCACACAGATACAGCTCACACTTTGAGGAATTCACTTCCACCCCAATTGATTTAAAAGCCAGTGGCAGCACGTTTATGTCATCGAGAACAGTATCAGACCTTCCCCCCCAATAAGGCCATCATCCAAATACCATACATTCAATGGTACCTGCAACGACGCTATACAATTCTGCATCGCAAGAAAAAACACCAGAGGGCCCAATGGATCCCCCTGCTGAGCACCTACCTGCGAAGAGATCGTGCTATCACCAAAGAACAGGTTACTAGGAGTTAAATAGCACTGGAAAAGAAAGAGATATATTGTAGAAGTACGGGTTTTCACCTGTTCTAAAAGTACATCCCTTTCCACAGAATTGAAGGCGTTTCGTCACTGATATCTGGTTTCAATATAACTGTGTCACTGTCTTCACGAGACAGCAAAATGCCTTATTGCATGAATTGCTGCTTCACAACCCAATGGGGTTCCAAACCCTATCTGACGCGGCTGAAAATATCCGGCATGCCCCGTAAAAGAAAATTACACAGTTTAGTGAGCGACTCGAGTTTATTTCATTCTCTCCAGCACCTGGCCAAGTGAGTTCCTTTAAATGCTGTGGAATGCCATCCAAGCCAGCAGCAGACCCAATATGAAAAGATCCTATCGCTCTAATCACGTCAAAAACTATAAAAATTATCAAAACCTACCGAGCAAAAATCCGGTCCCACTATTGGTCTATTTCTATAACCTTTAATGCTATTCGCGATTTGAAAATGTATAAAAATGGGTAAGACATCTGGTAGACCTAGATGTAAAAATGACTGTAGAACTATGATTGCAAAACGAAGAAAACCTCAAGTTTAAATCAAAGGATACTTACACTTTTAATTGAAAACCATGCGAAATCCTCAATACCTTTATAAATAGATACATTACTTTCAGTAATAGAAGAAAACACAAGCTCGTCGACATTAACTTTGCAATGTAAAAAAGTAAATTTCAAGTTACGAACATGTCGGTTTTGTATCATATAGCATAATTCGCTAAGTTGTCCTTCTATTAGTGACTTTACCCTAACTATGTATTATCTTACGATGTTAACGGTTTGATTCACAGTTTAGTACACATTTATTAACTAAGTATTGTCCTTGTTGGGTATTTGCTAAGCAGGTGAGCTATCTGTCAGGGTATTTTACGGTATCCATGATATTATAAAAACGAGTGACACTTTATTTTCATTTACTATATTTAATAAAAATATCTTTTAATTAAGTGAATTTTCTTTTTTATACTTCTCACAAAAGATATCGATGACTTTACATTTATCGATAACTTTTCACGGCATTGGGATATCGACCTTTAGCGTCGCCAATGGCATATCACTTTTTCGTCTGTGTACGTTTTTACCCGATCGTTACCGCCCCAAATAATATCAGTGCGATAAGGACAACTGCAGCTCCGACTTAAAGTCGTAAGAAAAACATCATGATTATAAAGGTTTCGCTCTCGAATGTTTCCTACACGGAAACTTTAGCAATCGTAAGAAAAAATTGGCAAATGCATAACAAGAAAATACTTAAGTCGGGATGCATTGGTTTTTGCGTTTATTGTTAACAGATTTGTGTAATAGGCGTAAATTTGCGAACTTTGTAATTGGACCGATTTAAGCTTTGTTTGATGTAATCTAGTACATATAAAAATAAGAATATCAAAAAAACACAAACAAAACCGACAAAGATATTGACGATATTAATATTTCGATCATAGTGGAAAATTGAAAAATTATTCGCCACGAGCGGGATTTGAACCCACAACCTCTGGAATCCGTATATCGCTCTCCCAATTGAGCTACCGTGGGTCCGCTAGATTCGTCGCCATTAGCGGACCCACGGTAGCTTTTTTCCACTATGATCGAAATTTGGAATTTCGTTAGCGGACGTTTCTGCTTCATAAACATTTAATGATATTAATATTATTACAAAAAATCATCAATCTACGGTAAAAAATCTCGGCGGAAACAGACGGGAACTTTTGTATGGAAAAATGACCAGTGGTCTAGCCTTTTAAATGACGCTTTAAACCTGGCACTGCGGGAGGGAGATAAACCATCTCGCTCTTATCAGTGAATGTGAGTGCAGGTTACTGCATTAAGCTAAGTCTAAAGGTTGCTTTACGTACGTTCGAAACGTTACGCAACCAATGAGCAGAGGTTGTCATTGAAGCATCCTCTACATTTATGTTTGTTGGAGTTTTAACGGCCTAGCTTAATGACAATAAACCAAATAACTAGTTTCAAATTCAAACTCAAATTCGAAGATAGTTTAATACCATACAACTCAAAAGAAAAAATTCAGTGTCGAATTACAGACTAACTGAAAACAAGAATTACCAAACTCGCAAGGATGAACGGACACATATAAATTATTAACATAAGCTCGCGTAATATATTATATATTTACGTGTCAAACTCGTAACTTAAGCATCGAGGCATAAATCAATAGAAGGTTTGGTTTCTCCCCATTTCAAAATGAAGGGTTAATGTACGGGAAACAATGAGTATTTGCATTTGTTAAATATTGAGTTGACTTTAGGGGACCGGTAGTGCTATAGGGGTGGTTGGCTACCGGTTTCGCTCAGTTTTAACCATCGTCTATTTACCAACACATTTAAAAAGGTGAAAAGGATATTTTGTTTTCTTGAAGGGATTCACTTGTTTATTATCAGGATAATAGGTTGCGCACTACGTTTATCCAGAAGTCTTAAACTCTCTGTTCCAATTCACCGTACTTGGTTCCTCTCAAATTCCTTCGCTATTAAGCTATTGGAATCTCCCTCTTACCGTCAGGCAAGCTCAGAGCAATTTCTCCTTTAAACGCAAGTTGCGTAAGCATGTCTTTTTAACTATCAAAGATTGAGGTGCATATAATTGTGTATATAAGTATGTTTATATACACATACGTATATAATGCATACACATGCAATTAATGGACTTGTGTTTTCATTCGATTCTCAGTATTTAGGATAAATTATCATGCACAACTAAAGTTTCTGTTTAGCCAAATGGTTGACTGGTAGAGAATGTCTTAAGGCATTAATTCCGCCACTTAAACGTTTACTTTAATTTTTGTCCATAAAGTTTAAATTAATTCATTAATAATTATGATATAATTAAAGTCACCATAAAGTTATAGAAACACAACTTCACTCGTCAAAAAGCAGGGTTACTTGTTTTCTATTCGCACATTATTTTGAACTTCACTTATTTGTATTGAAAGTGCCAATTGTCAAACTGCCTACCATTTAAAAAAAGAAAATCTGGGTTATGGTCTCTGAATTTATGGATTTTTTTGAAATCATTCGCCGCCACGCTACGCTCAAAGTGCTACGCCGTAGTTCGTAGCAGCTACCAGCTTATAACTGGTATGAAGCGCTACGCCGCACCGTAGTTCGTAGCAGCTACCAGCTTTAACTCAATATGCCGCAATATGCTGGCTACAACCAGAAGGGCCATTGCTTTGATTGTGAGTTGTGAATGGTGCTGAATGAGGTAACGTTCAATTTAAATTTATCTATATTAGTGCTTAGCACCCATACACTCGTGGATATGAAATAGAACAAGGGCATGCACCACCACGTTTCACTGCGCTTTAAGTATGGCAAAAACGACAGAAAAGGCCCCAGATTTGATAAGGGCAGAGGCGAGCTGACCGAGTCTTTGATATATATATATCTATTAAATGTCAAATTTTTAACGAAATTGCTAATAATAATGGATTCCCAATATCACGCGCGAAGGATTCCATACCATTTATCTATAAAAACGGCAAATTATATTTCGAAGCTTCATTCTTCAGATATAACACACATGTAGTCCTTTAATCTACCAGGCAACATTTCGCAAGTTTAAAGTACGCAGTAAAAACCATAGCTCAAACAGTTTTATCCCCACCTTTACCCCTACCCTACTTGGGGACCTCGGCTTGCCACCATTTCTCATTCTTTATTCTTGCGAGGCAACGAACGCACGAACTAATTCTATTAAAAAATAATTCAAAATATTTAATCATGCCTAAACGCAGTGCACAGGAAAAAATAGAGTATTACTCTGCTAATATACGGAAATTGCAACAAAGAACTATAAACGAGTTATGACAGTGCGGTGCTATCTGTTTCATCAGGTTCCGAAGATAAATCAGGTAAGTGCAATTAGTTTCAATAAATAGTTCTACATTGTGGTGCCTCTAATAAATGCATTTAATACCGCACGGGCCGTGAGCCCACGCCTTGTAATTCTAAACCTGGGGGGCGACCGAGAGTCGTCACGAAGGTATCTCATGCTTGGGGGTTGTCCGTGAGTCAACACGATAGCAATTTCTAACAATATTAATCGCTAAGAAATGCATTTCATACCGCGCGGGCCGTGAGCCCACGCCTGGTAATTCTAAACCTGGGGGGCGACCGAGAGTCGTCACGAAGGTATCTCATGCTTGGGGGTTAGTTAGTTAGTTAGTTAGTTTACTGGGCTATTTTCCGCAAGTCGACATCCAGTGTGCCTATTTTGCGTGAAAAGGGGTAGCGCTACTCTAACCACCCCAGCTCCTCCAAGAAGTTGGTGAGTGCCTTTGTATTTTTGACTGCGTCCCGTAGTGTGTCCGGAGACCCTAGGTGTTTTTTCCTGTATACTTCTACCTGCTTGCAGTCCAGTAGAATATGTTTAGTCGTTTCTTCCGCCTCCATGCACGCTCTGCACATGGGGCTGTCCGTGATACCTATGTTGTAGAGGTGTCTGTTCAGAGTGTTGTGTCCTGTTATTATTCCTACTATCTTGCGTAGTTGGTTTCTGTGTGTCCTCAGTAGTGCGGTTGTGAGTTTGTTGTCGTGTTTTGACAGAATCTCTTTGGTCTGTCTGCATGTGTCTAACTCCTCCCAGTGTCTTTGGTGCTGGTTTTTAGCGTATAGGTCCAATTGATTGTATATGTAGCTTTGTGGCAGGGGCAAGATTGGCTCGGGTCCGTATGCCGTTGTTTCTGAGCCTTTCCTGGCCAGTTCGTCCGCTGCATCGTTTCCTCTTGAGCCGCTGTGCCCCTTGATCCATTGTATAGTAACCTTGTTTTTGTCTGCGCACACCTCCGTTAGACTTTGGTGGCATTCGTATATCAAGCCAGATGTGATGTTGTCGTTGTTCAGTGCTTGTAGTACCGATTTACTGTCTGAGAGTATTCAAACTCAAACTCAAACTCAAAATTATATTTATTCAAGTAGGCCCAGTAACAAGCACTTTCAAATCGTCAGGTAGAAACATAATCTTAAGCTAATTACTTCGAGTAATTTATTAAACATAAAAAGTAACATTTAAATGAAATATTTAATATTTTATATAAAAAAATACTAGTCTAGAATGTTTCTAGAAAGACAATCTAATGTCAAAAAATAAATAAAACGAGAATAATTAATTAAAAACACAATGTCAAATTTTTCCAAACGGAATAAATAAATTATAAATCCAGTCAAAATTAGTCCCAAGAAGTTTTATCATTCAAGTAGTCTTGTGCGCTATAATAAGCTTTAGAAATAAGTTTACATATCACATAGTTTTTGAATTTATTAATAGATAACTCAGTTACGTTTCCAGGAAGTTTGTTATAAAACCTTACACAATTACCCATGAAGGATTTTTTTATTTTTTGGAGCCGAGTGGTGGGCACCGCGAGCTTATGCTTATTTCTAGTATTAATATTATGTATGTCACAGTTTCTCCTAAAATTGACAATGTTTTTATGTACATACACAATATTTTCATAGATATATTGACAATGCAATGTCATGATATTAATATTTTTAAACTTATCCCTAAGTGAGTCTCTCTGTTTCAATCTATATATCGCCCGAATAGCCCGTTTCTGCAGAACAAAAATCGAATGAATGTCCGAGGCACTGCCCCACAATAAAATACCATACGACATAATGCTATGGAAGTAGCTAAAATATACTAATCGAGCTGTTTTCACGTCTGTTAATTGACGGATCTTACTCACTGCAAATGCTGCAGAACTCATGGGGACCCCATTGAAGCTTAGAATCTAACGTTAAACCAAGAAAAATATTCGTATGTTTGTGTTCTCAACTTGTCGTCTCTTTATGGCATTGCAGGCTTCGATTATTCCTACGCATTACGCCTGGAATACCGTATTTTGTTCGCCCAGTGGTTTGGATATGTGTATGTTTAAGTCCTCTGAGAACACTCCACATCCCGTTCCCGTGTTTGTTTTCGAGCCGTCTGTGAAGATTCTAAGGTCTGTTTGGTTTAGTCCCTCTCTCGAGTCTTCTGTTTGTGATATGCCGTAGTCTTTCCTGAAGACTGCAGTTCTTGGTATTTTGTCGATTGTAGCCTCCAGGATGGGGAGGCTGGTGATCAGTATGTTATGAATCTTTGTGTGTGGTGTGTTCAGCTTCGTCCATAGGTTGAGGCTTTTTAGGCGTATTGCCGTCGCAGCCGCTTCCTTTTGTATATGCATGTGTAAAGGTAGGAGTCCTAGCATTATTTCTAGTGCTGCCGTTGGGGTTGTTCTCATACATCCTGTAGCCGCTACACATGCTAGTCTTTGTGTTTTCTGAATTTTGGTAATTGCACTCGTGGTTTGGGTGCGGGGCCACCATACTATGGCACCATAGCTTATCATTGGTACTATCACCATTTTGTATAGCCACAGTATGATGTGGGGGGCTAGGCCCCATCTCTTCCCCACCATCCTTCTGCATTGCCAGAAGGCTACTGTTGCTTTGTTTAGTCTACTGTCTAGGTGTTTGCTCCAATTCAGTTTGTCGTCTAGTATTATACCTAGGTATTTCACCTCCTTCGAGAGTGTTAGTTTTGTGCCAAAAAGTGTTGGCATTTCGTAGGTACCCAGTTTTCGTTTGTTTGTGAAGAGAATTGTGTCGGTTTTCTTTGGGTTTACCGATAGGTCATTCTCCTTGCACCATTTCTCTGTTATTTTCAGTGCTGTTTGTGTGAGTTCACACAATGTGTTTATGATCAGGCCGCTGACCAGTATTACTAGGTCGTCCGCATATCCTATCGTTAGGAAGCGGTTATTGTTTAGTTTTGTTATTAGGTCGTTTACTACCAGGTTCCACAGCAGTGGCGAAAGGACACCTCCTTGTGGGCATCCTCTTATAACTAGCGCCTGGTGGCTTTGGTTTTCAGATAGTTTTATGATTCTCTTCTTCAGCATATTCATAATCCATTCTATGAGCAGCTGGTCGGTTTTGTGTCTTTCTAGTGCTAGTTTTATGCTGCTAAAGTTCGTTTTGTCAAAAGCACCCTCTATATCAATGAAGGTGCCTAGACAAGAGTTCTTTCTAGCAAGCGCATCTTCTATGTTCGTTACTACAGCATGGAGAGCTGAGTCTGTTGATTTGCCTTGGCTATAGGCATGCTGGTTTGGATGTATCTTTATGTCTTTTAGGGCCGTATCCTTCAGCTCCCTGTCGCATAGTCTCTCCAGAGTCTTTAACATGAACGAGGTCAGGCTTATGGGTCTAAATGATTTTGGGTCCGAGTAATCACTCTTCCCTGGTTTCGGTAGGAAAATTACTTTTACTTCTCTCCATTTGGTTGGTATGTATCTGTAGGCAATGCAGCTGCATAGTAGGTTTGATAAATGCTTGATTAGTTTTTGTCCTCCCCACTTTAATAAGGCAGGGTAGATTCCGTCAAGGCCTGGTGATTTATAGTTGTCAAAACTATTTATCGCCCAGGCCGTTTTGTTCTCCTCTGTTATTCGTTCTGCTGTTTTCCACTCTGAATCTGTTGGATGATAGTTTTCCTCCTGTTCTGCCCAGGTTTGTATGTCAACTACTTTACACCCCGGGAAGTGGGTTTCCACCAGTAGACTTTCGGTCTCAGATGGATTGCTAGTGTGGGTGTTATCTGGTCTCCTTAGCGTGCCCAGTAGTTGATTAGGTTGGTTGGCTAGTATTTTCCTTGTTCTGTTGGCCTGTGTGCTGCTAGATATGTTGTCACAGAAGTCCCGCCAGGAGGCAGATCTTCTGTATCGTGTTCTCTTTTTGTAGTCGGCTTTGACTGTTTTGTATTTGTCCCAGTCCTCGTCTGCTTTTGTATTCATTGCTCTGTTTAAAAGTCTTCTCATTTTAGTTCTCATCCGCTCCATTTCCGAGCCCCACCAGTTGGAGTTCATGTTGTTCCCCACAACTGGTGGTGTCGAAAGTGGACATGTGTTCTCATAGCTCTCTGTTACATGTTGTGTGAATATGTTTACCTGTTCCTCCAACTCCTTGGTGTTGTGAGGTCTGTGTGTAGTGCTCTTATCATCTAGTTTACCTTCCAGAATCTCCTTGTACGCCTTAGCGTCCGTGCGTCTCGGGTTTCTTCTGGGTGTTGGTTCGTTTGTATCGGCTGCGAGGTCATAACGAATCCACCTGTGGTCGGAGCATGACAGCTCATCCGACACATGCCAGTTGGATACGTGCCGAGCTGCTAGCCCTGTGCTTAGAGTAATGTCAATTATAGTGTTACATCTACGAGTGACAAAAGTTGGTTTTGATCCTGTATTTAGGATGTCTAGGTTAGTAGTCATTAGGTATTCAACAATATCGTTACCTCTTTTGTTGTTTGTTTCCATTCCCCATAGGTTGTGGTGGCCGTTGCTGTCCGCCGAAACGACCAGTTCCAGCCCTTTGTGTTCACAGTAGCGTATAAGGTTGTTCATTTCTACCGGAGGGGGTTCGTCCTCAGCCGCCATGTAGACGGAGGCGAGAACTATCTCTGGTATGCTTGAGGTTTGTGTTCTAAGGAGTTTTATGGCACACACGTCTCTGGAACAGAATTCAGTTAGAGGTTGTGCTATTATGTTACGGGATATATGTATGCATGTTCTAGGTTTGCTTTGTGTATTGTATATTACTTTACCTCCGGTATTGCAGAGGCCGTTTATTCGTGTGTGTCTGATCCACGGCTCTTGGATCAGGGCTATTGATGTGGGGTTAACCTCCAGCCATCTGCGTAGTTGAGCCGTTGCTGTTTCACTGTGCTGGAGGTTAACCTGGAGGACCTTACAACGGGAAGGAGCCATCAGGCGATGTCCCCTCCACCCTCTTAGCCTTAAGGGCTAAGCGGCTGATCCCCTTTGTGCAGCCGTCCTCGTCATCTGAGTCGAGCAAGATGCCCTCCTCGACGTCGGAGATCGGCTCGTTTCCCTCGGCGTCTTCCGTTTCCATGGCGGTAGGGGTGCTCGTGTTTTTATCATTCCCCTCCGCGTCTTTGTTCTCGTCGTTCTGGGTGCCGTCTTCCTCCAGGTTCACATTCTTCTCCGGTGGTGAATCCCTGAAGTACCCCCCGCCGTGCTGGAAACGGATGTAAATTGTCCCACACAAGTAATTCAATTTCCTCTCCTTTTCCAGCACAGTAGGGATTACATCCTCAGGTATCCCCACCAGCAGAAGAGTACACCTCCTTGTCCTTAGGGGGACGGCGTTGTGTATGGTCCACCGCTTCACCTGGGCCCACGAGTTTTGGTAGTTGAGTACCCTACCGACCTTGGTGAGGTTGTCCTCCAGCGATGGGATGAGTATGCCACACATTGTTTTTCTTACCATCTCGTCCTCCCTCTTACCGACAAGATGGTCTCCGTTCTTTAGAGTGGCCGTTGCTATCCAAGACATTAGCCACGTTTTGGTATATGCGTTCTGGCACCACAGCTTCAGGTACCCGTCAACCAGGCTGGGTTTTCCTGTAAACGCCGGGGCCTCCGCTTCTGTTTCCATGTCGGTCTCGATCGCTGCCTTGAAGATAGCGTCTCCGATGTTTTCCTCCACCTCAGTGGCGTCCTGCTGCGACAGTCTGCCCGTGCGCTCGTTGGTGATTGCAACCGTCAGATCTGTCGCGGCGGCCGCCGCGTAGGTGGGGTGGGTCTTTCTTGTCCCCTGGGCGTCCGTTTTGATCTTTTTATGGTCGCCTCTAGCGGATATAGTCTCGTCCAAGCGTGCCCTCTTGGTCTTAATGGGCTGCTCCACCTGGGTTTGTGTTTTCGAGGTCGTCGCTTCCACATCTACCGTATTGGGAGCTTCGACCTCGTGTGTTTTCACAGAGGGGCCACTCTCCAACTCTCTGCGTTTTTGGAGCTTTTGTCGCTGCCTCTGCCCGATCTTCCTCTTCGGAGGGTCGTCTGTTTGTGGTTTCGGCTGGGCAGATTTCCTCTCCTTCCTTGGTTTACACCTTATCTCCCAGCCGGGATCTATGGCCTGCTTCGAGGGTTCAACTTCCGTCGTCCCACTCGTCGCTGCCTTCGGTTTGATTTGTGTGGCGTCTGAGAGTTCCACCGTCTCTGGCTCGGTCGCCTTGGCCGGGGCTCCTTTCGGTACCCTAGCGTCCGGCGTCCTACCCAGCTTCAGTGAATCCTTCTCAGGCAGCCTCACATCTTTGTTTACCTCCTTCTTTGGCGGTTCAGCTTTCGCCGTCCCAGCCGCAGAAGGCGTTGGTGTTGGCTTGGTTCCAGTTTTGTTTTTGTTGTTATTTTTTATGTTGTCATCTTCCATTTTGTACCCACGAGTAGCTAGGGAATAAAGGTCCATCTACGCAGAGCCCCGCTTGCGTAGATAAGGCTATTGTACAACGGGTTTCGCCCGATTCCCGAGGTCCACCGTTCGCGACTGAGCTCCCTCTCAGCCACGCATCCATTAGCACGGTAGGTCACACTGTGGATTAGGGTTTTTGGGGTCGAGGTTTCTCCTCCGGGAATTGGGGGAAGGAAACAGGGAGTGGGTTTAGGGATTGGGTCTGGGTTGGGTTTTTATTGGACGTTTGGAATTGGGTTATGAGGAAAGGGTAGGTAATGGGAGATGAGCTTGACTTTGGAGTGGTTCGAGCTCACCCTTCCATTGTCCGGGTCCATGTTATATGGATGACGGGCTATCCGCAACCTGCCCACCCGCTCGGTCGCTTTGGAAGAACAGCGTGTCTACCGGGTAGAAGCCTCAAGTTTGAGTCATATGATTGTTCCATAGAACGATCAAATGTCACTTACTTGAAACTTCAGCCTAGTCGACCCGAGATGCTTGGGGGTTGTCCGTGAGTCAACACGATAGCAATTTCTAACAATATTAATCGCTAAGAAATGCATTTCATACCGCGCGGGCCGTGAGCCCACGCCTGGTAATTCTAAACCTGGGGGGCGACCGAGAGTCGTCACGAAGGTATCTCATGCTTGGGGGTTGACCGTGAGTCAACACGATAGCAATTTCTAACAATATTAATCGCAAGCCCATGCCTTGTAACTAAACCTGGGGGGCGACCGAGAGTCGTGACGAAAGTATCTCATGCTTGAAGGTTGACCGTGAGTCAACACGATAGCAATTTCTAACAATATTAATCGCTAATAAATGCATTTAATACCGCGCGGGCCGTGAGCCCACGTCTTGTAACTAAACCTGGGAGGCGACCGAGAGTCGTCACGAAGGTATCTCGTGCTTGGCGGTTGACCGTGAGTCAACACGATAGCAATTTCTACAACCATTAATCGAGATTAGTATATCCCGTGTTCGCGATGCGGGGCATTAGATACATATATGCATTAAAATTCCTGACGAGTGGTTTTACAATGCATTTCATATCTACCCTCAATTAGAAAAATCAAAATATTATATTTTAATTTATAAACCACGAACAAGTGTATGAGGCAGTGGAAACTTCACTCCCACGTTCAAATGAAGAAAATGCACCTCCCGTGGAGGCCTGTGATGACAAAACGACCCCTGTAATAGATGCCGAGTTACTAACCGCTCTAGGGGACGCCACTGATGATGTCCCAAAATATGGGGAGAAAATTCATCCCAATTTAGCGCAAAGGTGGCTAACTATATTACACAAAGGTATTGATAAAAAGAGTAAAGATAAACTCTTATAAGAGTACCTGTAAATTGCAAATTATTATGGGCGCCGTCCTTAAACGCCGTAATTTCGGCGGCAGTTACAGACATCCAAAGAGGCCGTGACAAGAAAATCGAATCATCTCAACAGCAATTGGGAGTCGGTATAGGTACTAACGATAAAAATCCTATCAATTGAAGTCGGATTTTAGATAAAACTAGTCATTCCTGGACTAGACGAAGTATTCCTTAAGTCATACAATACGTTGAGAGAGATGATACTCTCTTTGGAAGCAAACTCTCAGAGAAAATTAAAGCTTCCAAATCTACTGAAAAGTAGGTCGACAGCGTCGACCATCATACGGCCGCGAGCAGCCTACAACAAGCCACTTGCGACGCCGCGGCAGTAACGCAGGTACATGCCGGTCGCCTTAAAGCTTTTTATAAGTGTTGGCTTAATGTAACGAATAATCGTAGTTTATTTATTAGACTGTATACAGAATGGCTTTCCAATTCCTTTTTAGGACATGTTACGCAATCTGTCAAACCTGTAAATACTTTCACATGCCAAGAGCATGATGAAACGAGCTTAGCTGTACAGAACTTAATTAACCTAGGCATTCAGTGAAAGCATCACTGGATGCCAACAGACTAATGATCAGTTTCTATCAAAGATTTTCTGACTCCTAAATCGAATGGTGGCTATAGATTCATACTGAATCTGAAAGGGCTCAATAAATTTGTAACTAAGTCCCATTTTAAAATGGAAGACTAGAACTGCTTCTAAATTAATCCCTAAAAACGGGTTTATGGCTACCATTGACAAGATTCGAGCATAACAATGTTACTTACGAGTTTTGTTCCCTATTAGTCTATGGACTTTCCGTGGCGCCTAGAACCTTCACCAAAATTATGAAAGAAGTCGTAACTTACCTAAAAACAAGGCTTAACTTCTATTATATACCGGGGTGGCATTTTGTGTATTGGAAGGGACCTTAACGAATGTAAACATAATGGGGGGGTGACTCTCCGGTTTCTCGAGTGCCTACGATTTGTGGTAAACTATACCAAAAGCTCGATACAATCCCAAAATTACCAACAATGCTGTAAATTCTTAGGTTTTGTTTACAATTCAATTATCATGTCTATATCCCTTCTTATGCAGGGTATGCGCACTTTTTAAGAGTTCTTACCACTGCATGCCCGACAGCTAGATACAGCTGGTTGTACACGAAGTTGTTAGAAAGATATAAATTCCGAGCTATTCAGGAATACGATGTCTATGATCAAAAGTAAAACTTCCTCGCGAAATTTTACCTGACTTATTTTGGTGGACTAATAATATTATTTGTAACGTCTTGTCATTTTGGAATCACGAAATTCGATGCAGAAATATTATCTATAGATCCGTCCCGATCAGGATGAGGTACAGTTTGTGACGGAGTGTGTGCAAACGGAGCATGGGAAGAGCAAGAATTAGCATTCCATATTAATTACTTAGAGCTTGCTCGCTCTTAGGATTAAAATGTTTTGCGCGAATAAATCAAACTGTGCTCTGTTGTTCCGCATCGACAACACTACCGCGATAAGCTATATTAATCGAATGGGAGACATCCAGTTTCCCCACTTAAATAGCTTACCTAGATCTATTTGGCAGTGGTGTGAAGAACGAGACATATGGTTATTCGATTCGTTCATTAACACTAAGAATAATGTAGAAGCAGACAGAGAATCCAGAAGGCTAAATCCTGATATTTAATGAAATTTAAGTATTGCAGCCTTTGAAAGAATAAGTAAACACTTTGGTGTGCCCGAAATTGACCTCTTTGCTTCTCGTACCTCTGCCAAATGTGAAATATATATTTCGTGGAAGCCAGACTCGGACGCTCTTACCGTCGTCGCATTCACTATTAGCTGGTATTTATAATAAATATTTTTAAGCGTTTTCCACCACTCGCACTCGTACTAAAGTGTTTACATAAGATTATAAATGACAACGCCACAGGAATAGTAGTATTTCCCTAATGGCCATCCCAACCGTGGTTTCCGCTTTTGTTGAGATTAGTAAAAGTATCTAATCTCATGTTAGCGTCAATTTCAAACAACACTTTACAACAGTACAACGTGTGTTAAATACAAGTCGTGCTGGAAATTTAGCATAGATAATATAGATATTCAATTTCTATAAGGGATTCATTTCTGCTGTTATTTTATTTCTAACGCACGAATTTAATAAAGGATCGTCGTATGGCTCATTAAATAATCATAGGTCAGCACCCTCGCTCCTACGGGGGAGTAGTATCAGCTCAGATGACCAAAGTAAAGGATTACCGAAAGGTGTTTACAAATTAAAGCCCGTAACTCCTAAATATAGCCATACCTGGGATCCTCAAGTGGTATTAAATCATATAACAACATGGTACCCTAATAGAGAAATTTCATTGGAAAAACTAACAAAGAATCTGGCGATTTTGTTAGCAATATGTCCTGCCCACAGGGTACAAACACTGTCACTTATTAAGTGGAATAATATTAAGTCATGCCCAAATTGTATTAAAGTAATTTTTGATGATATAGTTAAGACTTCAGGTGTAGGTCGTCTACAACCGATTTTGTGCCTTCCATATTTTAAAGATACCTAATAGAAATATTTGCCCGGTGACTGTTATAATGATGTTTTAGGACTGAAAAAGCTCACAACATATTTTGTTGACTTTCAAAAGTCCCCATAAAAATGCATCTGCTCAATCCATTAGCCGGGGTGCATTACGCGAGTGCTTGGCGAAAGCGGTAAAGACATTGCGGCGTTCAGCGCTCACAGCACGCGCCACGCCGCCACGTCAGCTGCACACCGGTCAGGCATTTCTTTAGATGCTATCCGGAAGGCAGCAGGCTGGTCGAGAACATCGAAAACTTTGGCTCGTTTCTACCATCGTCAATTAATCGACGAAGGTCATTGTGCCAGATCAATCTGCCTTTTGTATAGGTAGAATTATGTGAAGTTACAATTGTACTCTTTGATTAATAATTGGGAGTATCTAAGATTGTTGTCAAAACATAATTATTGCATTTCATGATTATGATGTTTTACAATTACAAAGGGCAGCAAAACTTTCAACTCTAAACATCTACATGTGTGTTATATCTGAAGAATGAAGCTTCGAAATATAATAGAAGATCAAACGAGCTTCGCAAGCGAAGTTCGATCGATATTATATGAGTAAGCTTCATTCGAAGATATAACTTCCCGCCCGCCCCTATACCCCTAGGAAAGTTTTGTCTCTAAAAAGAATGAGAAATGGTGGCAAGCCGAGGTCCCCAAGTAGGGTAGGGGTAAAGGTGGGGATAAAACTGTTTGAGCTATGGTTTTTACTGCGTACTTTAAACTTGCGAAATGTTGCCTGGTAGATTAAAGGACTACATGTGTGTTATATCTTCGAATGAAGCTTACTCATATAATATCGATCGAACTTCGCTTGCGAAGCTCGTTTGATCTTCTAATAATCACGTTGTTTGTATAGAAGCCCCGTTAAATATTTATTTTAGTCTGTTTAACAGTATTTGTTGTTATAGCGGCAACAGAATACATCTGTGAAAATGTCAACTGTCTAACTGGCACGGTTCATCAGATACATCGTGGTCACAGACGGACAGACAGACGGACAGCCAGCGAAGTCTTAGTAATACGGTCCAGTTTTACCTTTTCGTCACAGAACCTTCAAGAAACATCGTCGTATTTTAAGCCTTCTAGTATAGTACCACGTCACCGTATCCACACTTTCACATGAATTAAAACAAGCATTATTAAGTCCGATCCCCCCCCTAAGTAATAAACCTCTAATTTCCTCTGTCTCCTCTCCTTTGCGCCTAAGCCAACTCGTAGGGCGGCCCCGCGAAGCAAATACCGCCAGCATTGTTCGTCGATCAGTAATATGACTATCTGCCACGCTCAGTGAGATCTCCATTCTGCCACAACGCCGTATCGGTGCCAATATCAGCCACAACGTTGCAGTTTAGCGTCCATCCATTTTGGAAACTGAATAGAGTGGGGATTGATTTAAATGTTCACACAATAAGAGTGGAATCATCCACGTTTCAGGCTAGGCGGTAAAATGTTTAACATAATGCCTCGTTAGTGCTATAAACTAGACTTGACACATTCAGTCCAAAACGAGTAGGTAGAAGTGAACATTTTAGAGTAAAAAAGCTAATAAAGCTATTTTTTTATTTTATATGTAATGCTTCTAACTTAATCGAACGGTAATTAGGACTCCGTTCAAGATTATATTAAAACACCGTAAGGACTAATCTGGGAATAAAATCTATACCTGTCGACCGAACATAATATAATAACTAAACTATTAAGGTATTCATTAGGTTTTTCTTTTCTTTTTGTTTCCGACTTACTACTTAGGACCATATTTGACCGAGATGACCTTCCAGCGACCATTTTCCTCTAATCTCTCAACAATATTTCTTTCATTCAAATGTGAACAGAAAGATTAATGAAGCTGTAATAAAAATATATGACTCCGGGCTAAAAAGTGAAAAGGGTTCCATGTATCAACCGTCCGTCCACCGCCAGTAAACCAATAGGGCGCAGCTGAGCGGCCCAATAATAAATTCTTATTTCACACTTGGATGCCTGGTAGAAGATGCAAGTGTACAGCGGACCGATTTTTTGTTTTTGGAACGAACCATTTCTATCTAGAGATGTTTGGCGAAACGCCTGAGCAGAAAACAGCGTAACGAGTCGGTGCCACGGTTTTGAGCGGTTGCGTCAGCCATAGCAGTGCGCTAAGCGACAGGACGGCATGTCTCAACTTTCACGAAAATGTGTGGCACTTTTAAACCCATTTGTTACGAACGAAAGTATTAAGTTTCTTATTGTGGAAAAGACGCAGCAGAGCGTCTGATGTGTGCAATATTTTTTGACCAAGCATGGATATTGCTATTCGTCACGGGCACGCAAACTACTTTCGGACCGGGCGTCCCGCGAGATCTTACGAAGATTTTATTTACATCTCTAAACCACACGAGTGAAACCTCGTGATAACAAAAGTCTGAAACTTTAGACGAAAGAGAGACATGTAATTCCATTCTTTAGACTAATGTGTTTTTTAATATATATTTTTTTTGTGAAGAATTTTTGTCAATAATGAATGTTGGAGTTTACGTTTTAGTAGTTCACAATGGGAAAGTAGAAGCAATTTGCCTAGTACAACTTTTGTAAAGACTTTGATGCCCGAACTGCAAAGGAGAATTTTAATTGGCAGTTTCTAGCTTGCCCGCTAAATCAGCCTCACAAGCCAAGTTTCGGTACTTCACTTTGACAGACCTTGCTTAGGGGAAGCTGGCAAAACTCTGCGGTAAAACTGCCGGTATTCGTACAAGAAGGACTAAATCCGCTCAAAATTTTAAACCAAAATAAAAGTAAACTCAATCATAAGATTTGTTTACTCGACTTGTGCCACGTAGGGTTGGTTGGCACGGGGAAAATAAAGTGCCGCGTGAGGTGGGGCGCGGGTCAGCTGAAATTGAAATAGGGTTGCCTCCTTCAGCCATGTTTGAGTTTGCACAACTATTTTATTTGTTTTGTGTCAGCAATTTGAGCTATAATGTATCTCAATGGACATAATATCAATCCTTTTCTTATAAAGGCCAAATGACGGCCTTTCAAAGGCCGTCATTTGGTCCAGATGTTGTGAGTTGAAATCCCGCTCGTGGCGACTACTTTTTCAATTCTCCACTATGATCGAAATTATCTAATACAATGGTAAGATCAGTAGCCGGTGTAATCGGGATTTCTGGGTTCGTGATTGCCTTAAATGTTGAACTTATTAATTGCAGCAAAACCATGATAACCGATATAATTTTCCACATCGCTAAACTTCAGTGGCGGTGGGTGGTGCACATTACATGTATCTAAGTAAATAACTGAAGTAGAGCCTCTCTTCCAATGCGGTGACGTATGGCATTAGTTATGTCTGTGTTAGACAATTTAAATATGTAATGTCTATTCGAATACGCCACCACTACAATACGAGCGTTTTTTTCCTACAGAACCGATGGCGGTTGGGGCGGAAAGATATTGGAGTGACGACCACGTACATGAGGACTCAGCGTGGGTAGAGCCCCCACACAAGGTGGACTGATGACCTGGTAGAAGATGCGGAAGTCCGCTAAGTGCGGGTTTCGGAGTACCGACCATTCTGGCAACCTTCGCAGCAGAGGCTATATTTCGGCTGATATGATGATGATGGATATTAAATAAAATTTACAATCTTTGATCGACAACATCTACTCAGATGTCGATGACATAGCGTCCAAGCAACGAAGAGGTGAATAAAGTGAACGATTTTATACTGAACAAGTATCAAAGTCCAAATGAGGAACCTCCTTCCTTGGACACCGTAGTATACATTTTAAATTTAATAACATAGTTTAACATAGTATTTAAATATTATATTAACTTTATCTGAGGAGCTCAGGTTAAGTTAATATAATAAACTAGCGGCCGCCCGCGACTTCGTCCGCGTAGATTTTTGATGATGACAAAGATATAAAATAGGTAAGTGAATTTTATTCTTAGTTAAAACGGTCTAGACATATTACATTTCAAACAGTGGCAGACACTGATATGCGATTGTTAAAGAATTTTTAAAGATTTTCCAATCTGGTTACGGGAATTGTTTGCAGAATGCTTAATACTTATTCCATCAGTTACCTGATGTTTTAATCTAATTTTGATCTTTGGCAAAAATGACTCTGCAAGATATAGAGCGACGAATGGGTTTGGAACTAGAATATGGGGATCTTAGTTATTATGAGTGAGATTTAAAAAAAAAGTTAAATATCGTAAGGCTGTTAAAACAATCTTAAACTCAGCACTGGAAATCGAGAAATGGAGACAGGTTAATGAAGAGTACATCTCTTTAAAAAATCCAGTGTTCCCTGTACAAAACCTTCAACCATTTTTAACCCCCATTGGGATGGATTTTTTTTTTTTTTTTTTTATGTGATAGGAGGCAAACGAGCAGGCGGATCACCTGATGGTAAGCGATTACCGCCGCCCATGGGCACCTGCAACACCAGAGGTGTTGTGAGTGCGTTGCCGGCCTTTAAGATGGGAGTACGCTCTTTTCTTGAAGGTTTGAAGGTCGTATTGGTCCGGAAATACCGCAGGCGACAATCCATTCCACAGATTAGCTGTGCGAGGCAGGAAGCTTCTGGAGAAGCGCACAGTTGAGGACTGCCAACCATCTAAGTGGTGAGGATGGTAATGTTGTCGCGTTGGACGATGGCGAAAAGAAGCGGTAGGGATTAATCCGAACAATTCCTCGGAGCACTCCCCGTTATACATGCGATAGAAAATGCAGAGCGAAGCCACATCTCTACGCAGCGCCAAGGAGTCAAGCCGATCCGAAATATGCTGGCAGTCAACAATTCGAGTTGCTCGTCGTTGGATGCGGTCCAGAGGGAGAAGCTGGTATTGGGGTGCCCCTGCCCATAGATGAGAACAGTATTCCATGTGTGGGCGGACCTGCGATTTATAAAGCTGCAGGCGGTGGGCCGGTGTGAAATACTGTCTCGATCTGTTCTGTTTCTAAAACGCTGAAATTCCTTTTTTTGTATCTTTATAAGTAATCTTTCTACAAAGTTTTAAGTCTCCAGTTTACAAAATAATGTTTCCCCATACAAATATTGCACCATCATTTACCGCCCTTAGGGATAGAATTTTCTAAAACGCAGAAATGACTTTTTTTGTATTTTAATAAGTAATGTTTCTACAAAATTTCAAGTTTCTAGCTCAAAAAAAAAAGATTCTCCCATACAAACTTTGCACCCCTATTTGATCTTATAGGGGAGGTATTTCCAAAAATCTCGTCTTGTCCCTAGCCCACGTTATAAAAATAACCTAAAGTTACAAAACTCTAGTTTAAAAAATAATGTTTCCCACGTACAAATATTGCACCCCTTTTTTACCCCCTTAAGGGTGGAATTTTCTTAAACGCAGAAATCACTTTTTTCGTATTCTAATAAGTAATCTTTCTACAAAGTTTCAAGTCTCTAGCTCAAAAAAAAAGATTCTACCACACAAACTTTGCACCCCTATTTGATCCCCATAGGGGAGGTATTTCCAAAAATCCCTTTTTGTCCCTAGCCCACGTTATAAAAATAACCTAAAGTTACAATACTCTAGTTTAAAAAATAATGTCTCCCACATACAAATATTGCACCCCTATTTAACCTCCTTAGGGGTGGAAATTTCTTAAACGCAGAAATCATTTTTTTTTGTATTCTAATGAGTAATCTTTCTACAATGTTTCAAGTTCATAGTTCAAAAATTAATGTTTCAACCATACAAACATTGCACCCATATTTTACCTCCTTAGGGGTGGCATTTTCTGAAACGCTGAAATTATTTTTTTTGTATCTTAATAAGTAATCTTTCTACAAAGTTTCAAGTCTCTAGTTAAAAAAATAATTATTCCTCCATACAAACTTTGCACCCCCATTTAACCCTCTTAGGGGTGGAATTTCCAAAAATGCCGTCATATTCCTTGCATAAAAATATGCTCTGGACCAAATTTGAAGTCTCTAGTTTCAGTAGTTTCGGCTGTGCGTTGATGGTAGATCAGGACTTCTTCTTTTATATATTTAGATTATACACCTTGCACGACCCGCGCGGAGCCGCTAGCTAGTTTCAATAAAAAAGGAAAAAAGGCTCCGAGCCGGATTCGAACAAGCGCCCACAGGCATGGCATGGCTCATCACTAACCAACTGAGCTATCGAAACAAACCGTCTCGGTCACCAAATCTTTCAGTTCCGCATTACAACGCCTTAGGCCCAAAACAGACAATGAAACACAAATTCAACGAAACTGCAATTTCTAGTTCCGGTGCGAATCTTCGTTTTTTTCATTTGCTTTTAAACCTAATGAAATGTGTCAGTATTTACTGTATAACACGAATGTTTCTCTAAAGAGGTTTCAATCATTCCGTTTTATATTATAGCGGTTCTAGGAAATGTATGTAAAGTTTTTTTAGTAAGGATATTTCCACAGCTATAATTTAGAAAAAATACATATTATAGGTCGTTAGTGGGAGTATTACTGGTGAAAAAAATCTCTAACGAAGAAGTAGATAAAAAAAAATGAAAAGTTTAGTGACCTTTTTTTTCTATGACATACCTAATGAAAATAAAATCTATGTCATAATGATGATTATAATTATTATAATCATCATTAGTAAATGTACAATATATATTATGTAAAGGACGCTAAAATCGGTTGGTAGAGAAAAAACAACGAAAAGATTATATTTCGTTTTTTTTTCAACAAAAACTACTTTTTCAACACAAAAGGGAATATGCATATGATTCAGAAATCGACAAAAAAAATCATGAGTAATTTTTATTGCTTAATAAATATACACACATGACTATTTTTACAAATATTCATGTTTCTATTAATAAATTTAATTATTTAAAAGTAGTAATTTTCAAATTCTCTCGCAAATTTCCAAAACGCAACGCTATATATTGGCGGAGCGAATTGTGACGTCACCGTGCACTCGGTGTCTACTGTCAACAGGTCGTTTGTATGATTATTGAAAGTTATTCCGGTTATTCGCAATGTTCAGCCGTTGTTTATGATAGATAATCAGTGTTTTTTGGGAATTATTAACTGAAAGCAGTGACTCCTTGTGAAAAAAGACTCGCCACAATGACTGGAAGCGGTTTTGTCAAGGCGCAGTCGGATAATCTGCCTAAAATTAATGTGTTCATGATGACTAAGTACATAGGTATCTCGTAGAGGTGTCTTTCTTAAATAAGTGTAATAACAAACTAGTACATAAATATGTATATTATATAATCAAAGATATGTAGGTATTAGGTATGTTATATGTTGAGAACATCTTAATGAACATAACAAACTTAGGATAATTTCGTCAAGAGTTATAAGTAAAACAAATAAAATTTGTGTAGGGCACTCAGTAAAAACAAAGAATCTTAGCTAAAAGGGTTCGTGATCAAAATCAACACACGTAGTCAACTGTTGATCAACAACAATCATAATATTTGTAATATTCATAACTAAAAAATTGGGACTCTGAATAATTCTATAAATAAGTACCTATATCATTAAATTTTTAGGTTAGGTTATTGTTTATATTGTTCGTGAGTCTTAATGAAAAAGATTGTAGGTACAAACATATTTAATACTCACTTCGAAATGATCTTCACAACGGATCTTTATACTCTTGCTTGCCAGAATTTCATTTGCCCGAATTTTATCTGCCATAATATTCAACTGCCATAATGTTGTTTTCTATAATTTTGTATGCTATACTCATTGTTTTCCATAATATCAATATCAATAATCTCATTTTCCATAATCATTGTAATCCATAAATATCACATGCCATAATGACATTTGCCAGCCAACTCAACATCCATAATATTCATATGTAATAAAGTCGGTACGTATTGCAGTAAAAAAATTAAAAAAAACCTCCAACCTATCCGCGATCCGAGTTGGTTTTGCCACTAAGTAAAAATAAACTTTTCTCTGAGATTATCCAATGCCAAGTTGTGGTGTATCGTAGGCTGTAGGGAACAGGGGCTTAGTGGCAAAACCGACTCGGATCGCGGATAGGTTAGAAGACGGAAGCGGAAGCTTTGCTCGTGTTTTCGTCTTCGAGGTTATTTTTTTTATAGAAGAGCGAAAAGACTAACAAATTAACAAAGATGAATCCGAATGCATGTTATTATGGCGTTTAAATATTCTATTAAATAATATTATTGCAAACAATAATGTGGAAAACAATACGTATGGCATTCGTATCATTATGACATTCAATATTCGTGTAAACAAGAGTATGTGAATTAACTATTATGGTAAACGAAACATTCGGGCAAATGAAATTCGGGCAAGCGCAGTTCGGGCAACTGACTATTAAAGTATATGAATGTCGGGCAAACAATAGACAACCCTTCACAAAAATATAAACAATTCAAACACGATACAATATCTCTCCTCATCGCCTTACACCGCTTTTTTCTTATAATATATTTGCATCTTTGGTCATATGAAAATATAGCACGTCAGGTGCAGTTTAAATTTTATTTTCACACATAGGGGCAATACAATATTTATAATAAGCTTTTGTGTGCTCTTCCGTTACAATAAGTTGATCTTACAAGCTTTAGTCACTCACTTTTATTAAAACTGTGAATCAAAACACTTCGTTGTTAATTTATTTTAAGTGCACAATGACGTCACAAAATGAGCGCGCCAAAATGGCGGCGTTTCAATCGTCCAAAAATTATTAAATTTTTTTTTTTCTTATTTAATAAAATTGTGAAAATTGTTATATTTTTTCAGGTTTTATAATTACTTATAGAATAGTTTATAAATATATAAAAAAATGTACCCTATTGCCCGTAACGTACCTCTTGTTGTGTCGCTTTTAGGCTCATAATCCTGGATATTAAACACGCGTGTTTAATAACAACACTTGTGTGTTATGGTTATATCCCGATTAAGTCACGTTGGCACCTTGCAGCAAGATATATGAATGAACACGGTGGATTCTTAAATTAACCGGGTTGTACAGAATGTACAGATTTTTTTAATCCTCGGCAAATGGATTATTACTCGACTATACAAATTAAAAAAAAATTGTTAATTAATTGACAATTTCTTTTTGTAAATGATGTAGAAAAGTTTAATTTAGTAAAACTGTTCACTTTTGATAACATTTCACATGAATTAGTACAGATAGCATTTTAAAACGAAAACATTATTTTATTTCGTATTGGCTGTTTAGAGATTTCAGTGCCGGCACTGCACAACCTTCACGAAAAAAAACAGTTGCGCGCCATTATAGGTTATTTCACAAATATTTGTAAAATGTGTTTATGCGTGTTTGGTTATTATCAAAAATGTTGACTCGTGGTGACTAGAAAAGTGATAAATAGAATGGACGCCACTGGAAATTCTTGGCGATGTGCAATTATGAGTAAAAACCTATTGTCATCTTAATGATTTAGGTACTTCAATTACTTAATGTAAAGAAAATAATTTGGCAGGCCTATAACATTTTCATCTTATGAAAATGATTTTTTCCTCGCAAAATTTGTTGAAAAACGTCGTAGGATACGCGTGAGCTTTAATAATTACATCCTCGGCTTCCTTATCACGCTCACCTGCGGTTCGCGTGAACAATTTCGCCTCTGATGTAATTATCAACCAACCTCACTTGTATCACAATGTACTATTACAGCTTATGGTGCTCAAATTTAGCGCATTAATTACTAATGTAGAGCCACAGCATCTATAAAAATTACAAGCCCTACTCGAGGGGGGCAGAATCACTAAGGTTATACCGGCACAGCCTTTATTCATTCCGTTTAAGTAATGTTTGTTTATACTAAGCACAGTTGGTAATAAAAGCGTTACTGCTGACTTTACTTAAATGTAAAGTCAGCAACTTATAAATACTCGTAGCAAAGTTTGAATATTGGAACATATATATCTAAAAATCCTCAAGCAAAACTCTGCAAAGACAAAGTTCCCCTGTAATCTGCATTTGCATATTGCAACATTGCACAAACAACTTCGGCACCATTGGCTGTTTCTTCAGTTTTTATTAAATTTAACTCCCGTCTTTGTACTTCTGTTGTCGCCGAGTTTTATTTGAGTTTCGACGAAATTAGAATGTCTGAGTGCAATGGCATCACTGAGAAGAAAGGTATTTAAATCAGTCTTATTTATATAGGCAGAATATATTATATTACTTCATACCTCTATAATGAATTATCAATCTGTATCCTCCGCATCTTGTTGGTAAATCTATTGTTTAATGCCCCAAAGTCCTCACGACACAAGCTCGACCTAGTGTGAGGGCTGTTGTTTGCTCTAAGAAGCTGTTGTATTGTATACTTTCCATAGTTAATATTAATTTAATTGCTAAGGTTTCATGTAATGTCAATTTGGAAAATAAATGTATTTGTATTTGTTTTTTGTGATAACTATAAACAAGCATGTTTATCATTTAGCAAGTCACGATATTTACCATGTTAAATCGATATCAACGATTATAGAGTAAGGTTGATGTTGATTTTTTATTTATTCATGCCTTTACAATTTGACTAGGTACATATGTCAGGATAAGTATTTGTTCAGACCTTTTTTAATAAAAAATACTGTTTACCAATGACAATGTTTTCACAAAAAGTCCGTTTGGTAACCATTTTACATTTTAAGCTGGACATTCACGATCGCTCCAATAAGCCAATTAGTGCAGCACACCACAGCTCAGTATCAAATCTTAGGCTTTTATAGAAAGTTGGCGCCGCGCGTTGAATAACCAAACGGATGGTAAGCCAGCCGGACGCGCCAATGCGTCATCGTAATAAATAAATAAATAACTGTTTTACGAGACAATCTAACACAATCCGAAACAAAGCAAAGCTTGTGAAATGGTTACTACTAAGCGACGAGATGTATACTGATGAAGATTAATAAATACTAAAATTTCTCTCTCTAACAAACAATATTAAAACGGTTCTAGCTTAGTAGTTCTTTGAGATATCTGAATGCGATTTTCGTCACTTAGCATATTTTTTTGCATTCTTTGTCTGCACTTGTATACCTATTATTCTCTATTCTTATCTTAGGCTATTTGGATGGGTGTGTAATGATAAGTATAAAAATAAATAATATAATTTCATTGGCTATACCAACATTTGCTATATTTCCAGGGTGTGTAATGTTTCATATAAAAACAAATTGCATATTTTCATTTTGCATAACAACGAATACCATAATTTTACCTTGTATAAGTGGTCAAATTGCATAAAAATAAAATGCATACAAACTATTTGCATAATTTCATCGATTATAATTATCAATTTTAATAATATCCTAATGTATAATGAATAAACGGTATAATGGGCACTCAGTATAATATTTCATGCTCATAATGTATCAAAATTTTGCATTTCAATACACCGAACAATAAAATGTTCGACTGAATAATAATCCAAAATATCAAAAAATCGAATTTCTATTATTACTAAAATACCGATTTTCGAAATTCCGATTATCATTACAACTACAACAGAACAACAACAGAAGTCCTAGGCTTTGCAAGTTGCACTTATATAATACGTAAGAATTAGGTACTAAAAAAGTGTTCAGTTCTGGCGCTTCGCCGGCCGCTACCGCGGCACGCTCGCTTCGCTCGCTCGGCTCGCGCGCTGTAGAGTCGCGGTTCAACCTAACACTCCTCCTCGCTTCGCTCGTCGTCGTACCTACACCGACCTGCCTTAGGGTCTTTCTGAAACTAATCAAAATTCTGAACTTCATAATTCATAAAACATTAAAATCCGATGATTCAAAGCACGACGACTCCTTCGCGAGCTTCTGTCTCCGCAGGCTTTTATATACACTCCAGGGATCACTTGGTAAGTAAATAATCTACAGTACCTGATAATTATTCAAAATGTTGTTATGAGTTTTAATCATTATAGTTAATGAATGTTATACAAAAAGAAATTAGTTCACATGAACGTTATGAAAAATGTTATGGTGATAAATGATAGTTATGTATTTAAATATTATGACCAATAAAAATATGCATTTTGTTATTATGATAATAGTTTGTTATGATTTCCGTACTTATGCTACTTGAAATTATGCATTTTGTTTGTATGACCACTGAACGGCACCCATATTTCCAAGGTATATAATCACTCATTGTATATAATAAACGTTTGTTATAATCTCAAAATATAAATGTTTATTTTTTTATAACTATCATCGGATATAACACTTATTTTGTATAATTATTATATGGTATAATGCTCATGTAACATACAAGTTATATATCATAATTATCAAGTAGAATAATATTTTATTATCAAACGAAAATGTAGCAAACATAACGGTTTGCAAATTGTACTATGTAAGTTTATATATTAGGCCGTAAAAAGTGTTCGGTTCTGGCGCTTCGCCGGCCGCTGCCGCGGCACGTTCGCTTCGCTCGCTCGGCTCGCGCGCTGTAGGGTCGTAGTTCAACCTAACACTCCTCCTCGCTTCGCTCGTCGTCGTACCTACACCGGAGTGTACCAAAAAGTATTTTGCTAATTGTGCATTAGAAGAAATTAGCATTATATATTTTTTTTACTATAGGAAATATGCATTATATTTAAAGAATGTTATATTAAATGTTTTTATATCAAATGTTCATTATATAAAATGATAATTATATAGCATGTAAATATATTAATTGTTGTTACATGACTCAAGAATTATTGCGACTAACTTATTTAAAAAAAATATATAGGCGTTACGCACCCTATTTGGATACTTTCATTATTTTTTCTGCGTTACAAACGCGGCGCGGTGGCTAGGTGAATGCCCCACGTAAAACGATAATATCCCTTGATTCTTGTTATTATAAAATCTTCCGTTTCATTCTTTATTTAAATATTTATGCAATGAAGAATAGAAAATCTACTCAACTAGTTATACTACCATTAATAAAATCATACAGTATTTTTCCATGTTTCATTGCATTAGTACATTAGAAAACTACGTTGTTTATTCCAAACAGACCCATTTATTCTAACAGATACCCACATATTCTCAAAACCGTTCAGACGCCCCGAAAAACTCCGAAAGGAATTCCCGCGTTCTCGAGTGGGATTTGAAAAGTGATTTGTCAAAATTTCGCTTATGCAAATCCGTTGGCGACAGCTGGGCCTGCTAAGCGCCGAATATATTTCCTCGTGGAGATAAAATAACACGCTACTACCCTACAGTTTGCACTTCGGCAGATTTGTTTTGAAAATGGAATATAAGTTTTCCATGTTACAGTCTGGCAAACACAAGTAGATTTAATCACGCAGCAACTCTGTTGGACAAAATGTATGCGTATGATGTTGAGTGTTGCTTATAGTGCGACACTGTTTGCCTGCCCGTCTGCCATAACGTTAAAACGTTTCAGGAAATTACTTATGGTTATACACAATTTTATATATAGACTCGTCTTCCCACCCCACCCACCCACTCGTCCATCTATTGCCTACTTTCTAGCCTTTACAACAATGTACTATAAATTCAAAAACACTGAAAATATAACAGGATTGCAATAATAAATCTCGATTAAAGAGCCAATGGGTTTGTAAGCGACCATCACGGGCGGGTCGCTGTCAACGAATGACGTCCCTCGCCGCCATGACACTTACAACTCCGAAATAAATCATCTTGATTTCGACAATTTTGACAGCTACCCGCTTAAAGAAATAATGAACTTCTCAACAATCTTCAAATAATCGAAATTATCAATCGCACGCCGTTATGTATATACCGGGTGGAAAGGCACGACGATCCTTCCCGCAAAGGGGGGTTAGTTTAAGTGATGGAAAATCGATTCGTAATGTTTAGATTTTTTTTTACGATCAATTATTAAAAATAATAAAATTAATTAATTTTCTTCTGTGACAACCCTACTATCACTATACGTACTAATTATCGTTTATACGTATTGATAAAGGTCACTGACTCTTGTGTAATTGTTAAAATGTTACTGACCCTAATGAGGGTGGTCACTTGCAGTATTTTGCATTAAAAGTTAACTGCCTATAACTTCAAAACGGTTATGAATATGAGCCTAGTTTCTTTAGAGGAAATACTGTACTCAGTCTAAACAATCCCCCTTTTGCGGAAGGGATCGTCGTGCCTTTCCACCCGGTATATACATATACATGTATATACCATTACCCCTCCTTTATCTCCATAGTTTACCAAGCGAAAAAATCCAAATTGATACATATCATTGAAAATAACGTAAATATTGTAGGAAAATTATAAAGAATCCTCTGTCTATTTAAATTTGAACACCTTCTTATTATTGAAGAATAAAAGTATACCAAAGTTAGAGGAATCGTTATCGCTCCAGGGGCAGACCCAGAACAAGGTGGAAGGATGTAGTGCCAGAGGGGACATAAAAGAATGCAAGTTATCCGAAACAGATGTCGAGGACAGAGCGAAGTGGAGAAATAAGACGAGGAAAGCTGACCCCACCACCATGTGGGATACTTAGTTAGGGAGAGAGAGAGAGAGAGAGAGAGAGAGAGAGAGAGAGAGAGAGAGGAATCGTTCTAAGTTCCCTGTTATATTTACGTTATCTTCACCATTATGTACGCACCTATTCATTTCAATTTTGCGCTTCTTAAACTTAAAGGACATACTTTTGTTTTTTTTTTTCAAATTCGTATGAGAGTATCCGGATAGTACCCAGTTTCAGATAAAAAAAAATTGAAATCGTTCACTCGATAAAGAATTATCGCAGAAAAACCAACAATGTAAGTTACACCAATCATATACGAGTTAACGCAATTATACGCTAGATGTCGCTGCATGTTAGATAAATCGCGCTATCGCATGTTTGACGTTGAAACTATAAGAACCTCAAGTGAATTTAAGGAATGTGACCTGCAACAGCACGGATGGGGTGCTTCTGTAGTGCTCCTTGTGAGACTCCAGTCTAGGGGTAGAAACTAAACCTCAACTGTGAATACTGCAATTTTTCGTGCTCCGGATGATCGCGTCGGATAGAGTTATTAAGATTTTTCAAAATAAAGCTGGGTTCTGACTGGTATTTAGTATGAAACTTTGTACGGAACCCTCGGTGCGTGAGCCAGACTCGCACTTGACCGGTTTTTATTATTTTGGGTACAACTCTAGCTTCAGGTTCTCCAGTTATATTTTCGTCCCTGAATCTTAAGCCACATACATAACTCATATTGCTATATTAGTGTTCTCATGAAATTTTGATGTGTCTCAAGGCGCTCGCTTTCAACCGTTTATACAGCAAGATATATTAGACTTGGAAGCTTTATGTCCAATTGGACATAACTTGTTCATACTTGAAGATTTTAATTTTATACGAGTAGCACTTACAAGAAAATATTAAGATTATAAACGAACAGAAAAAATATTTTAAAAACCGTCCAAGTGCGAGTCGGACTCGTGCACGAAGGGTTACGTACTATTATCTTTAAAACACGGCAAATAAATCACGTTTGTTCTATGGGACCCCCTTAAATATTTACTTTATTCAATTTTTTAGTATTTGTTGTTATAGCGGCAACAGAAATAAATCATCTGTGAAAATTTTAATTATCTAACTATCATGGTTCATGAGATACATCCTGATGACAGAAATACAGACGGACGGACAGCAGAGTCTTAGTAATAATGTCCCGTTTTATCCTTTGGGTACGGAACCCTAAAAATGATTGAACCTATTTGTACCTTAACATTCTAGGTATTTCATGAAAACAAAAATTAAACGGTTTTGTTAAAAATTACTTTCTTGATCTAAACTTTTCAATATTTCTCGGTCCTTCTTCAATCTTCGTATCTTCTGGACAGAATTTGTGAACACTTATTTCATTTTAAATGAGCAAATTCCGCCAAAATATTACTAAACGTGGAAGACGTACATGTTTTGGTATTCGATACTTAATTTACTTTAAAAACAAAGTTTGAACCGACTTCAATTTAGTACTTACTCCGCCAAGCCACGAGAACATTTCCACTTTTTTTTACAATTCACCACATGAACTGATTTCCGATAGCAAATGCGTTGATTACTATAGAAAAAAACCGAATCGCTGTATGTGGGCCGATAATATTTGAGGACTTCCGTCGATTCCCCAAGATCATCACCAATGACACTTCATTAGTTCCTATTTCAACGGAATCTTATCAGAACCTGTGACGTACTTTTGCACTATTAAGTACATAATGAGGAATTTGATAAGTTATCTGTGGTCTTCACCATCGATTCCTCGCCACCAAATTTATGATTTCTGGATACACGAGCTATAAAAGAAAATACCAAAATTACTACACGCGTACCTACCTCATAAAATTGAGGAGTTCCCACATTCCCTGAATTTTTAATAAAATGGGGCCCACCTGGAAGCATATACATACAAATAAAAGTTCGAATCGGCTCATCAATGACGGAGTTCTGAGGTAACAAACATTCAAAAAAAAAAAACAACCGAATTGAGAACCACCTCCTTTTTTTGAAAGTCGGTTAAAAATGACAGCTGGATTGTTCTAACGCAACGAGCTCATGTCAGAATAGTCTATGTCGTTCAGATGAAATCTATAGAACTCGTTAAATATAATAATAGATACCTAATAACATAGATGGCGATCACAGGTGGACTGATGACCTGGTAAAGGTCGCGGGAGTCCGCTGGATGCGAGTGGTGCAGGACCGGTCACTGTGGCACACTTGAGGCCTATGTCTAAAAGCGGGGGTCTTTTAGCTGGTATGATGATGTTGATACCATATTCATCTACATCACACCAGCTGAATCCCCCGGTAGAAAAAGTTGGTTGACATATTTTTTACTTAATCTCGATCGGAACTGACATTTCCTGGTTTCCCAACTTTTGTCCAAAAGTAATAATTCGATTGGAGTGGGCTTCTCCAGCAATTAACAACAAAGTTTGTAAGCCACTAATTCGTCAATGGCCGAGGACGCGGGTTCGGTGCCGCGACCTAAACTTGCCCAAGTAGAATTAGCCATTAATTATTGAGTGGCATGCCATATTTAATCTAGTGAAAGGGTTGATAATCATTTGCCGGGTATCGATAGGTTTTCCGTTTAGGTGAATTAGGTGTGACAATTTTTTGGGTTCCGTACCCAAAGGGTAAAAACGGGACCCTATTGCTAAGACTTCGCTGTCTGTCCGTCTGTCCGTCCGTCTGTCTGTAACCAGGCTGTAATCTCAAGAACCGCCATAGCTAGACAGTTGAAATTTTCACAGATGATGTATTTCTGTTGCCGCTATAACAACAAATACTAAAAAACCGGCCAAGTGCGAGTCGGAGTGGGGCTCCCATGCAACAGACATTATTTTTTCCCGTTTTTATAGATAATGGCACGAAATCCTTCGTGCGCGAGTCCGAGTTGCACTTGGCCGGTTTTTATATTTTTTTTATCTTACTTTATTTATTGACTAGCGGCCGCCTGCGACTTCGTCCGCGTAGATTTTTGATGATGACAAAGATATAAAATAGGTAAGTGAATTTTATTCTTAGTTAAAATGGTCTAGACATATTACATTTCAAACAGTGGCAGACACTGATATGCGATTGTTAAAGAATTTTTAAAGATTTTCCAATCTGATTACGGGAATTGTTTGCAGAATGCTTAATACTTATTCCGTCAGTTACCTGATGTTTTAATTTAATTTTCATCTTTGGCAAAAATGACTCTGCAAGATATAGAGCGACGCATGGGTTTGGAACTAGAAAATGGGGATCTTAGTTATTATGAGTGAGATTTTAAAAAAAAGTTAAATATCGTAAGGCTGTTAAAACAATCTTAAACTCAGCACTGGAAATCGAGAAATGGAGACAGGTTAATGAAGAGTTCATCTATTTAAAAAATCCAGTGTTCCCTGTACAAAACCTTCAACCTTTTTTAACCCCCATTGGGATAGAATTTTTTTAAACGCTGAAATTTCTTTTTTTGTATTTTAATAAGTTAACTTTTTATAAAGATTCAAGTCTCTAGTTCAAAAAATAATGTTTCCCCCCATACAAACTTTGCACCCCTATTTGATCTATATAGGGGAGGTATTTCCAAAAATCCCTTCTTGTCCCTAGCCCACGTTATAAAAATAACCTAAAGTTACAAAACTATAGTTTAAAAAATAATGTTTCCCACATACAAATATTGCACCCCTATTTAACCCCCTTAGGGGTGGAATTTTCTTAAACGCAGAAATCATTTTTGTATTATAATGAGTAATCTTTCTACAAAGTTTCAAGATCATAGTTCTAAAATTAATATTTCCCCCATATAAACATTGTACCCCTATTTAACCTCTTTAGGGGTGGACTTTTTTAAAACGCTGAAATTGATTTTTTTGTGTTTTAATAAGTAATCTTTCTACAAAGTTTCAAGTCTCTAGTTAAAAAAATAATTATTCCCCCATACAAACTTTGCACCCCCATTTAACCCTCTTAAGGGTGGAATTTTCTTAAACGCAGAAATCACTTTTTTTGTATTCTAATTAGTAATCTTTCTACTAAGTTTCAAGTTTCTAGCTCAAAAAAAAAGATTCTAGCATACAAACTTTGCACCCCTATTTGACCCCCATAGGGAAGGTATTTCCAATAATCCCTTCTTGTCTCTAGCCCACGTTATAAAAATAACCTAAAGTTACAATACTCTAGTTTAAAAAATAATGTTTCCCACATACAAATATTGCACCCCTATTTAACCTCCTTAGGGGTGGAATTTTCTTAAACGCAGAAATCATTTTTTTTTGTATTCTATTTAGTAATCTTTCTACAAAGTTTCAAGTTCATAGTTCAAAAATTAATGTTTCACCCATACAGACATTGCACCCATATTTAACCTCCTTAGGGGTGGAATTTTCTGAAACGCTGAAATTATTATTTTTTTTATCTTAATAAGCAATCTTTGTACAAAGTTTCAAGTCTCTAGTTAAAAAAATAATTATTCCCTCATACAAACTTTGCACCCCCATTTATCCCTCTTAGGGATAGAATTTCCAAAAATCCCGTCTTATCCCTTGCATACGTCATAAAAATATGCTCTGGGCCAAATTTGAAGTCTCTAGTTTCAATAGTTTCGGCTGTGCGTTGATGGTAGATCAGGACTTCTTCTTTTATATATTTAGATTTATAACTTCGTTATCTTACGTAATTACATTTTCATCTCTCCTGTTCTGAAAGTTGAGTTTTCATGGGTATATAGCCGGGTGGAAAATTGCGTGTTTTCCCCTAGGGTAGAAAGTAATTTTTTTTAATTGGTAAGATCAGCCACGGAGTCGAAGATAATACAGTATTAAAATAAAAGCTTTTCACAAATCGACAGTCAGCTATAGGTACCTATATTAAACGACGTGTTTATTACGACCTATAGGTTGATATTAAAATCGTTTTTCAGTTTGTTTATTTTTATTCGCAATTACAGAAAATCAATATTCAAAATCATTCCTCTATTCGACTGCCCGCCATAATGCCATGTAACTTTTTCTTTTTTTACGTTTCGCCATGGCCCTCTAGATTAGTCGCGTCGCGGCCTACTCGATTACAATTTAAGTCGTGTAGTCTAGTAGGCCGTGGCATAATGTAGCCATAAAGTTGGATATTGGATAGTACAATTATTTTAATTATTTTCCTCACAGTCGAAATGAAAAGTAGAGTGTTTAACTCGGGTGAAATTACCCATTTGATCCTCGAACTATTGGCGCTCTCACTTCGTTCGAGCGCCAGAAATATCTCGGGTGCAATGGGTCACTTTCAACCCTTGGTTAACAATCTACTATTTATATGCCCGGAAATATTTTAGAACGCTGAGCGTCATCCTTAATTGCATGCCATTTATCATTTTTATCAATCAACTTTCAATGATTGTGACTGATTCTATATCTGAAACAAAATAATTATAAAGTCGCAATCGTTTTAGGCGGTTCCGTAAACTCATTTTGGCTTTAGTGGCTACATTCATTAGATAGGAATATTATATCATTATATACTGCATTGTATACGGACCACTAATCTTATATAATCTTGTCAGATCTGCGACGCCTTTGATCGCCAAAATATGTATACAACGTGAACCCACATAATTGCACGTCGCTCCTCCAGACATCTGAAGCGACGCAGAACTGCTTCGAACAAACTTCCAGCTACAAATACGAAACATCAGACTGTTTGCTTCTGAAACACAGAACTACTAAGGTGGAATTATTCGTGTCCAACGCTGTTATTCCAATTTATGTCCTCGTCTCTCGGATTAAGACCCAAAGTCGCAATTAGTTACCTAATCCGGGCCACGACCGCGGATCACTAGTCTAAGCAGATTTGGTTAGGAAATAATTTAACTGTTATAAGCAAATGCTTTGTTAACTAGCCAGAACTGAATGCATGTTTAAAACAGCAGAGAAAATAAATTGGCTTCATTAGTTTGTGGTTTGGCCTAGAAATCTAGATCAACATTTGAGCGTATTTGGGATACGGACCATTGCTGTTATTTCGGATTACGGAGTTGTTGCCTAACTTTGGGTAAACCGTAGTGCATCAGACATTCCTGCATAACCCGGTATTACTTAATACCGGAGGTGTTATCACGTAACGTTTTGAACATCCGTTAGAAAAACAACTGTCCTTATTCCCAACTGTTCAAAGCCTGACGTTTTACACGTGCGGTCTGTGGGTGAGCTTTACACAAAAGGCATATAAAGCATTATTGCGCGTTCAAAACAACAACATCCTTAGAATGCTGTTGAGGCTGCCGAGGCATTGCAGTGCATCCGGAATGTTCGCGGAGGCGAGAGCGGATGACTTTTTTGCCTTAGGCGAAAAAGATCAGTTGGGTCACTGCTTAGGCGGGTGCGCGGCAGCAGCATCGGCCTTCTAAGGGTGATAGCCGAGCGCCTTGACTGTCCGCTCACGAAGTATTGGATGGAGGTGGCTATTGGCAGGGCCAAGCAGAGTACTTGCTTGGCACTGCGAAGGGCTAGCCTAAACCGCGGAATGTTGTGTTTCTTATTTTTATTTTTGTAAATTATTTCTGTGTGCCTTAGCTTATATTAAATTTATACATAGCTCTTAAGATTCTCTGTACTAACAAAATATGGATCAAAATATGGTCTGAAATAAACGTTTTTTTTTAAGTCACTTTTAGATCTAAGACGCGCGTACAATGCGTTGATTTGCACAACATCAACATGCGGACTGCAGAAACGTATAAACAGAAAAAAAACTATGTGAAAGTTTATGGATTTAAAAGCTTTTATTTAGTTTCACCTGACCCGTTGTCTGTCTGTCTATAATCAAATCGTGCAAGTTAAATTTGACCCACTTCCCGGTGACCGATTGAGCTGAAATTTTGGGTGTAAGTATTGTTTGGATGACAATTCCATATTATGGTAAGTATCATTGAGCTGATCTGATGATGGAGACAGAAGGTGGTCATGGGAATTCAGTACTTAACTGACGTTGACTGAGTAGTTTAACAGAAAAGTACAGTCGGCAATAAAAGCTAGTACCAAAAATTAAGTTTTTGCGAGAAACTTGTTATTTATATCAGCAAAACTCCAGACTTTATTTTGACTGGCATGAAAACCACTTGCACCTTTTGCTGCTCAACGGACACAATCTTTGTACTTAAGGAAAACAAGAAACCGAAATGCTCAATCTTGATAACAACCAAATGCAAAGCTGAGAATGCCGGGAGCGCAAAGAAGGGAGGAAAATGAAAGTTATGCACACGCTACGTCGGTCCAGGAATATTCTTAGGAAAAACTCGAGTTTGTAGTCTAAACGAAGGGAACGCTTATGTCACTTATAGTGACTTTAGTTTAAGCTGCGCAAAATCAACTTAATAAATAAATATTACAAAAATAACCGAGGACAATAATAAATCTAATAAACCTTACATATTCGAAATAAATACACCTATATTCTAAAAATGCTCAAAACCCTACAAATTATTCAAGAGTCAAGAACAAATTTTGCCCCTTGCAACAACACTCCGTCTTAATGCGAACAGATAAAGATGTGATAATAGTACATTACGTGACTAGGGCGGTGAATTCGTGAATGGCCCAGATCGCAGGTGTTTGTGGCCCGAATCGAAGGTGAAGACCATAAATATGTGCTCTGGGGCTCTCTAACTCTGGGAATCGCAAACGCTCGTTTCATAAAACCACACTCGTGTTTTAAGGCCTCTCATTATGGATCAGTCGCATAAACTACTATTAATCCATCGGATAAACTCGGACATACGATTAGACTCGTCGTGCTCAATATGCTGTGTTGTTCCCCGCGCACATATCAACTTGCGACATTTCAATAAAAAATATCTTACCAAAACAAATGACTATTATATTCAGCTGGTTTCGTGATTACCCCTCAGATCCTACTAATATCATAAATGCGAAAGTTTGGATGTTTAGATGTTTCGATGTTTGTTACTCAATCACGCCCGATTTGAATGAAAATTATAAATGTATATTACTATATAGGCTACATTTTATCCCGGGTCTACGCAGACGAAGTCGCGGGTGAAAGCTAGTATTTAATAAATTTAGAATTAATATATTTGAGAGACCTGCGAATATAGGTATCAGATGTATTATTGAAGCAGCAGCATATTGTTAGTTGAAAACAGGTTATTTATTTCAAGTCTTAATTCGCGTCCTACTACATAGATCAATAATGAAAATATATTACGTACAAATTTTATGGCCCGCTCATTAAAATTTGAAAGACGAGAGTGCTTCCAAAAACAATTTTTTGCACATCTACTTGCCTTCAGAAAAAAAAGGCCGGTTGAGTGCGAGTTGGGCTCGCGCACGAAGGGTTCCGTAAAATTATCTATAAAAACAGCAAAAATCACTTTTGTTGTATGGGAGCCCCATTAATTATTTATTTTATTCGGTTTTTTGGTATTTGTTGTTATAGCGGCAACAGAAATACATCATTTGTGAAAATTTCAACCGTCTAACTATCATGAGATGCAGCCTGAGACAGAGACGAACGGTCAGCGGAGCCTTAGTAACAGGATCCCGTTTTTCCCTTTGGGTAGGGAACCCTAAAAAGGGCCGATAGAGTGCGAGTTTGTCTCGCGCACCGAAGGTTCCGTACAAATTTTCATATATGTCCCGTCCCGTCTGTCCTCAAATGAAAGCGCTATTAAAGGAAGCACACTATCCTTCTTATTGTTTCAACCACGAACAAGTGTTGGCGCGATCTATCTTACAAACAGCGACATCGTAGGTAATTGAATATAGGGCTGCGGCTGGTGCTACATTGCTAATGACAAGTTATTACCTTATTAACCTGTTATGTTTGCATACAGAGATAATCCATACTAATATTATAAATGCGAAAGTGTGTCTGTCTGTCTGTCTGTTACTTCTTCACGCTTAAACCGCTGAACTGATTTGGATGCAGTTTGGTATAGAGATAGTTTGAGTCCTAGGGAAGGACAAAGGATAGTTTTTATCCCCGTAATCATCCCCTAAGAGGGTGAAATGGGGGGGGGGGGGAATTTGTATGGACCTACGATATAACCGAGTTCCACGCGGACGGAGTCGCGGGCAGAAGCTAGTTCCTTATAAAGTGAAGCAATTTCGATAAAAAATATAATACTATAGTACGAATATGAAGGAAAGAAATTAAAAATGGAAGTATTAAATTACAAACTTAGTTAACCAATGATTATCGAAGGTTAAACAAAAAAATACGCTAGACAGACGATACTCCTGTCTAGCGTATTTTAAACTACGACACTGTCGATAGTTTTTCGGTAATATTTACGTCAATCTTAATCGTATCTACACATTAATTTCAAATGTTTCGCTTGGTACAGTTCGGATATAGGAGGGGGGGATGCTATGGTGTAGAAACCCCCCCATCCCTCTCTAGAATTTTAAAATTTATTTTTATTTTCCATACTTATACGAAGGTGGTCTACAAATGTTCCAAATTTCAAATTGATAGCAAGTAGCTTCTGAGATATTTAACGTTGTGACTGACAGTCGGTCAGAGTCGCTACATACTTCCGTTTTTACCTTTTTGGTCCGGAACCCTAAAACGCACAGTGGTTATTTGAGATTCTTTAAATTTAAACAACTCATCTCGATAAATTGGAATACTGTTTCGGTCTAGTTTAAAGGCTTATTAACTTTGAACTACTACTGTTAGTGTGTTATTTACTTCAAAGAGCGTAAGTTGTCTGATTATTCTAATTGAGGTTTGTCAAAATTAAGGTCATTTAATATTTTGAAAGCGACTGGTCTAGGAATAATTTTGGGTTTAATTAGCAAAGATGAAGGAATACCTAAATACTAATACACTCATTTTATATTGAAGAGTACTCTTGATATCTCTCGGTTACGCTCTACTTATTCAAAATGAAATGGTTAATAGGGTCACGTCCTATATTATGTGTGTGTGTGTGTGGGTGTGTCATTCCGTGCCTTCGAAAGGAATATTATCTATTCCATGCCTTTTTCTCGAGAACGCGTTGCAATAAATGTCAAAAACTAAACTCTGCAACACCTTGGAGCTACTGTCCTCAAAAATATCAAGGGTCGGCAACGTCAATGTTACTTCGTTGGAGTTGCATGCGTCTATAGGCTGCGGTGTCCGCTTACCATCAGGGGGGCCGTACGCTTGTTTGCCACCATCGTAAAAAAACTGTGAAAAAACTCCAGAGTAAACGCAATCAAAATACTAATCAAATCCAATCAAATATTAGGTACCTACAAAGACGCAGTTCCTATCTTGTCATGTTTAACACAAAGAAAAAGTTATTTGGAATACAAAAATTATAAATGTGATGTATTGCTATTTATTTCCAAGACTGTTGGTAAAATGTAAATATTCGCTTTATTACATTGCCACCGACTCGATTGGCTGGCCAGACTTTAATTAACTTTTCTCTCGAGGAAAACAAAGCATGATTAAGATTATCTTTTATCTCACCCTGACTGAAAGAAAAAATGAAATAAATTTATGGAACAAAGTGCAATAGTCGTAAAACAGAGGCAGATAGAAGATACGACATGATTTCGGCGAGCCTCTTCAGAATTTTACGGTCAGCCGCTAAAGCTATATTGTTTTTCGAATTGAGAAACTTGATGATAGGTACAATGATCAAACTTACAAGGGCGAGCCTATTCGGGTACAACATTACGTAAAGGATTTTTCCAGATACTAATTGTGATGCGTATTTTATTTCATAAAACATATTCATTCAATGTCAAATCAATATATTACAATGTCACAGATCTAATAAAAGATCACGTCAAAAGGATACATTGAATTTCCTCCCGCGATCGTTCCGGTTGTGGAAAAACCTCCCCTTACCAACATACAGGATACCCTACCAATAACAATGTAGTACGGAAAACGCTCGCACTCAAAAACGCACACTTGTAATTAAGTCTATTTCGTCAATAATAATATTTATCCATTCATAGGCAACATTTGGATTAGACCGAACCAAATAATTTTTCCAATTAACAGTGATATCCAGCCAACTGAAATCGAGTACTTACATAATTTTTATGAGATAAATTACGTCTACTGATACGTATATTGTGGTTACCCTATATTTTAATTAAGGGTTGAAACATACATCGAATTATAACATTTATTACTCAAGCGAATTAGTAGGGAAATATTAGAATCAAGAACTTAATTAAAATCAACCACATGCTTACTGTGTAATATAATATTATAAATACGTACTGTATTACTAATTGATTACTGTCTGAAATATTTCATTCATTATGATTCTCGTAGCAAAATTTGACAGGCAATAGGGATGGTACCAAATAAAATAATCGGCAATGTTGAATTTTCTCGACTATGAATTAATAAAAATATAGTCACATGGAGAACAAAGAAACACACGATAACAAATAACCACATAGTAGTTATAAGTGTCCAAAGTTTTAAGAGGGGATATATCTCTCCCTTTCTGCAAAACGCTTCATCACATGAAACGACCGTAATTTGAAACACGGATTTTCTCTCTCTATCAAGCAATATTAAATCAGCTGTATCTTCGTTTTCCTTTAACATTGAATAAGATTTTCGTAATTATGCATATATAATTGCCTTTTATTCTTTCTTACTGAGTAATAATAAAATGTGTGTCCCCAACCCTATTTAATTATAATAGAACCTGTAATAGATTCAATTAAAATTAATTATTTTGGCATATCCAATAAACACAACTAACGAACGAAACCCGTAGACGACGGCGACTAAGGGTCGCCCCACACCTATCGACGCGGAATCGGCTTTCGCCGAGTGGTTTGTACCACATTCCTCGCGATTTGTTCGTAATCCCGTCGATGGACGTCGCTTCGCGTCGGCCGAGCCGATCGACGTCTTTTTCGCTCTTATTGCGTGGACTTAAAGAGTTTTTTGATCCGCTAACGCCGATTCCGCGTCGATTGGTGTGGGGAGCCCTTTACGAAACGGTGACGACCGAGCGTTTTAACGGTTCATAAAAAGTTTGACTATCTTTCTAATAATACATATTTATTACATTATTGCGGAAGGATGTAAGAAACAAGGAAGGATAAGGAAAAGATACGAACTTACTTGTTTCGATAGCTCAGCGACGCGAAGTGGATCTTGGCCTCAGATGAATTGGTGCCAGCGCGCCCTATATTATGCGATCTCCTCCCAGTTTTCTGTGTGGAAAGCGCGAAGTCTTTCTCTACCTCATCCTTCTAGTAGTATCTAGATCGACCAACAGCCCTCACCTCCCTGTCTACTGGCAATTTCTCAAGTTGTCTAACCCATCGAAGTCTTGCCGACTTGATTTCTCCTACGATGTTGCAACAACAACATGTTACAGATCGTTAATTGGACTGTTTTCCAAGAACACCTAAAGACAACGTGTGTTGTCGTGCAGCCTCAATAACCCAATGACGTCATGACGTCCGCTGTCAAAGCAAAGGTTGCTAAGTACTAAGGTTTGCATTTGTTCAGCAAGTTGATAGTAATTTGGAGGTTGGATATTGTGTAATTAGAATTTTTTCACAAACAATTTTAATTGTAATGCCTTATTAGCGTTAATGATCCTCCTAGCGTTATTCCCGGTAATGCCCCTAAAGCCCAGCCCAGGAGCCCAAGGTCCGCTTTGACACCTAATCCCAAGTTTTGGCATAGGCACTAGTTTTACAAAAGCGACTGCCATCTGACCTTCCAACCCAAAGGGAAAACTAGACCTTATTGGGATTAGACCGGTTTCCTCACGATGTTTTCCTTCACCGAAACGCTAACGATAAATATTCCGTACATAAGTTCCGAAAAACTCATTGGTACGAGCCGGGATTCGAACCCACGACCGCCGCTTGACAGCCGCATGCCTGAACCACTAGGCTACCGTAACTTACAAATTAGCGTTAATAACAACCATAATTAACAATTTTGATTGATATTGTCTATACCAACTCCGATAATACAACCAATTTACGATGTCTGTCAATTAAAGTGTCTTTTATTTTACATACTTATTGCACGTGTATTGCGTAATTTATTTCCCTTCTTCTTGAAATGATCAATTCATCATAATCAATCACAGAAAGAAGAAAGTAATGAAAACGCTAAGTTGTTAAGATGGGTAAGTAAAGTTCGGTACACATCTTATCGAAACGGGAACTGACGCAGACGAAGCTAGAGAAACTTCGAGACCGATATCGATATCAAAATTGAACTGGCATCGTTGCTGCGCTGCCTGCGTTCCAAGACACTTATAACGAACCGTTGGACGCGTATTTTGCCTGGAGTATTTGGGGTACGGTAATTGGGGAACGCGATTCGGCACAGACACAATGCTGTTTAACAGCAATAAAGGCCTCCACCCACCGAACGCGTGTCGTGCGCGGCGCGTGTGCTGCGCGGCACCCGCGCAAGTTGTAAAGCATTGAAACTACACTTCAAACACACATCGAACGCGGTCCGAACGCGGGCCCGCGTGGGCCCGCGGCGCTTAAGTTACAACTCGGCAGCGCGGCCGCGTGACGTGCGTACCGATTCAACCGCGCCCGAAGCACGCCGCGCACGTCACGCGCCTCGCCCGACACGCGTTCGGTGGGTGGAGGCCTTTAACCATATTTTATTCCCACGAAACGGATTCTACCTATTCAACTATTTTCGAGAGAAGTCTATTGTGATGTGAAGGTGATGAACATAGATTGTTTAGAATTGCAGAATTGCGAATATGTACAAAACGCTTCTTTTCGAAATTAGGACTGTGAATAGTGATGTGCCCTTGTTCCTGAAATACAAATAGGGCAAATCATAATAAAAAATACTTTAAATAAATAGTGCCCCGACAAATCAAATGCCTTTCGACAAAATCTTGCCTCTATTTTATATCCGTACATTTTTTGTTATGTTGTGATAAAAATGTCTCGTGTTTTTTTCGGCTAGGGGAATATTTCCAAGAACTTTGGGAATATTCCAATTGTTACCGGGAATATTCCCAAAAACTATGGTAATTTATCTTTGCTGTTAAATTACACTGTTAAATGTCTTCTAAAAAAATCAAGAGCTTTCATGAAATCCCTGAATAGCAAAATAATATGTAAACTCAGACAAAATCAAACTTCTCCTGTATTGCCAGGTATAGGAATATTCTCGAAAACGGCACATTACTAACTGTTAATAATGACCAACTTGGCGAATTGCTATTTTAATGAATCACTCTTGTGCATTAATTCGAAAACGAAGAAACGCATTTGCGTAATGCCTTTGTAACCCAAGTAGTACTTTAAATAGGGGACGGCCCCTGTCTCTATAGATTCTACTCTTCCCCGTTGCTTTGCTGGCAGCTACGTTGTGATTATTTCGAGGAAACTTCCGCAGAGGTCCGGTAATTGGGAGTTTAATGAGGGTCAGCACAATAACGAATGACATTAATTACCTCCATCGCTGAAGGCTCTCACGGACAGATCCGGGGCGCAAGACACTAGCGTCCTGCGACCGGCGTACCGGTTTAGTACCTACTAAATTGATCAAGGACGATTTGACTTCCGAACAAACAAAATTATTTAAATGCAGTTTGATATTAGGTTTATCAAACTGCATTTAAACCTGTAGGTACCTATTTAGGTTACTAATTATAAATCTGGCGGGGTGAATTTGTATACTTTAATCGAACACTACCCTGTCTGATGATATGGTGCGAATCATTTTTTTAGAACGAATACACGTCTAATTACAAATTTTAAATCAAAGGAAAAATTGAATGCTCCGAGCCGGATTCAAACCGGTGACCCCATTCATGGCCCGTCGCTACTAACCAACTGAGCTATCGGAACAATCCGGTTCGGGCACCAAATCTGCCGTCATAACGAAAAAGGGCACATCTAACATTTTTTGTGAAATTGAGTTAGATACATATTCGGAAAGCGGAAAAAAAGGCGCGACTGTCTAATTTTTTTTTATTTTTTCCTATGGAGTTCTTAGGAATTACCATAAGCATAATAGGCACAACTACTCTAAATATCCATATTTACTAAAAATAAAAGGCATGTTCTTTTACGATTAAAATTAAAGGGCACATTATTACAATTGTGACTTATGACTTAATTATTTCTTCAAGTAGCACTTAGTTAAAAAGGCACTTTTTTGAGTGATTTTAAAGAAAAGGGCATATGAGGCGAAATGTGCCATTTCAGTTTAGTATTTAACAATTTTGAGCCGCTTGTCGCTTTTAAAATAAAAGGCACAACTACCCAGACGTGTCTTTATTATTTAATGCACTGAAAGGTGAACTGATTACGGGAAAAACTAAACGCGTCAGTTGTGCTATTTCTACGCTCATCCGGGTTCCGGAAGTACCCTACGGTAGGGTTACCCGAAACAGTTACCAATTTAAAACGATATTATAGAAAAATTAAAAATATATACATCTCCATGAATTTATATAAATGTCCAAGATTCAAGAAAGTAAAACGGATATTAAAGCAATTATAATAACAACAATAGTACATGTATGTATTACTACAGAGGCCGGGAAGTAAGGGGTTGCCGGCCGAGTACATATAGACGGAGCATACCGCATACCGAGGCCAAATAGTTATGAGGCTGGGAACCCCTTTTCACGCCTAGGATTGTATAGATCTTTTCTCAAACATGCAATGAAATAATTAAATAAAAACTCCAAGAAATCAGACTTTAATATCTAGAGAAACTAAAGGTACCTTAACTAGAGAAAAATATAACTACCACAATATTTCTTCTTTCGTCTCTTGCTTCGTCAGTGTTTTCGTCGGAACTCATATTAAATAACAAAATCAACAACGCACAATAATCCAATAAAATAGAATTACAGAATGAAAAATATAAATTTTGTTAGTAACTAAATATAACCCTACCTCATTTGTTGTGTTTTTTTACGCTGTATGGATATACGTTTAATGTCATCAATTGTTTTGTAGCGTAACTATATTTTGGCTGACGAGAGTTTTCAAAATACTTCAGTGTTATTTTTTAAAGAAACACACTTACTTTTTTTGCGATTGAGGGTTGTTTCAAATTACTTACATCAGTCGGTGCATTGTTAACAGTTCTTGAGTGTCTATAAAATATCACAACGGATTGCTTTAACAAAAACCTACTAACTACCTACCGACTCGCAACAAAAAACGTCACCTGACATTCGCATAATATTTATTTCGTAAGCCCAAGTTGTTTTAGATTTTAATAGATGCCTATCTAATCTTTAGTTTAGTGAAATTATTTACTTAAATTGTAGAATAAAAAGGCATACTCGTAAGTAATGAAATATGCCTTATTTTCCTAATAGAATATCCAATGGGTTGAATATGTTAGAATCAAAAGGCTCATTTGGTTAGTTATGCCTTTTATATGTTGCAATAGTATTTTCGCTCAATTTAATTTACTAAGTAAAAAATATTTATTCGATTTATCTACAATTTCTTTAATCAAAATAAAAATGTATATACACAGTAGCGCAGGTTTATTGTTTAAGAAAACTTCCTAATCCAAAAAATTTTTGAATTGGACGTTTATATATATTTATTTAGTAAAACACCAAAAATCATTCAATCTCAATTTTTGCGAGTTTATCCAAATGTTAAATGTGCCCTTTTTCGTTATGACGGCAGAAATCCTTCAATGAGTTCCTTCATTCATACAACGCCTTAGGGAGGCGTGTAGCGACATCTACCAGAAGACTTAGGCCTCTCAACGGCACTAACGTCTCAAATTATATTGAGCAATCGTCAGTAACGATGGGCCACCCCAGCAGTAACGCTGCTAACGAAAATTAAAAAATAATAATAATTTAAGAATACACGTCTCTTTGTTCTAGGCACAAAGATACAACAAAGCCAAATTTTATACATTTTATTACTACGCATTAAAATTTTAATTATGACTAATAATGATGAAATGTACATAATATTTTAAATTTTGATAACATATCTTAACTTGATTGAAATTGAATGTTTTAATTTTTATAGTTAAAATACTCATTTCCATTGTATTGACATAATTTAATTTTATTTGACTTGAGCTTTGCATTTGTGTTAAATTCTATCAGACTTTTTAATTGTAATAATTTTCACATGCCATTCATGGCTAAACATATTAAGAACACTATATATATAATGCTGTAACACCTGTAACTGTACCATATGTTTATAGTGAATAAACTACATTCAATCTTTCATTCATTAATTCAACGTTGTTCATACACCTATACTTTTCATTATAATTTGAACCTTGTTTTAACAATTCTCACTTTTCGAGTTAAGCATTTGTTTGACATGGCCTTTACACTTCGAAGCATTCGTGGCACGTGGCTAAATACTCGCAATGGTAAAATATATTAGCGTATTGCTGGACGGATGGATTTTTAGATAAGATCCGTTCTAGAAACGGAATTTCGAGTACAAGCAGAAACCGTAGCCCAGGGGCTTATTAATTCAGAGAAATAACATGGTCGTTGTTAACGATTACTCATGGTTCATAGATACATAAGCATTCCACTCCACTGCATTCCACTGCTGAACTTACTCCTCCCCCAAGGTACGCCACCAGACTCGCTCTGCCGTTTTCGCCATCCAGCCAGCTACCCTCCTCCAGTCATCTGTCCATCTGGCCGGAGGGTGTACAACACTACGTTTGCCAATCCGTGGCCACCATTCGACCCTTTATCAACCGACTTCAAAACGTATGATACAAACGTTGGTGTCAAAATCTTAACGTGCATCCTCGGGAACTCTAGCGACTTTTCTTACCAACAGTATAATACACTCGCGGACAATGAATACGAGTCGGTAAAATACCGTCACATTTCCTAAAATGACCTTTTAATTAATATGAATCAATGAATATGATCATTTTTATTTAATTTTAAAAGAAAGAAAGAAAACATTTATTCGTGGACAAAACAATTGCATCTTAACTACATCATCATCATCTTGCATCTTAATTGCATTTTACATCTTAGGTAACTACAAAAAAAGTACTTTCTATAAACAACGTTACCAGGTTTAAATCGGACTCGCAGAAACCCGTTAACGGAGTAAGAAACAACGTTAACGGAGAGAGATATAGCAAAAATCTTAATTTTTGGATATTTATATTAACCCGTTAACGGAGTAAGAAACAACGTTAACGGAGAGAGATATAGCAAAAATCTTAATTTTTGGATATTTATATTTTTATGATAGAATCTCGGATAGTTATTGCTAATACAGTTGGGTATTATAAATAATAGTATATCATGTAAATATATATATATATATAGTCCTCCTTGTCGTATCCGACGACGGCGACCCTTACAATCTCCTCTGATGAGCACGTATATGGCTCGCAAAGCCAAACTTAGTTTTAAATGTTCGGACACATTGTATGCAATATAGTTCGCCCTGGTGATTGTAGGTATATGTATAGGATGGTTTGGGTCGAGTCTTTCGTAAATGACGCTTTTGGTCCAGGTGTTCAAGTCGAGCTACTAAAAACAAAACACAAATCAATCATGTAAATAAAACTAGTGTTAAATATAAAAAAAAACCTATTACGGTTATTTAATTTAGGGTGACCCGTATTCATTGACCACGAGTGTAGTTATACTTAACACGAAACTAGTAAGCGCGTGCTCGCGCCCGGGGAAGGGAATGGAAATCTAGCGATATAAAATATATACATTAAAGGCGACTTGAATGAGGTTTGATTTTGTCTCTCTCGTTAGCTAGTGTTACCTCGATATGCTTTGCTCTTTGCCCACGCATGGATCACATGCGGCATTTTAATAAAAAACCACATTGTGAAATAAAAAAAACATTATTAAAACAAAATGCGATGGATATATTCCGCTCATCTCCTTTAACTCGCACCGAAGCACCGGGTTGGTAAATGGCTTGAAACACACAAAGGTTCGATTCCATTGTTAAATAAGACCAAACGAAAACGCATATTGCACGCCAGTCCAACCAATCAACAAATTACATTTAAAATGCCTCGCATTTTCGACCTGGAAACATAATTTGCTGTGAAATTGCGCTTCAAAAATTAGGCTTCGTTCTATAAAGCCGTCTGTGAAATTAATAAAACTGAAACCAAACGAATTTACACAAGGTTCCCGGAAAGTATAAGAAGCCATTGTGAACCGTGTAGACTTGGGAAAAAATAGGCCCACGGTCCTGTCGTAAAAGGCGGGGTTGCCAGTGGTTTTTATTCAAATTCACAGAAAAATATACAGAATAAATTATAATACAATAACACACTAAGTTTTGTCACAAAACGGACCCAGCGCTGATCTTTCGCCGGGTCCATTCGGTGAAGGCACGGTAGCCAGCAACGACACATGAAGGGTCCACGGAAAGGACATGTATGGTCACTATGACAACATTTCGAGATATTGCGGTTTTTAAGTTCAGAATGATTGAATTAACCATACTATCTAGGCGATTGGATGCTTTTCAAGTGCAAAAAAGTGGTTTTTTATTAATGTTTACAATTATAGCAGAAGGTGTAGGTAACAGTTCGTTGAGAGCTCTACATTTTGAGATTAAAATCTCATTATTTTTTCGAAAAAATGGCTTGACATGTTTTTTCCGTGGACCCTTCACATGCACTAAATGAAACAAGATAGTGACAGTAACATTTACCTATCTGAACACAGAAGATATTACTAGTGGCTCTGTGAGCTGTAGACCTCGCGGGTTTGTTTCAGAACGGTTGAATTTAGTAATTTTATACCTTTTTAACCCCCCCTGGGTTAAAAGTTTGAATTGAAATCGTGGCCATTATAAAAAAACGGCCAAGTGCGAGTCGGACTCGCGCACGAAGGGTTCTGTGTGTGATCTATAAAAACAGTAAAAAAAGTTTGTTGTATGGGAGCCTAAATATTTATTTCATTTTGTTTTTATTATTAGTTGTTATAGCGGCAACAGAAATACATAATCTGTGAAAATTTCAACTGTCTAGCTATCACGGTTCTTGAGTTGCCTGGTGACAGACAGACAGACGGACAGCGAAGTCTTAGTGATAGGGTCCCGTTTTTACCCTTTGGGTACGGAATCCTAAAAAAACGTCGAAATGTCGAGGTAATTAAATAAAAACCCTTTTGAACGCGATTAAGTCCGATTTTGTTAGTGAGTATATAATAATGTGTGTAAATTGTGGCCATTTCAAAAAAAAAACGAAAATTGATGTGTCAAAAATAAATAATTGTACCTATAAATTATTGAACCTGCTTACAAAATTTTACGAAAATCGGTGGAGAACTGCAGCCTGTAGGCGAGACCTGCGGGACATTCGGACATCCAAACATACGAAAGATGGATTTTGGGCCAAGCTGGAACGGACCGGCTTCGGTCAAGTCTCGATTGGTTTGTTCCGCCAATCTGCTTAGTCTCTTTTCCTCTTCAATTCGTAGAAAAAGAAGTTTCATGTCCCTGATTCTGGTTAAACGATCAAAGTTAAAGGGTTCCAGAATGAAGTCTGTCAGTCTTTGAACCCGTGAAAGTGCAACATATGAGCAACCCACAACAAGTTCTACCGCAGCAACAGCCATCCCGAAACATTGCTGCTGGGCTTGGCGGAAAACGTTAGAAAATTGACTAAGTTTTCCTCGTTTTGCTATGAAATTCATTTTGTTAAGCAGATAGTTAACCAAATTACGTATAACCTATGTTCCCTAAATATTTAATTGAAAACTCAGACACACCTGAAAAGCTCAATATCACTAGTTATAGGAGTCTTACATGCAATGCAATCCATTCTGTATGTATTTTAACGACAAAATTAATGTTTGCACACGAAATAGTTCACAGGGTGTTTTGACCTAGCGCACTACAATTAAGGTTCAGTTTCGAGCAACGACAGACAGTCGTTGCTCGAATCTTGACGTGCACAGCACTGCTCCCTCCCGCCCCCAAGCCTCCTCCCAAATATCTCACCTATATACGGTCACGTGACCTCCTACACCTATCGCGAGTTTAACATTTTTTTCCCATTCCAAGGCCTTAGCGCAGACGGCAGCTAACGTGGAGTGTTGAGAGGGCAGAAATACTCGTACCACATAACCTAGACTTCCCCCGAGAGCTGGCTACCTAGTTTTCAGGTTTTCTCCACGAAGAAAAAGGTTAGGTATTGTGACTTTTTACCATAAAACAATTGGGGCGTCCATGGGGAATTTCCATAAATGTATCTCAAACAATTTAATATAATATCCCTGTTACTATACATATATTTTAATCCATACCAACTTGTAGAAACTTTATTAAATAGTTTATAACTTCCTTTCGAGTTCATCTTAATAACCTTATGTACGCCCGTACATATTTTTCCGCCCCCGGGTGGGCACGAATCATCTCCAAGCCGAGAAAACAGAAGCAAGCGCCGCGCCACGCCCCGCCACGTTTCCGCGCCACCGACACTTTGGTCTTCAGTCAAGCAGCTTCATCCCTTACTGCACTGGAGTGCAGTCACCACTGCCCTGATCAAGATTCCGAAGGGAATCATTCAAGAATTTGCGACGAGTTTCCCTGGCAGCATCAAGGTGCAAAGCAAAGTTCATCGCCAGCCGGACAAAGGACTCTGCGCCGCACGCTTCGGACGTAACAAGGAGAGTGCCGTGAGCTAACCCACCAAATTCCTTCTTATATCCACTTCAATTTGACCATATAAAGGCGATAGCGCTTCATTTAATGTGTGTGAACCTTCATCATATCCGATCTTCTTATCAAGGAACAATCTTATCTTCTTTTATTGATTGCATCATTATTTAAACCTAAAATCCTTCTTAATTACATTATTTTCATATATATTGCCGGGTCACCCCCACTTAACCTAATATCGTTAGTGCTAATTTCATTACACCTACCAACGTTTGATATGATTTTCATTAGCCCTAATAATCGGATAACTAATCTTATATGGCATAATTATTTGCTGGGCCTAATTTCATACCTCCTAATCTTTCCTAATACGAAACATCAAGTGTGTTAATATATTTGAAACTAATATTTTTTTTTCCTAATGACTACTAAGCCTAATGATTAATATGCCTAATGACTACTATGTTCAATATTCACTACGGGGTAGCGTTGACTTGCTGTAGAGTTACCACCTACTTACTCTCTCTACTTTTGCGGACTATACTTCTCTTTCTAACTTTTCTAATAAGAGAGAGACGGATAGACATCGGATTACCTACCTACCTATTCTACTCTAAGGCAGGTCAGTGTAGGTACGACGACGAGCGAAGCGAGGAGGTGTGTTAGGTAGAACTGCGACTCTACAGCGCACAAGCCGAGCGAGCGAAGCGAGTGTGCCGCGGTAGCGGCCGGCAAAGCGCCAGAACCGACATAATACGGAAAAATAAAAAATCGGTGAAATAAAATTAGTACTACTGACAATTCAGGATAATCACGTTAGGGCTAAAATACTTAGGCAAAATGATGATTCGGGTTACTGATTTTAGAGACATTGATAATAAGGTGTAGTCATTAATAGGCCTTGGGAAAAATCGTTCAAATAAAATTAGTTTTAGTGAGAATTCGGTCATGACAAATTAGACATTATGAAAATTCGGGATACTGACATTAGGGCTAATGAATAATTAGGAACAATGAAAATTCGTGTTTGTGATTTTAGGGTTAATGAAATTAGGTATGAAATTATTAGAGCTAACGGAGGGGAACCATAATTGCTACCTTGCTTCTTAAGCTATTATTGCACCGAAACCATGTGCTTAATGGCCGCTCATCTTTTAAAGGTACCTACATCCTAATTAATCTGTGTTCTCTTACTACCACGTTTATATACTTTTTTTAAATAATTAAAAAAAAAAACAAAAACAAAAAAAAGAACAAGTGTCACATCGTGATTGCCAATATTAAGGCCAGTTTATACATAATTAATATTAAGTGTCTAAATCTAACGTAACCGCAATATTTTGGATATTTTTGACGAATACATAGAGCTCTTAGCCTAACCCACGTCTACCTCTGGATATATATAGGTACGGGACCTATAAATATATAAAATTTAGAAAAATAATATTTTCCTAAATTTTACATATTATATTATTACTGCATATCATTATTGTCACACGAGAAAGTACATAGGGCTAGGAACTTGCGAAAGTATCATGCCACTGGATACTTTTGCAAGTTCCTAGCCCTAGGTTCTTTGTCGTGTGACAACGGCATTCACGTACGCAACCCAAAAAACTACAGCGCTTTACAAAGCCAAGCCCAAATCCGCGTAGTTATTACCCCATAAAATACCCATTTCTACCTCAGGCTCAAACGCCTGAGACGTTTTTTCAATCTCGGCTCCGTTGAATATTCCACACGTGAGCGTTTTTGTGTTGCATCGAGGAACCATCTTCTTTTATGTGTCAGAGTGGGCCTTTTCATCGCACAAAAGCGTAATCCTGCGGCAGGACGCATAGACATGCGAGATGAGTAAGTTTGTGTAAGGAAGTGCAATGAACTTCGTATCTAAAGAGCTCGTATGTTTTTACAGGCTTTTATTTAACTTGCACTTCGTACCTATGTACTTTTTTGTTGCCATAGATGAAGAAAATATATTTATTTAATACATAAAATAAGAAAGGAACAGATCTAAGGAGAAGAACTGTTTATGCCCCAGAGGAGCCCCGGGAACCACTTTGGCATATAATCCCAAGATTTGGCATGGGCACTAGTTTTACAAAATAGAAGAAACCCAGAAGGAAAACTAGACTTTACTGGGATTGGACCGGTTCCGGTTCCGTAAAAAAAGAATATAACCAATTCGACAAATTTAAATGCGCAACCTATGTACCATTTTTCATAATTATATTATATTAAATCTACCAAGAAATGTCGTGACAGTGACATTGACCATTGTCAGTATAACGTTCCAGGTGGTACCAACCTTATGATAATACTTAATTTATAATCGTCAGAGTCGATGTAAAACTGATCTAAAATGTATAGATATTATATTTACTTAGTTGAATAAATATATTTAAGTATCAATTAATTATTCTCAATCAATATTTTCTAAATACGTCTTTCGCTCCAGAATGATGGCCGCCACCATAACGCTATACCCACACGACTAGTTGTTATACATATTTATTAATTGAAAATAACAAATATGTATAATATACACACATATCAGAATGATAATATTTTTTGTCATAACTGTCACATAACGAATGTGGTTGAGATGAGACCTGAAGTATTGCCAATGTAATGACAACATTTTTAATAAAATAAAATAACAGTTTTAATTAAAATTAAAAATAAGATACTTGTATTCACATAAGTATGTATATTGAGACAATATCTATTAATTGTATCTTTAACACTAGTAAATTAATTACCTACAAGGGAATTTTTTCGACAAGAGTTAATGTACCTACTATTGACGCATTGTTTCATTTCAATGGCAACACAGTGGTAGATTTGATGGAATTTAAGAACAATGGTTTAGGTTTCGTCAGGTGGGTTCAAGTATGGATCAGCAGCACGACTGTCGACCTGCAGTGTAATTGACACAGATAAATATCATACGTTAACATTTTATCTTGACATGTAAAATTTTATATGTTAGTATTTAATATATGAGTACGAGTATGTTGTCCTTCGAAATTTTCAAAACATTTTTCAGCCACTTTCCGAGATATGATTGAGCTGAAATAACGCATACCTATTTATGAAAATCTGCATGGTTTTTCCATATATAAGTTAGTAGTAAGGAAAAGTAGACGTCAGCTCAGCAATATAAGGTTGTACTGAAAATTTCATGTGCCTTGCGTAATTTCATGTGCCTTGCGTAATTTCATGTGCCCTGCGTAATTTCATGTGCCTTGCTTAATTTCATGTGCCTTGCGTAATTTCATGTGCCTTGCGTAACGTCTTCACACGTCACCGTCAACGTTAAACATGAAAAACAACTACTAGTAGGTGACGAAAGTTATTTGCATAATTAAATGAACTGGGGGTCAACCGACCTCGAAGCACAATATGTACTAAGTATTTTAGGTACAATAGATATTATTCAGGTTAAGTTGAAATTAAATACACGTTCTTTTTATTTTAAAGTTTTAATCTTAAACAACTTCGTTGCAAGTTTGATTGCTTAATTCTGTTAAACTTTTTGAAGCCACGTATTTTACGTTTCTAATCTCTTTTCTATTACTTTAGACAGTTTAAATACATTTGAATGAAACAGTCTTATTGTTTTATCTTCCATTAGAGGACAATTTATTTAAAGATTGAATTGAAGCACACGTTTTTAATAAAAGAAAGCTACATAAATAAGTAGAGCTTGGATTGCGTGTTGCGCCGTCATGCAATCCAAGATCGGCGATCTGGGGTCAGAGGCCGCATAAATAGGCTTAAAAATCAACACCCCGAAGACCCAAGATATGCGATCTGGAGTGAAGAACACGACACCGTTGCTGATTGGCGGAAATGCTGTGGAGTGCGTTCACAAGTTCACCAATCTCGGTAGTGTCGTGTAATAAACAGGAGGAACAGAAGAGGACATCGCGGATTGCGAAAGGCCAAGCATCCTCCGCACAATTTGAGGAACGTATGGCAAACTCGAAAACTGACCCAAAGAGTGACACTAAAAATCTTTGGGTCCAAAGTTACGTCTGTGCTGTTGTACGGGTGCGAAACGTGGAGGGTTACAAAGGTCATTTCCAACCAGCTTCAAGTCTTTATACCGGTGTCTTCGTTGGATTCTCGGTATTTACTGCCCCGAGACCATCTCGAATGAGAACCTCCGAGCACGTTCATGCACCACAAGTGGAACTGGATTGGACACTGGATTGGCGAAAGCGTGGCCGTCCCTAACAAACCTGGTGGCCTGGTGGCGTACTGTGGTGGACGAGGCGACGAAGATCGGGAAGTCTTGGAGTGAAATGAAGCGAAAGACTCAAGCCTGATCTGCATGATGAGTCACTGTGGACGCCCTCTGCCCCATCTAGGGGGAATAGGATCTTTAGCCAAGTCATATAAGTCAACAACGACTTTCTAACAAATGATTGGCCTTAAATTGGGATCGTGTGGAAACGAGCACGTGAAACACATTGATATTAAATTGAAATGCGAAACGTAAGTCTTCAATCGACTTCGTTACTTACTTATTAAATTCAGAACCCAATCGTCACCGAGACAAGTGGTCCTTTCTAATGGCTCTATTCCTGAACAAGTGTCTGACGTAGGAGTTGAAAGCACATGCTCTCCCTCTTGCGTGACCACACCGAGCGTGTGTGAACGAGACGCACTAATATTGAAATGAGATCAGATTTGAGAATGAATTTGTTGTTGCACAATGAAGGCCATAGGACCTTCTTGATCTGCCGTTTCTGTTGTTTTATAATTATTCTAATTATTTAGTTCAAAAGGTCCGACCCGACCCCGAGGTAATTATATCAAAACACCCTGATATTTATAGCTCTGTCCATATCCTTGGGCGTTTAGCAGTGCGTTATTCGCATTATCGCCACAGTTTGAACACATGTCTATACAAAATTGACATGCAATTGATTAATTTAACTCAATTCAACACGTTTTAATGATGGTCATATCTTCTTTTGAAACCGTGATGGCGGCGCGGCAAATTTGCATTCATAACAACATTTGCAGATGCGCATTTGCAATCCTATTTGAGCCTTCTGATCCAGAATATCTCAAATGTAAATTTGTTTTTGATACCTAGGCTGGTAACTATTGTACAGTTGATATTTTCCAACCTCAAAATCCTGGGTCAGGACCACGCAGAACGGCGGCTATCTCGGAAAATGTATTCGATTCGTAAGAAATTCAGGTTTTGTTCAAAAAACAACTCGAAACAAATCGTAGCCTAGAGCAACATTAAAGCTGAAAAAATTCAGCACAAGCCGGATCAGAAAACGTGTCTTCATGTAGAAAAATGCATCGACATTAATATAAGTTTTTCCCTCGATGTGCAGTCAGCTGTAGAGAAACATACCTTGAAAGGACGATGCCCATTTCTGCCCCACCTTAGGCAGAGACATAATTAAGTAGGCACCCTAAACTATTTCGACTTAGGTTTTTGGGATAATTGTAGGATTAATCAAAGCTGGGGTATTAAGTATTAATCATGGAGGAATATACCAGATGATGATGATGATGATCCAATCACCTTTCTTTTATCGAAAATACTTCTATAAAACTATTCCAAGAAATTTAATGTTTAAGTCACTAGACACGCCTTTGAAAGTCTGTTTAGCATATGCAAATTGCAAAATTATTACAAGGCGTATTTTTTCAATCAAAAAATATAGGAAGCCGCCCTGTTTAAAGCAAAAATAAGAAAGATATACTAAATCTACATGCAAAGGACTTTTAACCCTTAACCACCTACGCGAGGTCTCCTAGACCTTTGCAAATACAAAAAAGTGAATAACTCGACGCGAGGTCATTGCACGGACTTCTGTGGCTTTTTAGCTTTCGCGCCTGCCATCTCAGTGCCGGCCATGCGATCGCGGCATTCGGACGTGTGACTCTGTGAATTTGGTGAGCATAAAACTATCGTCAGAGGTCTCAGCGACTTTGCTTGGGTGGTTACGTATTAAATAATATATACGTTAACTTTGCTCAGGGCGGTTTTTGGTGGGACACGCGTCCATACTAATTTGGTCATCTTCCTTTGGTATGCGGGGAAGATTCTCCGAATTTGAAGTTCACAATGATTTCAAATCCATATTGATCTACACTATAGGATATGAACAACATTCATATTATCATTTTCCCCGACTGCGCTATGGCTACACTCAAAAAAATGGTAATGGATTAAATTATACGTTAAGTACCTATTACTTGATGAATTCCAACAAATAAGGTGGTTTTAGATTTTTCTAAATGCGCACAATGTGATGGTGAACATCTAGTTTAAAAAAAAACAAGATGGCGGGCGTGAGTAGACGCGGCGCGGGAATTACAATAAACATGACATCAGTAGATGGGTAAGTAATACGCCAGTGCTATACACTATACATTTAATATTATTGATGCGGGGCGTATTTACTGGAATTTTTTGAATGGTCAAAACAAATGATAGGGCAAAATGGGGTCAAAATGCAAGAGACAGTTGTCAAGTTCACTACACACATTGAAACCTCTATTTACATGTCTTAAAATTTGAACTTTAGGGACCATAGGGGTTAAACGCTATATTGAAAAATGTACCTATTTATTTTTTACTAACTTTGCATTTTCCTTGAAAACTACTGACTTTATGGGTATGCGATATTTGACAAAATGAAACCTAATCTAGACACACGGTAGCATGTCAAGCCAAGTTCAAGCTTACAGAACGGGTGAGCCGCATCATGTGTGCCGCGCATTACACGAACCATTCGGGCACACTTTTGACCCACTTATAACTGAAAAACTATAAATCATGTGCTCGTTACGGAACTATCATTAATTTGAATATCCACCGCGTTGAGTTGCCACGGTAATATAGGTTCTTCATCTCACTTACTTTATACTACAGGAACCACAAAGCTCATCATGTTGATAGCTTGGAGCACTTACTAACTAAAAGAAACACAACACCAAAAAAACACACCATGCACGCAGCAACAGCAGGCTGCGGTATTCTGTAGTGTCGACCAACGTTCCCGGTTGCCTCAATATTTGAACGGATTTTTTTTTGCTGCGCCCTCTATCATGATATCACGATATTTACTATTGGTAACTTATTAGTAAAAAAATACAAAAAATGCGTTTAGTAAGACAACATAAACATAAACAGAGATAGGGGGATGATTTAGACGCCTTCTTCGACAATTTCTATTGCCAATAATTTTGTAACGTGTCATTTTAAGTTATACTTATTTGTCGCATTTTTTTTTAATAATTTGTGATCGTCTTCTTTTTCTCGTGTGATGACATTGCGCCATGTTTCAAATGGCCACAACGGAAGATCAGTGCTGACTCTGTCAGCATTACGCAGGGACCCAGGGTCCGATTTTTGACTTTCGAGCGCTCGAAAATAAATACGTATTTAGTGTCAAAATGGCAGACTCGTACTTTCTACCAATATAATTGAATACGGTTGGCCAATACCACTCGTTTCTCAATTTTCTATCGCTATTTTAAAATAGCTTTTCATTATTTTTGTCAATTTTCGAATGAAAGAGTCGAGCGCTCGAAAGTCAAAAATCGGTCCCTGGGTCCCTGCGTAATGCTGACAGAGTCAGCACTGATCTTCCGTTGTGGCCATTTGAAACATGGCGCAATGTCATCACACGAGAAAAAGAAGACGATCACAAATTATTAAAAAAAAAATGCGACAAATAAGTATAACTTAAAATGACACGTTACAAAATTATTGGCAATAGAAATTGTCGAAGAAGGCGTCTAAATCATCCCCCTATCTCTGTTTATGTTTATGTTGTCTTACTAAACGCATTTTTTGTATTTTTTTTACTAATAAGTTACCAATAGTAAATATCGTGATATCATGATAGAGGGCGCAGCAAAAAAAAATCCGTTCAAATATTGAGGCAACCGGGAACGTTGGTCGACACTACAGAATACCGCAGCCTGCTGTTGCTGCGTGCATGGTGTGTTTTTTTGGTGTTGTGTTTCTTTTAGTTAGTAAGTGCTCCAAGCTATCAACAGGATGAGCTTTGTGGTTCCTGTAGTATAAAGTAAGTGAGATGAAGAACCTATATTACCGTGGCAACTCAACGCGGTGGATATTCAAATTAATGATAGTTCCGTAACGAGCACATGATTTATAGTTTTTCAGTTATAAGTGGGTCAAAAGTGTGCCCGAATGGTTCGTGTAATGCGCGGCACACATGATGCGGCTCACCCGTTCTGTAAGCTTGAACTTGGCTTGACATGCTACCGTGTGTCTAGATTAGGTTTCATTTTGTCAAATATCGCATACCCATAAAGTCAGTAGTTTTCAAGGAAAATGCAAAGTTAGTAAAAAATAAATAGGTACATTTTTCAATATAGCGTTTAACCCTTATGGTCCCTAAAGTTCAAATTTTAAGACATGTAAATAGAGGTTTCAATGTGTGTAGTGAACTTGACAACTGTCTCTTGCATTTTGACCCCATTTTGCCCTATCATTTGTTTTGACCATTCAAAAAATTCCAGTAAATACGCCCCGCATCAATAATATTAAATGTATAGTGTATAGCACTGGCGTATTACTTACCCATCTACTGATGTCATGTTTATTGTAATTCCCGCGCCGCGTCTACTCACGCCCGCCATCTTGTTTTTTTTTAAACTAGATGTTCACCATCACATTGTGCGCATTTAGAAAAATCTAAAACCACCTTATTTGTTGGAATTCATCAAGTAATAGGTACTTAACGTATAATTTAATCCATTACCATTTTTTTGAGTGTAGCCATAGCGCAGTCGGGGAAAATGATAATATGAATGTTGTTCATATCCTATAGTGTAAATCAATATGGATTTGAAATCATTGTGAACTTCAAATTCGGAGAATCTTCCCCGCATACCAAAGGAAGATGACCAAATTAGTATGGACGCGTGTCCCACCAAAAACCGCCCTGAGCAAAGTTAACGTATATATTATTTAATACGTAACCACCCAAGCAAAGTCGCTGAGACCTCTGACGATAGTTTTATGCTCACCAAATTCACAGAGTCACACGTCCGAATGCCGCGATCGCATGGCCGGCACTGAGATGGCAGGCGCGAAAGGTAAAAAGCCACAGAAGTCCGTGCAATGACCTCGCGTCGAGTTATTCACTTTTTTGTATTTGCAAAGGTCTAGGAGACCTCGCGTAGGTGGTTAAGGGTAGCTTCACTGACACGGTAGCTTCACTGACACAAACAATTATTGGCCAATTACAATATTACCAGTCATTGATAAAATAATTGAGAAATATCTGGGTAAAACAATCAACACTTTCTTGTCAAGCAATGGGATAATACATGAGAAACAGTACGGATTCCAAAAAGGTAAAAGTACCACGCAGCTCTTAGCGAAATTCACAGACGAAATAAACATGCACCTAAATGAAAGGAAGCATGTACTGACACTCGTGATTGATTTCAGCAAGGCCTTCGATACCTTAAATCATGAAAAATTGTATAAAAAACTACAGCAAACTGGTATACAGGGGCCTGCCCTGAACTTGATTAAAAATTATCACATGAATAGGTACAACACAGTCAGCATCGCAGGAGAGCAAAGCGAGCTGCACCAGTCTCTGTATGGCACAGCACAGGGCTCCATAATCGGCCCTACTGAATACCTTATTTACGTCAACGACATGTGCAATATCTTTAGGGAGGCATCTGTATACCAGTTTGCCGACGACACATGCATAATAACAGCTGATTCTGACATAAATGTGGCTGAACGCAAGATGCGGCGCGAGTTCGACTCGTTATGCAGGTGGTCACACGATGCAGGGCTATCCATCAACTACCAAAAAACCAAGGTCGTACACATACACTCACCCCACATCAAGACCAACGTAGTACCTAGTATAATAGCACATGAACACACCTGCATGCACGACTCGGGATCGCGCTGCAATTGCAACTGTAAGCATCTAGATGTAGTAGAATAGCACACATATCTCGGACTAGTAATTGATAACAGATTTAACTGGGGCCCCCACATAGACAGTGTATGTAAGAGACTAAGAGCAATACTAAGTAACTTAAGCATACTCAAACATAAAATGCCATATAACACACTTCGACTATTATACATGGCTATGGCAGACTCCATGATAAACTATGGGCTGTCTAGCTACGGGAGAACCTACAAAACCTATCTACAGCGCATATATAATATACAGATAAGAATGTTAAAAGTCATCGTGCCGCTAAAAATTAAGTACCAATATAAAAATAATTATGATAAACTGTTCCAACACTGTAAAGTATTAAGCATATTTGATAAAGCCAAAATGGCTGTGATATTAGAATATAGTCATAATCTGGGTAAACTAATCAGATATGAAAGATCAACGAAACTCCGTGCACTAGAAAATAGAAATAATTTAATTGTACCAAAAAGCACCAACCTGTATGGACAGAGAGTATGGACCAGTCATTTACCTCATACACTGAATGGTTTGCCCAGAGAAATAGTAGATATAATAGTGGATAAACCCCATAAAACTAAACCTGTACTGAAGAAATTTTTATGTAACGATAAATAATATAAATAAGTTGTAAAAGTAAATACTTAATTAGATATAAATACATTAATAACCTAGCACCTATAATCTTTAAAATTAGAGATTGGCTAAGTTACTAACAGATAAAACAATGTATAAAACTTGAAATAAACAGCTTAAATTTTAAAAAAAATTTAATTTTTTTTTTTTAAAAGGGTTCAAAGTCCTTTGCATGTAGATTTAGTATATCTTTCTTATTTTTGCTTTAAACAGGGCGGCTTCCTATATTTTTTGATTGAAAAAATACGCCTTGTAATAATTTTGCAATTTGCATATGCTAAACAGACTTTCAAAGGCGTGTCTAGTGACTTAAACAATAAATTTCTTGGAATAGTTTTATAGAAGTATTTTCGATAAAAGAAAGGTGATTGGATCATCATCATCATCATCTGGTATATTCCTCCATGATTAATACTTAATACCCCAGCTTTGATTAATCCTACAATTATCCCAAAAACCTAAGTCGAAATAGTTTAGGGTGCCTACTTAATTATGTCTCTGCCTAAGGTGGGGCAGAAATGGGCATCGTCCTTTCAAGGCATGTTTCTCTACAGCTGACTGCACATCGAGGGAAAAACTTATATTAATGTCGATGCATTTTTCTACATGAAGACACGTTTTCTGATCCGGCTTGTGCAGAATTTTTTCAGCTTTAATGTTGCTTTAGGCCACGATTTGTTTCGAGTTGTTTTTTGAACAAAACCTGAATTTCTTACGAATCGAATACATTTTCCGACATAGCCGCCGTTCTGCGTGGTCCTGACCCAGGATTTTGAGGTTGGAAAATATCAACTGTACAATAGTTACCAGCCTAGGTATCAAAAACAAATTTACATTTGAGATATTCTGGATCAGAAGGCTCAAATAGGATTGCAAATGCGCATCTGCAAATGTTGTTATGAATGCAAATTTGCCGCGCCGCCATCACGGTTTCAAAAGAAGATATGACCATCATTAAAACGTGTTGAATTGAGTTAAATTAATCAATTGCATGTCAATTTTGTATAGACATGTGTTCAAACTGTGGCGATAATGCGAATAACGCACTGCTAAACGCCCAAGGATATGGACAGAGCTATAAATATCAGGGTGTTTTGATATAATTACCTCGGGGTCGGGTCGGACCTTTTGAACTAAATAATTAGAATAATTATAAAACAACAGAAACGGCAGATCAAGAAGGTCCTATGGCCTTCATTGTGCAACAACAAATTCATTTTCAAATCTGATCTCATTTCAATATTAGTGCGTCTCGTTCACACACGCTCGGTGTGGTCACGCAAGAGGGAGAGCATGTGCTTTCAACTCCTACGTCAGACACTTGTTCAGGAATAGAGCCATTAGAAAGGACCACTTGTCTCGGTGACGATTGGGTTCTGAATTTAATAAGTAAGTAACGAAGTCGATTGAAGACTTACGTTTCGCATTTCAATTTAATATCAATGTGTTTCACGTGCTCGTTTCCACACGATCCCAATTTAAGGCCAATCATTTGTTAGAAAGTCGTTGTTGACTTATATGACTTGGCTAAAGATCCTATTCCCCCTAGATGGGGCAGAGGGCGTCCACAGTGACTCATCATGCAGATCAGGCTTGAGTCTTTCGCTTCATTTCACTCCAAGACTTCCCGATCTTCGTCGCCTCGTCCACCACAGTACGCCACCAGGCCACCAGGTTTGTTAGGGACGGCCACGCTTTCGCCAATCCAGTGTCCAATCCAGTTCCACTTGTGGTGCATGAACGTGCTCGGAGGTTCTCATTCGAGATGGTCTCGGGGCAGTAAATACCGAGAATCCAACGAAGACACCGGTATAAAGACTTGAAGCTGGTTGGAAATGACCTTTGTAACCCTCCACGTTTCGCACCCGTACAACAGCACAGACGTAACTTTGGACCCAAAGATTTTTAGTGTCACTCTTTGGGTCAGTTTTCGAGTTTGCCATACGTTCCTCAAATTGTGCGGAGGATGCTCGGCCTTTCGCAATCCGCGATGTCCTCTTCTGTTCCTCCTGTTTATTACACGACACTACCGAGATTGGTGAACTTGTGAACGCACTCCACAGCATTTCCGCCAATCAGCAACGGTGTCGTGTTCTTCACTCCAGATCGCATATCTTGGGTCTTCGGGGTGTTGATTTTTAAGCCTATTTATGCGGCCTCTGACCCCAGATCGCCGATCTTGGATTGCATGACGGCGCAACACGCAATCCAAGCTCTACTTATTTATGTAGCTTTCTTTTATTAAAAACGTGTGCTTCAATTCAATCTTTAAATAAATTGTCCTCTAATGGAAGATAAAACAATAAGACTGTTTCATTCAAATGTATTTAAACTGTCTAAAGTAATAGAAAAGAGATTAGAAACGTAAAATACGTGGCTTCAAAAAGTTTAACAGAATTAAGCAATCAAACTTGCAACGAAGTTGTTTAAGATTAAAACTTTAAAATAAAAAGAACGTGTATTTAATTTCAACTTAACCTGAATAATATCTATTGTACCTAAAATACTTAGTACATATTGTGCTTCGAGGTCGGTTGACCCCCAGTTCATTTAATTATGCAAATAACTTTCGTCACCTACTAGTAGTTGTTTTTCATGTTTAACGTTGACGGTGACGTGTGAAGACGTTACGCAAGGCACATGAAATTACGCAAGGCACATGAAATTAAGCAAGGCACATGAAATTACGCAGGGCACATGAAATTACGCAAGGCACATGAAATTTTCAGTACAACCTTATATTGCTGAGCTGACGTCTACTTTTCCTTACTACTAACTTATATATGGAAAAACCATGCAGATTTTCATAAATAGGTATGCGTTATTTCAGCTCAATCATATCTCGGAAAGTGGCTGATCGTCTTCTTTTTCTCGTGTGATGACATTGCGCCATGTTTCAAATGGCCACAACGGAAGATCAGTGCTGACTCTGTCAGCATTACGCAGGGACCCAGGGACCGATTTTTGACTTTCGAGCGCTCGAAAATAAATACGTATTTAGTGTCAAAATGGCAGACTCGTACTTTCTACCAATATAATTGAATACGGTTGGCCAATATCACTCGTTTCTCAATTTTCTATCGCTATTTTAAAATAGCTTTTCATTATTTTTGTCAATTTTCGAATGAAAGAGTCGAGCGCTCGATAGTCAAAAATCGGTCCCCAGTTTATGTCAAATATTAATGACCACGTGGTGTCCACGATTTGGTTTTTTTTTTCATTGTCACGCAAACTTCCTTTCTTCTTTTCTTCAATTTCCTGGAAGAAGCGCCGATACGGGTGGCCTATCAGGTTAAGTGACTTTTGCCCAGCAGTGGGACACCGATATACATTACATAAAACAATAAACTTGAGAAGCGGAAACGGCTTATACCCGCGTGATACGCTGCGAGTCTTGCACACTGAAATCATCACAGTCATCTATATTAAAAAAAAAACATTTTTAATTGGACCCTTTGTGCCACCACACAATATTCCACTCGGCTGCAATCCGAAACAACTGCAGCACCTCCAACTTTTGTATTGCTAATTGACTGTTCACTTCCCAAAAATCTCAACTACTCGTGTAGCGCAAAACAACTTTATTGCGTACGATAAAGGTGTAATTTACAATGAAAACACTTTAGTAATGAGAGCTCTCCAGGATTATACTGGATTTCTCTCTGTCCTATCGTCGAAACCGACACGCAAAATTATTCGTGAGTCGGGTCAAACGGTTATCGTCCTTATGAGAAAGGTGTTAAGGCTTCTGCGTTGCCATAGCTATGTGATTGCTGCAGCAGATACATTTGGATTGGAATAAATTCAAAGATTTTGTTACGTCAAAAAGCCAACGGTTAAAGATATTCATGTTTTTCATAGTAAAATAGGCACGGACAGCATTTTTTGTACTTCATTACCTACTCCAAAGAACGCAGGTAAACCCACAGGATGAAATATAGCTTATGTATGACCATCCAGAAGTTAATTCTAGAGAAGATTCCCCAAAACATACAAACTTACAAAACTACAATCTCCCTGACCCTTCCTCTCTGTAATAGAATAAGAAGAATAATATAAGAATAATTTATTGAAAAAAACCTTATTGCTAACGTTACATTGTGCTTGCACTGTTACATGTTAGGGGAATTAATTAAATGCGCCTGAACTAGGATTATCCTGTATCTCAGGCAAAGAGATATTATACTAATTTGAAGACAATTTTACAAATTAAAATCATACACATCAAAGACATTAATAACGAATTATCTTACAACATAAATAATGTGTGCATATTAATCTAAGAATAGTTATTTCATCATACCTTTCATTTAAGTACGGAATTACAGCGTCACCGTCGACAATAACTGCAGACTAGGTCATCGAGTTTATTTCACTTTTAGTGGACTTTTACCTTGGTGCATAATAATATAATAGCAAACATTGCAGTTTGATAGATTTACGGTTTAACCATAAAGCAAACAAACAGAATAAAAAATGACGAGTTGGTAATACAAGTATTGATGAAAGATCTATATAACATTTTATCAGCTTATTTGGGTAACCTACAAAAAAATAACTAAATCATCGTAATTAAAAATCAAAAAGAAAACAAATTGTCTGATATGTACTTAGGCCCCTTCATAATCAATAGAATTTATATATATTCGTTAGGCCATTTTCCTGACAGGGCATTCAGTGTCTCCTGTTTTATGATTGTTGGGCTTATTAAACAGTTTGCATGTTGCGCAATTGGGAGCATCTGCCTTGTTTGGGCACTCCTTGTCCGAGTGCCCTATGTTGCAACAATGTCCGCAAGTGTGTTCTGGCTGCTTACATGTCTTGGCGGCGTGGCCAAACTGCTGGCATTTGAAACATCTAGTGACAATCGTGAAGTCTCTCACAGGGCATGATGACCAGTTGATGAAAACTCGGTTCTGGGATATGAGCGCTCTGTGTACAAGGGCTGGAACTTCTATGACGTAGTTACACGTCTCGGCATCTTTTCTTCCCGACTTATGGCTTAATTTAATACTGGCTAAGATTTTGTCCCGTGTTAAGTCCGGAATCTTGTCGGCTAGGTTTTGTTCGTATAAGCAACTATAAACTTCTTGTTCTCGCAGAGCTGACGGCACGCCGACTATTACAATCCTGGGCCTGCGCTTGTAGGGCTCATCGACGGTGATGTTCGCGGAAGTATTTTTAAATGTCTGTTTCAATTTTTCAATGTCGTCCTTAGAATCAGTGCTAATGATGACACCGCCATTTTTAACTTTACGTAGCGCTCTCACGTGCAATTTCATTTGCTCAGGATTAATCATTTTTTGTATGAAGGTTTTCGTATCCTCGCTTGATTTTGATTGATCTTTAGGGTAAATTGCTACTGAGCTCAAGTTGCTAGGGCGGATTTGAGTTTTACTGTTAGTTTTCACCATATCGGCAAAGGAAAGTGTATCTGTCGTAGGCCTGTTAGAGTTATCGATACTATCCTGTAGGGCTCGGAGACGATCTGATAGGTCTTGTTTTTCTTTGAGGTCTACTAGAATGCATTGGTTAACAGTTGCTTTCTGTTTGAGCGATTGGTAATAAACTGCCAAGTTTGCGGTACCGTGAGATACACTACGGCATAGGTTATGGATCCTTAGTTTTTGTTCCGAGTTCAATTTACCTTCCGTCGAGATGCTGCAAATTTCGTTAAGGCACTGCTCTATGTTGCTCATCCAGTTCTGAATCTCTGGCGTTGATGCCGCGTCTAGGTTTGTCTGGTCTCTCGAGCTCGGCGGTTGGGCGTTGTCCTTCGCGTTGGTGGGAGGCACAGATGTTGATGGAGGGCTACGGTGCATTTTAGAACTTTTAGTAAATGGGCTATTATCACCCATTACTGTATTAGGTTGATATACCACTATAAAGTCATAATCACTCGCACTTGCACACGCAAAACAACGAACGCGTGACACAGATAGTCCAAATCGAGGTCAATACTTATTGCACACGATTTTAATTTGCAAAAATAATTACAGCACGTCTATTCGCATCGACAGTCTGAGACAATCAATGAGTAATATGATGAAGTATAGATTATATCGTATGCCCGTCATTTCCTCCGTTGCTGATTGTGAACGAAGGCGACGAGAAGAACATATCCCAATGCAACGAAGGGGACATTTTGAAATCGTACCCCGAAAGAAAATATGAGAGAGCGCGCCGAATGCAACGAAGGGGACATTTTGAAATCGTACCCCGAAAGAAAATATGAGAGAGCGCGCCGAATGCAACGAAGGGGACATTTTGAAATCGTACCCCGAAAGAAAATATGAGAGAGCGCGCCCAACTAACGCGTTAAAAAATTGAAATCAAATTAGGAGGAAAAATTCTATGATCAGACTGACCGTTAGAAAAAATAAGTGTACAAATTATAGATTTAGCAATCCGAGATTTGGGAAAACGGGTAACGGCGATTTATATTAAATACACTTTATTGGCCAGTGAACGTTAAATAGTGGGTTCAAATCCCGGCTGTACTTAGGAGTTTTTCGGAACTTATGTACGGAATATCGTTTGATATTTACCGATAGCTTCTCGGTCGCAAACATCGTTAGGAAACCTGAAAAATCTGCGACGAAATTAAAGGCAAATATGCAGTCCCCAACTCGCACTGGGCCAACGTGGGACGACTGCCTATTCTCTCTCATTTGTGTCAGGAGGATTGTGCCCAGCAGTGGGACGAATCGAGACTAATGAGCAAGGTCATCATCGTGATGAAACATTAAATACGGCGCCAGCAGCTGTAACTAGAAAACTGTGAACCGGTTAGCCTAGTGGGTAGTGACGCAGCCTACGAAACTGAAGGTCCTGGGTTCGAATCGTTCGATCGGTAAGTGCAAATGTTATCTATTTTTAATCTTGGAAGATTTATATGTACATATTTGAATATTTATGTGTATTAAACATAATAATATCGTCGTCTAATACCAATTACACAAGCCTTACTGAGCTTACGAAGGGGCTGTTTCAATTTGTGTAAGATTGCCCAGTCATATTTATGAATTTATTTATTTAATTAACTTACGATTACCGATGGTTGAAAACAACTACTCGTAAAGAGTTAATTATTACGCGCTTTATTTAAAAGAAAAAGTTCAATACAGCAACGCTTTTAATCACAGAATTTGTCTGTGTAACGATCACCACAAAACATTTGTTTGTGACGATCCCAACCCCCCCCCCCTCTCTCAAATCTATTTATATACCTATAACCTAGTCTGAACTTAACCTAAAGCCTAGCTGTAGAAATAGCCTACCTAAAGGAGTAGCTAAAGGTAAGGAATTAAACAAGTAAAAAGGGGAAACAAATCATTATTTATTGCTCTTCAAACATAGTATGTAGTATTTCATTTGAAAGCTAAAGAAACTTTGATTAATTAACCCAATGAAGTCAAGCTAGATTTCATAGGGTATCCGCTTTGATTCCTATACAATACTAACCCTTTAACAAGCGAATAAAACAATAGGGTTAGCCCCGGCCGAATATATTTTAGTATTTTGATTATTTTAAGAACCTAATCTAGATTGAACTATCCTACTGCTAGAGGAACTTTTATTATTTATCCCAACAAATTCAAGCTAGAATTCATTAAGGAATCCACTTTGTCTCCTAAGAAAACTAGTCCAAAAGCAAAGCGGATTAAACGAAAATGGCTAGCTCCGTACCTACTGATGACGAACGCACTTTAATTAAATTGTAATTTAATCTTGGAAATATTAACCTCGAATCCTAGTCTAGAGTATCCTAACTGAACCTAATAAAATAAACCCTGACTTGCTCTGAAGAAGTGGCCAATACGTGATCGTGAATCTAGTGGAAGACCCGACGCTGTGTGAAGGTAGAACCCAGGTGCTTTTCGAGAAGGTGAGAGGTCCGCGTACTAAGGAAGGAAAATTACACGTTAATAAAATCATACCATAAATTTGTTTTAATACCCGCAACTTATTTACTTGCTTCTTCAAAACAATAACTCCGTAACTCTTAGACAAAATTACTTGATTAAATAACCAATCTGTTATATAAATATTTCACAACGTTAGATTTTGTCACTTCATCGAAGAAGTTCGTCCAATGATGCATATCTTAAAATATTAAGATTTTGATGATGATGATGATTTTGATTGATGATGTTGATTTTGATTGATGATGTTGAAATACGGAAATAAATAAGAGTTGGCTAATGATTTGACCTAATTACTGCGTTCAGCTAATACTACGAATAATTTTCTAATATTCACATTTGAATGATAAATAATGAAGTTAATTTAAATCGCCCAAAATTTACAGAGAGATTTTTACTATAGAGATATTTCAAAGGTTGTAGTGTGACTGGTCTAGCGAACAATCCCAGCCCTGCAGGACCCAAAGGCACCTTTATAGTCGAGAAATTGATACATATACGACAATGCACAATTGAGCCTGACAACTGGCAATTAATCACCATTCCAATCACACCATATTTATTGAAAATTCCATAACGAAAATACCTCAGTACGTACTATATAAACTTAGCTACTAAACTGCCATTTGACTTTCATAAAATATAGGATTCAGATATTAGGAAAAAGCATGCATCCCTTGTAAAATCGATAACAAATCTTCTCTAACAGAAGAATCAATCTAAAACAAGACAACCAGACAAACGGTAAGAAACCTCAATTAGCAAGATCGAGATCCCTTGACCCCTCGCTCTTGTCAATGCATTCCATGTAGGGTTCAGTCAAAAGTAGTTCACGTCTCTCCTGATTGGGAACCTCTTAGCGAGCGAACCACTTATGTCAGGGTCATAAACTGTGCACTTGCAGCTATGGTTGGCTTACTCAGAGATACTCAAACACGAAATGCTTACGCACAAAATTGTATCGACTTTACTCAGAATTCACACTACTAATTAATACCCCTTGACACTGACTACCCCTGATATCTTATATATTTCCGACGGAAACATGTTGGCTTGCAACATGTCTGCAAATAGATTGCTTCCTAAAAGAAGCCGCTAAATCATAATAAATTACCTAACAAAAGGTGTACCATAAGGTAGTACGATAATAATAATTTCATAATAATATACCTCAACACGTAGATTACTGTAATGCATCATTGACACTCGACGTATATACTTAATCACTATGTTTACCATCCAGATTATTACACTAATTTACTGAAGCACCTCGCGAAACTTAAATAAAATAACCACACTAGAATACCTAAATTCTATATGAAAGGATAGTAGTACAGCTCCAGTCGTGCGTAATACACTAAAATAGCTTATATATAACCGATTCCTTAATAATAAGAAAACTGCATACTAATGCCGTTGGAATGTCGGTAGATACAAAGTTACAACACCGCTTCACATCTGAAATACCCATATGGCAATACGTAATTTATGCAAACAAACATTGATGAATGTTTGTGGCATAGTATGATAATGTTGGAAATAGACAGGCAAATACACACTCTCGTAAAATAAAATAAAGTTAAATCAAAATCCTACCAGGTATTGGGCTCGCTGGGACCACCCAATTTACCCAAAACAGCCGATGATGCTGCTCGTAGGTAGACTCCGTAGCTCTGCCTGTAGCTCTGCCTCTGGCCCGTCGCTGCCTCGTAGTCGTGGTAGTAGTAGTCCTCTTGTACCCGGAGAGAAGTGGAGTGTAGCGCCGCGCGTCCCGTGAAAAAGTGTTGATGTGTAGCTCGGCGTCCCGTCGAAAGAGCGTGCTCCCCCCCGCGCATTGCCTTAAATACCTCCGCCAATACCAGAACCACTGTAACATGAACTCCCAACCGATAAAAGCCCTTATTATCATTGCAGTAATGTGTTTAACCGTATGCAACCCCCCCTACGACGTTGTCGCTGTCTCAAACATTTGTCGCTATTTCGCGGGTAACTGTTGGCGCCACAAAGTCTGCACTCCGTCCTACAAGTCCAATCCTGTCGAACCTAATTCCTTGCCTATGCTGTATGATGATTTCCAATACTAAAATTAACCTCAAATACCACAAAAATATTTGAAATACAAACCCTAAACTTCAATGAATACTAACACACACCGGCTAAAACACTATGTTACTACACTAGAATATATTTAAATTAATCATACAATTGGTTTTCCGAGTTCTACATAGCATTTACGTTAAGTTTTCCCTAATTCCTTCTAAAATTGTGTTTATTTTCCAAACAATAGCTAACTATTAACGTTCCTTTGCATTAAGCAAGGTAACCTTTTAATCATGGAAAACCTAGATCAAATTTATGACCTATCAACCTAAGTCGAATGAATATAATGTTTTTCCTGATTGTAGAACATAACTAGTACAAAATACAATAAAAAGAAGACTACCTACCTAATGATTGTACATCCCTCAGATATTTAAGGAATCTTGCATTAATAACATCTTTCTAACTAACCTATTTCAAAGATACAACGCTACTAGCTCATATCTTTCAACCTAAATCTTCTAACAACTCAAACAGCAACGTTACTTTACATATAAAACAAATATATTATGAACTATATTTGCTTTATTAAACAGATTAACGGTATTTACTGGAACCAATAAACCTTGACCTAAACAATCCAAATATATGGAGCCCACAAACGTTTCCTTTTATTACGTATGATTCTAAATAATTTATTACAATTATAAAAATGTTCCATAATGTAACAACATCCGTTAAAACCCAAAATTGCCTCTTTATTTAAATAGCAAAGCCCCAATGATAACGCCTACTTTTTTTATACGAGCAATTTCTACTCTAAAATTGAGGCAGGCCTTCAGAACTGTCTCATTCTGCCCCATGATAATGCACAGCGAGAAATCTACGATTTCAAACGAAGCATTATCACAACATTAGTATACTACATAACAGATAGCAAGAAATTGCGACTTGCGACCTCTTTGTGAAAAACCATATTTCACAAAATTCTTACATATAACTCTTAACCTGCCGTCCTCCCATAGTATTGTTATCAAATTAACACTAATTGAAGGCCGAACCCATTCGCTGTGTTAATTACTTAACCCCCCAGTGGAACTCACAAAAATCAACCCTTTAACTTGTAAAATTTCAATCTATTGATATTTCAATCTCTCCAACAAGTGCGCATTAAGGTGTGGTGTGTTTTTAACCATAACGTTGTTTGACAGTGATTTAGCAAAAATATATAATATCACCTTGAATCTCAGGATACCTTCTGGCAACCCTCAACACAAGTTAGACCACATATCTCGGTCGATGATATTCAAAACCCCCCAAACTACATACAATGATCTCACATATTACCTCAAACCTCCGAAATCCTTCTGGCATTCGTCGATTCAAGTTAGACCACATATCTCGGTCGATAATATGCAAAACCTTCCCACTTAACAAGAAAACGTCTCTCCAGGCCGCCTCTACCCGCCAAGAGTACCAGATTGTGAGTCTGATAGACACACGTGATCCGATGTTACAACATTACCCTGTGCCCCCAAATTCCTTCAGGCTATTGTTGACCCAGGTTAGACCACATATCTCGGTCGATAATATCGCAATACCTCCCTCAACGAACAGAAGGCCTCTGGTTTACGTTATTAATCACAAAATCAAACAACTTCATGGAGAATGTTTCAACTTGACTGAGATATCCGACTTCAGTCTGCTTTCATACAGGTGGCAAGATGTCCATACTACTGGGTTACCTAAAATTAACCCCTAATGTTCCGACTATACCACCAAATCATTGATAACAATGCTATTGATAATACCGCCAAAACATCAAACCAAAATTAAACTATAACAATTGTTGATCGCGTTTTTGCAAACTATACCAAACATGGCCTAGTCGCACACAGTCACATTCACCAACCTCCTCAAGGTCGTGGATATGCCGTGACATCCGTAGGGAATCCGACTACATGCGTCAACACCAGTTTAGTAAGCCAAACGTGACCCAGCCGCGCATAGCTACATTCACCTTCAACCTCCTCTAGGCCTTGGATTTGCCATGATATCCTTTGAGAATCCAACTACACACGTCAAGTCCCGTCTCGCAGTATTGAAAAAAAATGTTAAATCTACTTTATTATATGTTCGGAACTACTTTATAAATAAAAATCGCAACACTCTGCCATCTCGCATAAATAACAGACTTACTAAAATATAATTAAATAACCAAGATTCTTAGAATCTTTCACAGAGTCGCAACTCTGTCTTGCAAATTAGGAATAAAGATACAGCCCTCCAAGTGGCCTTAAATAATTAAAATACATCCATTGTCAGATATATTAAATTGGTTCAAAATGTCTGTTCGTTGACAAATCATTCTGAATAAATTGGTGTCGGAAATACCTTTTTCAAGAAGAAGTGTGTTGGCAGAAAAGTGGTAAGCTTAGCTTCTTGTGGAGTAAAATGTCATCACGGCCAGTCACAAATGGACCTTGTCAAAAGAAATTGACTGTAACCTAACCAACTATAACCGTGAAGACACTGGTGTTATTATTTTCTTGGAGAGACCAAATACCAACAAATCTAGATTGTACCTTGAATCTCGACCAACTGGCATAAGTCCATTCTTTTCACAACATAATCCCTCTCAGCGCTGCCTTTCATGCGGTCTCATACATCACTTTCATACCTGCTCAGACTAATCACACTTTATATACATGGTTCTAAACCTAGAAACCATTCCCTTTCGCTCGACTTACACCAATTAATCGAACTCTACAGTACAACCACATCATCATTAATGCTTTTTTCCAAGTTAATCTAAGTGAATCGACATTGTATATTTTAAGTACATTATATGTAATCAAAATTATACTTGAAACAAAAAATGATTATGAAGCAAGTGAATTAATATGATACGATGCAAAATATACTCTTAAGTTATATACGAAAACCTAGATGTTTTACCACCACGATTTCCATATTATGCAAAAAAACTACTACTGATTTCATTAATACAGCCAAGATCACTGGTTAATCTGTCTCTAAAACCCTACACACACAGCAAACCAACTCGGCCCTCATCTGCTTGCAAATTATAAAAGGACAGCAAGTCAACCTTATTTTACTTTCCTAAACTAAACTGCAAATATTTAATTTTAAACCACGCCTCTTAAGTATTACCCAATAGTCCATCTGCCCCCCACTTTTCCATCTTGAATAACTTTAGAGCATACCTTTTGGTAAGACCTCTTATCTAAAAAAAAAATCTGTAAACATACAATAAACAAAACTTTAAATGTTAATATTTTACGAACACACTCTTAAATCTACGGAATACTAATACTACATTTTTACTTAACATAATAATTGTGCGATTATTTATTAAAATGAATACAACACGTGAATGAAACCTCGTCGTACCTGCATAATGGAGTGCAATAAAATGAAAAACACCAAAGTTACTGCAATCCAACCCTGATAATGTCCTGAAAATGTGGGGTCCTAACCACTAGACGATCACGGCCATTCTGACAATATACCTATACAGCCCAACGGTCGCTTCTCAGAAGGTGATTAAAATTCTACTCCATTTCCAACAATTACTAGTATAATGTCGTAACGCCGTCGCCTTTGACTGAAATTTGAACTGAAGTTCAAAATCTACGAGCACAAATTAAAACATGAAACTCTTCCAAAAGATGATTCCGCCATCACCTATACTTATTTTAAACCATAATACAAATCCCACAACATATTCTAAAACCCACAAGGTGACTATTTATCCCTGTTATACCCAGCGTAGCAAAACAATCAATTTCCCTAACACTTGCCGATGCTCCGAATTGCAGGATGATAATCCCTTTGACTTATAATTACTGAATCCCCTATAATTACTCAACCTACAATACCTAATTCCCAACTGATAACCAGAAGCCCACGCGCATCGAACTCAATTCAAGAATAAGTCCTGACTTGACTCACTACCAAACGCCAGTTTAACCTGATCCTTAAGTCGTCCATATCAATACGTAGCCAGAGTTCAACAAGTATTGGGTCTCCCAATGCAACCTTTACAAAGTTATTAAATAATTTACCTATTTCCAATACAAAAAGAACAAGATTAAATTTTAACCTTACAAAAACACAATATTACCTACCAATCATTAAAATAAATAAATCTAAATACTTTGAAACTCCAACTCGTAATTTCCATCAACTCTTGGATATTCCCAAAATTATCTATTTCTATTTGAAGAACTCCCCACAACCTAATAACATAACCTAACTTAGTTTCTAATTTCCCACACACACAAATACTAACTCAAAAAGCCCTCCCATAAAATAATACTACAAAAGCAAACGCGAAACAAACAAGCGACAAATAACGTCCAAGCAAGACCGTGTGCGCGCAAGCGAGAAAGAAGATGTATGCACTTGCATTGCATATAAAAGAAACAATTAAATCCTCAATGTTGTATGCTTTAATCCCAAATCCCAAGAGTGTTCTTTGCGCTTATAACTTTTAACAATATCTTAATTATTCATCCAAATAACCTTCTCCGACTAAAATAGATACAACGCAACGCGTTTGTCTCTTTTTTTTAAAAAACTTTGTAACTGACAACCCAAGTCTTTTGTTTATAGATAAAGTTCACAATCATCACACAACCTTCATCTTTACCTCCTTATTTTACTTATTTTTAATTTTGACTAGCAAAAAAGGATCGCGCCCTAGATAGGTAATTCTAAATTGCAAATGAACGTACGCTACTAAATTTCAAATTCCGAAATACATTACCTCTATACTTTACACTAACATTTGTCGTAAACTCTGATTCCTACAATTAATTGACGCCCTACAATTAGCAGCTAATTACTAAACTGTTTACTGATTACGCGGTATGTTGGTGCTGTTTGGTTTTAGATTTTAATTTAGATCAGACTAACCATATTAGTTTGACAACGCTATACTCAACCCTCATATAATAAAATTCCGTATACCTAAGCATTGATTATACGGAAATAATTTACATATGTATTATTTACTCGTACGTTCACTCCATATCCGTGAAATTATATGAAGATGTCAATAATATACTTAAAGCTAAAATACTACTATACCAAAGCAACATAAGAACTTGTAATCGCCTACTAAGAACTAACTAGTACCAACATTATCATAACATCTTTATTAGTTTAAGTGTTTTACACCCAGAATTGCGAAATTCTCGACAGCAAAAGTAGTCCACAGTACTAAAAGTATTTTCGCCCTGACCAAGAAAATATCAATAGTATATTTCGTATTAATTAACCACACTAATTAGCCACCATTAATTCGATTTAGATACTCAAGCTAATCAACCCTTATTCCAATAACAACCACAACACGTGTACGACAAAAAGTTGTACCTATTCCCATTACTAAACTATGACTCCCAGTTGTTATATATATTTAAATTAATAAGTTTTGATTTTACTCCAATGACTATAAATTCTGAATGATGTTCAACAGAAAGTGACAAAGTCTAACATCATATCTCTAAACCTCCAACAGTCCATCCCGAATCAATATGTTAATCTAATAAGCAGTCTAATATCAAGATTTAACTCGGCCTCTAAATTTACTCTATTCAAATTAAATTCAAATGGTTAACCTAAAATATCCGAATGATAAAGCATTTTTAATTTTCGTGACGCACTCAACAAGCACAAAATGGAAATATCTACTCCGGTGGTATACAAGCCTAACCTATCTAGGTCTCCTTACGCTGATCCTAAACCGCAATTACTTAAATTAACATGAACACCATACTTAATCTTATACGTTACCGCGACTTTATTTAATCTCATAAATGCAACTCAATTATACTTCCGAATGACCTGTAATATTATCAAACTTAACCATGAAAACTATTATTCAAACCCTATAGCGTCCATATAAACTTACAGTAGCATTTATACCATTTATAATACAAGCGCTAAGTACCCAAACCCAAAAGCTAAAATTCTGTTTCTTTTTATTCATTGCTATATAAAACCGCTGACCTAACTATATCACACTTCTACTTTGATGTGAAATAAAACTATCTATGGTAAACTCCCTATATATGAATGAAAATATCAAGTCACCGCAGTAATTATCTATTTTGACCGCGACAAGACCAAAAGATATTGGTTACGTTGTATAATTGATAGCTTATGTAGCCACCACAAGTAGACCTTTATTTGGTATTCACTACGCTAACGCGACTCCCCGCCCCGCTAGTCTCCTGTCACGAATCTAGACCTCTACATACACTTTATTAGTACGTATCGCGGTGTCAATATATATTTGTTAGTGAGCGGTGAAGTGAGCCTAACAAGTTACAGAATAGGAACTGTACCCTAGAACAAGTAGGTACTATTCTGTGTCACGACCTAATATCAAAAGACCTACATTGAAGAATTATTAAACACATTCCTAGTAATTAATTGAACTACATGAGTAAGTAAAATAGTCAGGTACTTAGCTGCATCACTCAAGTGAGACCTCATATCAAACATGGATTACCTACGATTCCTAATACACTGCCCCCCGGAATGTGAAATAGAACCACGTAAATAATTGTGATATTCTAACACTAAACTGTTTTTAATGACCTACCATTATCTCATAATTAATACCTTGGTGAACTGTAAAATACATGAACAAATCTTTTGACAACTTTTATACTTGAACCTACATCATTAAAGCATCTAAAAGTCGTGCACAAAATTTCGCAATTTTTAATAAAAACGCTACTTGGAGAGAAGAACAGACGGACAGACAGACACCCGAATGCATTATATAATCCTTGCTAAGCAAAGTCAGAGAACTTCGTTCGCTCCGCTCGCTTGTTCAACCGCTCTACGGTCTTCGCGGCCGAAAACCCTACTTATCAAGTCTCGTACCAGACTGTCCATTTTTACAATCGTTTCTTCCATTCACCGCTACTTAATGTACCTAGGTACCTACCCAACAACTGTTACGTTAATATTGACCGTGTCAAATCGCAAACAATTAACTGTATTTACTTCCGCCCTACAGAACCGTGTAGATATCATAGTACACCCAAATCATTGATGTGAAATTTGGTTTAGAATGCGGGAATGCAACGCAACTACCTATACTGAAGCCCTGGAGCAGCGTGATTTCCACACGCCTCGACAAACCACTTTACCTATACCTGTGACCTATACTAAGATCCTTTTCAAACATTAAATACGCAATAAATCCTTTCATTCATAAATATTGCACTAAAATTGTAAGAAAATAGCGAATACCTACGTAAATAAACATAATCAGTCAATAACCTAACAATTTTATAAATTTGGACTTGGCGCCACTCTGTTTCGAATTAGTTCACTTTCGTTATGCGCCGTTAAATTCAATACTTGAAAATATTCGCGTCGGCCGGGCTACCTCAAGTTTTCCTATTCAAAAAGCAACTCTATCATTCAAAACACAAGATTCATAATTCTATAACAGTTTTATAATAGCCGGCCCCATTAAATAATTCTATCATACCTAGACACCTTCAAAAGTACAAGTATTGTAAAAAAACAACACTCATACATACAATTACATACTTATCTACTACCATCTGTATCTAATCAAAGTCATTATTTGTATAAGTCCATGTTCAACTTTGACTCTAAACTAAACTCCCGCGTTCCGAATGCAAAAATCTTCCTTCTCTTTCCTTCATGACTCCCAACCGACTACCAGGCGCCGAGACAGTTCGAAGACGACCGAACGCCATTTTGAAATTTTATACGACCAAATTAGATAGTAACACTCTAATATCATCCAACTTCTATAAAAAGCATCTTAATTTTATCAGGATTTTCCTCAGTTTATTATGATACGTTGCGCGGGAACTATTTACTGCTAAAATTTGGCTTATAAATTAAGTTATATCGTTATTTACTGGTTTATCAACTACTTGTTATTGTTCAAAATAGTGATACGCGCTATACCTAGTGAAAATTATGTGTGTGAAATAGATAAGTGATGTTTTCGTGCCTACATAAAAGGATCGCACTTTGGATTGGAAATTGGAAGCGAATATCCGATTCGACTCTGATACGCAGGTATTGTCCCTTAACCCTAGCTTTAAATAACCTATGAGTATCTAACAGTAGAAACTCCTCGCGCCGCTAAAAGTTATATAAAATACATGTTACATTACGACGTTACGTCGACGTCAGTGTGTCGATGTAAGATCATTTGATACCTTTTGATACCTATAACCTACCATATCTATTATGACTCGTACCTTTACCTAAACTGCCATGTTTGACACGCTTTCTAACTAGACGTTCGCGGACAACTGATTCAAGCCTAAATCCTTATGCCTCAAAGTGCATTGACCCTAATGAAGTAGGTATTTACCTACTTACTTACTAAATAGATATTTGACCTAAATATACTAGCAAATATGTCATTGTATGTTGTACCAACCCACAAATCCCACAATCAATGATGACTATGAACCCAGTGTATGTGTATATCCACTTCTCAGCTAGCTAATGTCTGGCTAAAATAAGAGTACCTATTTTCCATCTATCAATCCGTACAACACTGAAATTTAACTATGCATAATGGTAGGTACCAGTTTCCTCAGAAACCTCACAATAGCGTTTCTTAATGCCATTCAGATATTTCACAACCAAAATCTCATTCAAAGTAAACAAATTCACGCCTAGCCTTACTTTTATATAAATGGATTGCCATAAAAAAAAACAAATAAACAACCTAATGCAAATATACTATAGGTATTTGAATTTAAACGGAAATGTGACGTGAATGTACCTACTTAATCCCTTGTTGTTTGTAGCAGAGGTAACCAACTAGCTCTCGCGGTAAATGGCGCACGACATTTAAGGTATAGAAATTGTAAGAAAATTTTTATATTTGTACGCTAATAATAATATTAAAGTGAATGGCTTCCTAATTACATAGATATAAATGAATAACTATCCTTATTATGTAAACGGAGACGAGTATTGCTAAAATTACTTCGAGTTGATACAACTTATCTCAAAAAATTCCAAAATCTAGCAAATCGTATTATTCTAAGAAGCTACCTCATATTAATTTACCTAAGAACCACATATCTAGCGTAATAGACCAAACTGTATGTTATTTTTTCTGAATTCCTAACCTTCTGACTATGTAGATATATATTTTACATCTGGTTTATTTACTCATAAAGTTAAGAATCATAGCAAACGCTCAACATCCTAATAGCAAATTTAGATTTAAGTAGATTCTAGATATAGTTTAAAGATTGAAGTTATTTAACTACTAACTACCGAAAATAAAACTAAACCTTAACGAAAGGTTGTCAATCTCTGATGCAAATGGTAATGCTTTGCGTTACAAAATTAAATAAGTTATTTGAAGTAATGATAAGCCTAGCTAAGTAATTAAAGGACGCATAAATAATTAAATAGTAGCTAAGTGCAACATAGATTAATATTAAAATATTTAGATACCTAAAATGTAAACGATGTCGAATGCCTAAATAATGTCGCGAACACGCACGCGGGCGCGACGGCGCGAGCGACCACGACGCGGCGCTCTCCCCCCCTTCGAGTCTATCCGAGCTCTCTGCCCCCCGACTTCATACATTTGGCGTAGGCACTAATTTAATCTAACCCTTCACGCAATTACACACGTGGTCGCGGCGAAGCGAGGGAAATACACGTCCTTCCCTGACACAAATGAACCCTGTCTGCCCCCCAGATCTACAAACTTTACGTAGGAACTAATTTTCCCTTTATAAGACTAACAACCCCAGCTTTTAAACCCAAACGATGACGATCCCACGCATAATTATAACAAGCCGTAGTTCGACCGTAACAAAGTAAAATTTAACCGTTTCACCACCCTTCACGTAAAAAGCAATACAAACAAAATATCCCTGAAAACAATAACATAGCAACAAAAGCAAAATCAATCAATACCCTCTCACCTCTCTACCCATTTAGCGGCAACAAAATGTGGGTCTAGTGACCCACTACAGAACAAGCTGCAATAAAAACAATTAATTAACCCTCACACAGCACGGGTGACGGTAAAATGTATAACATTAACCCTAGCACAGAGCAAGTCACGATTTAAAAGATGAATTTAACCCTAAATTCACGCGTCCTGGTCGCGGCACCGAAATGTGACGATCCCAACCCCCCCCCCCCTCTCTCAAATCTATTTATATACCTATAACCTAGTCTGAACTTAACCTAAAGCCTAGCTGTAGAAATAGCCTACCTAAAGGAGTAGCTAAAGGTAAGGAATTAAACAAGTAAAAAGGGGAAACAAATCATTATTTATTGCTCTTCAAACATAGTATGTAGTATTTCATTTGAAAGCTAAAGAAACTTTGATTAATTAACCCAATGAAGTCAAGCTAGATTTCATAGGGTATCCGCTTTGATTCCTATACAATACTAACCCTTTAACAAGCGAATAAAACAATAGGGTTAGCCCCGGCCGAATATATTTTAGTATTTTGATTATTTTAAGAACCTAATCTAGATTGAACTATCCTACTGCTAGAGGAACTTTTATTATTTATCCCAACAAATTCAAGCTAGAATTCATTAAGGAATCCACTTTGTCTCCTAGGAAAGCTAGTCCAAAAGCAAAGCGGATTAAACGAAAATGGCTAGCTCCGTACCTACTGATGACGAACGCACTTTAATTAAATTGTAATTTAATCTTGGAAATATTAACCTCGAATCCTAGTCTAGAGTATCCTAACTGAACCTAATAAAATAAACCCTGACTTGCTCTGAAGAAGTGGCCAATACGTGATCGTGAATCTAGTGGAAGACCCGACGCTGTGTGAAGGTAGAACCCAGGTGCTTTTCGAGAAGGTGAGAGGTCCGCGTACTAAGGAAGGAAAATTACACGTTAATAAAATCATACCATAAATTTGTTTTAATACCCGCAACTTATTTACTTGCTTCTTCAAAACAATAACTCCGTAACTCTTAGACAAAATTACTTGATTAAATAACCAATCTGTTATATAAATATTTCACAACGTTAGATTTTGTCACTTCATCGAAGAAGTTCGTCCAATGATGCATATCTTAAAATATTAAGATTTTGATGATGATGATGATTTTGATTGATGATGTTGATTTTGATTGATGATGTTGAAATACGGAAATAAATAAGAGTTGGCTAATGATTTGACCTAATTACTGCGTTCAGCTAATACTACGAATAATTTTCTAATATTCACATTTGAATGATAAATAATGAAGTTAATTTAAATCGCCCAAAATTTACAGAGAGATTTTTACTATAGAGATATTTCAAAGGTTGTAGTGTGACTGGTCTAGCGAACAATCCCAGCCCTGCAGGACCCAAAGGCACCTTTATAGTCGAGAAATTGATACATATACGACAATGCACAATTGAGCCTGACAACTGGCAATTAATCACCATTCCAATCACACCATATTTATTGAAAATTCCATAACGAAAATACCTCAGTACGTACTATATAAACTTAGCTACTAAACTGCCATTTGACTTTCATAAAATATAGGATTCAGATATTAGGAAAAAGCATGCATCCCTTGTAAAATCGATAACAAATCTTCTCTAACAGAAGAATCAATCTAAAACAAGACAACCAGACAAACGGTAAGAAACCTCAATTAGCAAGATCGAGATCCCTTGACCCCTCGCTCTTGTCAATGCATTCCATGTAGGGTTCAGTCAAAAGTAGTTCACGTCTCTCCTGATTGGGAACCTCTTAGCGAGCGAACCACTTATGTCAGGGTCATAAACTGTGCACTTGCAGCTATGGTTGGCTTACTCAGAGATACTCAAACACGAAATGCTTACGCACAAAATTGTATCGACTTTACTCAGAATTCACACTACTAATTAATACCCCTTGACACTGACTACCCCTGATATCTTATATATTTCCGACGGAAACATGTTGGCTTGCAACATGTCTGCAAATAGATTGCTTCCTAAAAGAAGCCGCTAAATCATAATAAATTACCTAACAAAAGGTGTACCATAAGGTAGTACGATAATAATAATTTCATAATAATATACCTCAACACGTAGATTACTGTAATGCATCATTGACACTCGACGTATATACTTAATCACTATGTTTACCATCCAGATTATTACACTAATTTACTGAAGCACCTCGCGAAACTTAAATAAAATAACCACACTAGAATACCTAAATTCTATATGAAAGGATAGTAGTACAGCTCCAGTCGTGCGTAATACACTAAAATAGCTTATATATAACCGATTCCTTAATAATAAGAAAACTGCATACTAATGCCGTTGGAATGTCGGTAGATACAAAGTTACAACACCGCTTCACATCTGAAATACCCATATGGCAATACGTAATTTATGCAAACAAACATTGATGAATGTTTGTGGCATAGTATGATAATGTTGGAAATAGACAGGCAAATACACACTCTCGTAAAATAAAATAAAGTTAAATCAAAATCCTACCAGGTATTGGGCTCGCTGGGACCACCCAATTTACCCAAAACAGCCGATGATGCTGCTCGTAGGTAGACTCCGTAGCTCTGCCTGTAGCTCTGCCTCTGGCCCGTCGCTGCCTCGTAGTCGTGGTAGTAGTAGTCCTCTTGTACCCGGAGAGAAGTGGAGTGTAGCGCCGCGCGTCCCGTGAAAAAGTGTTGATGTGTAGCTCGGCGTCCCGTCGAAAGAGCGTGCTCCCCCCCGCGCATTGCCTTAAATACCTCCGCCAATACCAGAACCACTGTAACATGAACTCCCAACCGATAAAAGCCCTTATTATCATTGCAGTAATGTGTTTAACCGTATGCAACCCCCCCTACGACGTTGTCGCTGTCTCAAACATTTGTCGCTATTTCGCGGGTAACTGTTGGCGCCACAAAGTCTGCACTCCGTCCTACAAGTCCAATCCTGTCGAACCTAATTCCTTGCCTATGCTGTATGATGATTTCCAATACTAAAATTAACCTCAAATACCACAAAAATATTTGAAATACAAACCCTAAACTTCAATGAATACTAACACACACCGGCTAAAACACTATGTTACTACACTAGAATATATTTAAATTAATCATACAATTGGTTTTCCGAGTTCTACATAGCATTTACGTTAAGTTTTCCCTAATTCCTTCTAAAATTGTGTTTATTTTCCAAACAATAGCTAACTATTAACGTTCCTTTGCATTAAGCAAGGTAACCTTTTAATCATGGAAAACCTAGATCAAATTTATGACCTATCAACCTAAGTCGAATGAATATAATGTTTTTCCTGATTGTAGAACATAACTAGTACAAAATACAATAAAAAGAAGACTACCTACCTAATGATTGTACATCCCTCAGATATTTAAGGAATCTTGCATTAATAACATCTTTCTAACTAACCTATTTCAAAGATACAACGCTACTAGCTCATATCTTTCAACCTAAATCTTCTAACAACTCAAACAGCAACGTTACTTTACATATAAAACAAATATATTATGAACTATATTTGCTTTATTAAACAGATTAACGGTATTTACTGGAACCAATAAACCTTGACCTAAACAATCCAAATATATGGAGCCCACAAACGTTTCCTTTTATTACGTATGATTCTAAATAATTTATTACAATTATAAAAATGTTCCATAATGTAACAACATCCGTTAAAACCCAAAATTGCCTCTTTATTTAAATAGCAAAGCCCCAATGATAACGCCTACTTTTTTTATACGAGCAATTTCTACTCTAAAATTGAGGCAGGCCTTCAGAACTGTCTCATGTTCTGCTTGACAAACCGTCGCCGTAGAGCGAAAAGTCACCAAATCACAAAATGGCCAAAATTGACTTATATATGTCATCAAAATCGCATTTTTTTTCTTCAAATTTCAGTCTTATTGCGGTAGCAATAGCGATCACGGTTTCAATTTTACAAAGTTAAAGAACTAACTAAAAACTCACTTCGGATTCAATATTTTAGTCGAAAAATACCTAAAAAAAAAAAAGATAAAAGATAAAATCATTTATTTGTCCAACATAGGTTACAGGATGTTACAGAATGTGGTCAGTTTCACTATGTGGCGCCTTACGGCTTACAAATTGTTGAGCATGCATGTCAAAGTCACTATCATTTATATATTAATTTATGGTATAATAACTTCTATGAGCTAGAACATTTTTTAAGGCTTTTTTAAATATATGTAGTTGGTCTATTGAAATTAAACACTTTAATAATTTATTAAATATCTTCGGAGCCATTGCAACTACATTTTTTTGGAATAACTTTGTTTTGGGTATCATTGCGTATTTTATTTTATGTTTTAAACGAGTGCTCTTAAGGTTTAGGTACAGATGGGAGTTACATTTCACGAAAACACACATTTCATATATATATAAACTAGGAAGAGTTAGGATCTTAAGTCTTTGAAAGTGGGGCTTACAAGATTCCAAAGAGTTGATACCACATAAAGATCTTAGACACCTTTTCTGCGCTCGAAATGCAATTTCTCGATCTGTCGAGTTCCCCCAGAATATTATACCGTATCTTAAAGTTGATGTCACAAATGCATGGTATGCAGTAAGCACTGCAGCTAGATTAACTTTTTTTCTTAAATTATATAATGCATAGGAGAATTGATTTAATTTCTTACATATAGAGTCAATTTGATATTTCCATGTCAACTTATCATCTACATTTAATCCTAAAAACTTTGTTATGTCAGTGTCTTCAATTTTTTGTCCTTTATAAGCTATTGTAAGATTAGGCACGTAATTCGTTCTCTGCTGAAATGTCATGAGTTTTGTTTTACTTAAGTTAATGTTCAAATTATTTTTTGTTAACCATTCTATAATTGTATTTAATGTCTTGTTGATATCAGCTTCATAAGATTTCAAATTTTTCCCAGAGAAGATTACAGTACTATCGTCGGCAAAGAGAACCATGGGGTGGTCAATTGTGTTAGGCATGTCATTTATATAAATGAGAAACAGCAGAGGTCCTAAAACACTTCCCTGTGGTACGCCATAACGGATTTCTCGTACATCCGATGAGTAGATCTGTTCCGTTTTTGTCTTGTAACATATTTTACTTATTTGAGTTGTTTGTCTTCTGTTGCTTAAATAAGATTGAATTAAAGAATGGATATTACCACGTATTCCGTAGCGATACAGCTTATCTAAAAGTATTCTATGGTCAACATAGTCAAACGCCTTTGACATGTCCATATACAACGCAGATACTACCTAATTCCGTTATACATTATTAAACTTCTTGTAACTTATTTATGAGCGTACCTAAGTCATTTTAGTTATTTTTTCCCTAAGTATTACTAAACTATGACCACGAAGCACGAAGAACTTCATTCAAAAAGTCACTTAATTCAGTTAGTTACTTTTTGAATACCTGGTATGTCAAAAGTGTGAAAGCGAAAATTAACTAACTCTTTTTAGTAGTTTTTTATTCATAGTTGTAAGGCAATTTACATCATTTAACCAAAGCGATAATTAATTAAACAGTTTTAATGAGCTTTACCCTACAAAAAAAAAATACAATACAATAACTAATCATACTTAATTAATTTTACAATAAAGACTGTACTGTACGCCGACGTGATTTGATTGAAATTCGCTCGCAAGTTAGTGACTTTTCGCCCAGTGCCGCAGGCCCCCGCACCGATACCGACCGCTGCGACTCCCCCCGCCGCGTCGACCTGCCACTCTTTGCGTATGAATTACGTGTAGTTACTATTTGCTACATAATAATTGCGTGTATAGAGATTAAGTATGAAACACGCTAAGTTAATTTTGGATTTGGCAAATAAAAAAGATGATTTGTATAACGAGGTAAGTGTTTTTGGTATCAGTTTGTTATTTAATTGTAATTGTTTTTATCAAAAACTGTTTATAAAATGTAATACTATTACATAGGTTCAAGTTTAGAAGTACTTGTATGCGGTAACCCAAAAGGAACAGGAACAAGTAAAATTTTGTTATATCGGTGTGATGACTAAAGCTTGTGGGTGTGTGCGCTCTTCTTCAAGGCTGTTCTTGGCTGTTTATGTGTGTATTTTCTTACAATCTCCCCCTCAGGTTCTTGGGGTCGCCTCGACTAAGAAACTGTATGCGTAGGTTATTGTTTCCTCGGGCGGCCTCTACCTCGTTTCACTGCCTTCAGGGCTTATGTTGTTTGGTTCTGAGGGCGACCTCTTCTTCTCAGTGGCTGCACAGGGTTAGGATTCGATTCAGCTTCTCCCCTTGAAGGCTTCTAAAGCGGACGCGTGATAGATCCCAATCGGATTATCAGGTTGTTCAAGATTACCAATCTGATAGCAGGCTGGACCAATCCTTTTTGTAATGGCATCAGGCCCGTCTCTTCTGCAGTCATTCTGGGTATCCTCTGTACATGGAGGTCGAGATGCATTCGCGACAACGTTGATTTGGCCTGGAGTGTACTGTATACACAGATCATATGCTTGTAGCATTAAGGCCCATCTGTCCAGTCTGCCCGAGGGGGACTTCAACGATATAAGCTATTTTAAAGCGTGGTGATTTATTTTGATGACAGTTGGTAATACTTCGATGTAGCCTCTGGATTTCATTACAGCCTATACGACAGCCAACGCTTCCCGTTCAATGGTCGAGTAACTTCGTTCTGCTAGGATAAGTAAGCGGCTTGCGTATTCTACCGGGTGTTCTTTAGCCCCCTCCCCCTGGACCAGAACTGCTCCGAAGGAATAGCTGCTTGCGTCTGTCTTTGTTTATCACGTATCGCTTCGGGGAAAAGACATCCGTAAACTGGACTAGCAGAGTTTGCATCTGTTCCTGTTGCATGTCGTCCACTGGATTGTGTAATGTCAAAAGAGAATATATCTATGGCCTGCTCTACAGATCTAGCGAAAAGATTCTCGGAGCGGCGGGATAGAGTCACTTCCTGCTCGTGTATAGCCCTCTGTGCGTCAGTCAAGACTCGGCGTAAATCCACCGAAGGTCTTATATTTTCTGTCCGTAATTGTATCATCAATACGAAGCAGACGATATGAAGAGCCATTATCATGTTTTTGCATCTTGGACGACTGGTTTTCTGTATCCTTGGTCTTAGAGACAGTGGTGCCTCACGTGCAGTGAGGCATTTCGGTGCTGGTCGCTCTCAGTGCCCTTCGACTCGTGCTCTATAGAAATTTTAGAGATGTGTACCTTGGGTTTCCCTTGTACTTCAAACTGTAGGATATCCATGATACATCTCATGTATATCTTCAGGTGCATTCGAGTACCACCACGTAAATTGTCCCATGTCAAGGATCATACGCGCATCTTGTAGGAATCAGGACCCCAGCAACGTTCGGTTCTCTCGTGATTCCGGCAGCACGACAAAAGTTGTTAAGATGTTCCGTTCACAGAGACTCACCTCTGCTGTTACTTTTAGCACGACACGACTTGACTTTTAGGAACCCTGTCGGCTAATGTCAGCTGCACTGATTCGGTTCTGAATGGATAACCTACTTCCTTCAACTGACAGTATAGCTGGTAGGACGCTATACATGATCTGGCACACGTATCAATGTACGCATCACCGTGTTTGTCCTTGACTGATATACATACTACTGGTCTGGACCTGGTGTCTTTAGGGTAGTTCACGCTGGCGTCTATGGTCGCTCTCTCCTCAAACTTCTTCTTTCGGCAAACGTCGGCGGTGTGACCCGGATTCTTGCAATGGCTACATCTAACTCGCTGCCCCTTGACCGGTTGAGGCATGTCTTCAAAAAGCTCTTCCGCACTCTGGGCAGCCTTTAAGAGCGCATCGAATGACCTGACAGACTCCCTGGCGACCTTCTCCTTGATTCTCTTGTTCAGTGTTCCGTACACCATATCGAGCTGATGGCATGATCAGGGTGGCGTGGCGGTTATTGACAGATTGTGTGAGCCAGATGTCACAGAATTAGACGGAGAGGTCGAAGAGTGATTGGGATGCGTAAAGAACGCTATTTTACTAAGACCATGTTAATTTTTACGGATTTTCTGATAATACTTTTAATTTGTTTTGAAATTTTGTAGTTTTATGTTGTGGAGTTCCTTTTAATTTGATTTGTAGTCCATTTGAATTTGATTTGTTGATCATTTTATTTTAATGAAGTGTTCGCAGAATTTTAAATGACTTGATTTAACTTTATCCTTAAATATTAAGCAGAATCCAAAAAAATATTATAGTAAGTAGTTTTTAACTAACACGTATTTTCACTTTATTATAGCAGTCATATTTCAAGTAACTTTACTTAGTTACATCTAGACGCATTAAAATGTGGGCAAATAATCATTAACTTCGTTCAAAAAATCACTAAGTCATAATTAAGGTGTAATATTTAAGGGCAACAAATAATTATCGCCTATAACTCCTAAATCGTTAGTGTGAATAATATAAACCCATTTTGAGCTCAAAGAATAGCAGTTTCCAATTAATAAACACATATAAAACCACAATTTCATCTTAAGATAATTTCAGTAAAAAATATTTCAATATTTTTTTTCTATAAACCCTCATAACTCAAAATGACCAATGAACGATTTGGTGAGTTTTCGCTCTACGGCGACGAAACCCAGTCTAAGAAGACTTCAGTAACCTAGGACAAACTAAATTAAAGTAACCCACTCAACGCGGGAAGGCGAGTAAATCAATACCTAACCAGATTACTGACCCCGCTGAGCGTGAAGCGTTAAAAGGGTTAGGCCATAGACTAATGTGAACTCACTTCGACTAGAAACTACTTCTTATTTACGGATGTTTAGAAATACTAAAAAGTATTAAAGTTATCAAGATCTTTTTATAACAGAACAAACAATCATCTCCGTTTAGATTCTTGCAATGAGTTCATTCGCCTAAACCATAATTACATCCCCGGTACTCTTGTTTAGGTAGGTTTTTGGCCAGCAAGTCAGCAGTCCCAGCATCGTCAGGGCTGCTGTCAAGCGTGAGTTTTATTCTTGGGAAGAGGGACCGCTAAATTAGGGTTGAGTGGAGAGTGACAAAACGCAGAAATCATTGCTTCTAAAATCTTTGTTGAGGAAGGCTTTGTGGGGCGACCCATTGTCGTGATGCAAGACGAACCCCCACAAAGCAGATTCGGGTTTCAGATTCGGATTGAGATACTATATATATTCCAATGAGGATTCATAGTTCTCTAGTCGGCTAAAGAAATTGTCGCCACATAGAAATCCCATCCTCAGAATCCCAATCGATTTTCATAGAAAGTAGGGGCTTTTTAAGCCATATATCCTGTGGATTACTTGACTTTGTAATGCAAAAGTGTCATCGCCAGTAGCTTTGCATCATAACAAAATACCGTAGCACATACCTCTACGAAAAAATCTAAAGTAAACTAACGTCTCAGCAGATGCGCCAGAGAGTCACAAAACCGGCCTCAAAACACCCTGAAAAGGACAGCGTTCAGCTAGAACTCTTCCATTACCCACTCGCTTACTCATCTTTTTTTAGGCACTCTGCCATATTCGTGTTTCGGGTACGAAGCATACAATTTTCTCCAGAGTCGTTAACGCTCAGTCGCGCCTGCTCACCACATTCGCATTTTGTAATCACATACCGACTCTTAATTCATCTCGGTTTGAGTTCAGTGAATCGGTACGTAATGCGATTATAGAGTCGACGCCGCATTCGGGTTAGCGATTCGCGACGCTTGCCGACCATTCGCATCTGTCAAACCAGTAGGTCTGATCATCAGTTACGCGTAGTTTTTACGGATCTCCTGGTCAAGTTACTAGGTGAGTTAGTGAGGTGAAACGAGACAGGTTGTGAACCTTATAGCACATATGTTGGCCGCAGCAGCTGAGCTGACCTTACCACATAACCTTAAACGTTGGCCCCGAAATACAAACGGGATTTAACGTTTGGCATAAATGGAAAAACGAGAATTTAAAAATTAAACCAATTGAAGGGTGAATTTTACGATATCGAGTTGATGGTATGATTATGATCACCTGTGATGACGCTAGGATTGTTGAATAGACCTTTTTAGGGTTCCGCAGTCAACAAGGAACTCTTATAATTTTGCCATGTCCGTCTGCCCGTACATTTTTATGTTATAGGAGGCAAACGAGCTGACGGATCACCTGATGGTAAACAAGCGATTACCGTCACCCATGGACACCTGCAACACCAAAGGTATTGTGAGTGCGTTTCCGGCCTTTAAGATGGGAGTAAGCTTTTTTCTTGAATGTTTGAAGGTCGTATCGGTCCGGAAATACCGCAGGCGACAGTCAATGGATTGGCTGCCTCGCACAGCTAATCTGTGGAATGCCACAGATTAGCTGTGCGAGGCAGGAAGTATCTGGAGAAGCGCACAGTTGAGGACCGCCAACCATCTAAGTGGTGAGGATGGTAATGTTATCGCGTTGGACGATGGCGAAAAGAAGCGGTAGGGATTAATTCGAACAATTTCTCGGAGCACTCCCCGTTACACATGCGATAGAAAATGCAGAGCGAGGCCACATCTCTACGCAGCGCCAAGGAGTCAAGCCGATCCGAAATATGCTGGCAGTCGACAATTCGAGTTGCTCGTCGTTGGATGCGATCCAGGGGGAGAAGCTGGTATTGGGGTTCCCCTGCCCATAGATGAGAACAGTATTCTGTTTCTCTCTTAATTTATAAGTTTCTTAAAATATCACGCCATTGGTTTGCCAATGTCAAAAAAACGTTTTGTATGGAAAGCGAACAACCTCAATAATAAATTATAGTAATAATAGTCTAATCTACCTATGTTTTAACTTTCTACTATATTAAAACGAGAGTAACCCACATAAAATGTATGAGTAATTGCCCTTACACAAGGGAAAAGTTACAGCGTAGATTAGATAAAGACCCGTAACTATGTCTTTTTTTTAACCCACCCAGTTGCCATGTATGTCATTTTAATGTAAGTACTTACACGAAATTGTATACTGATTTTATTTTGTTTTATAAAAATTGGGTTAGGTATATAATATTCTTAAATTCTAATCCAATGCACTTAATGGAATTGACCCCCTTAGAGCCTGCCCTAATCGTGTTTTGGGGCTTTACGCGTCACGTGTCACGGTTGATAACCTGGGAACCTGTTTCACAAAAAGTGTTAAATTTACATCGATTTAGCATTTATCATCTCTTACAGCGATTCGCTCATTCTGTCTTCGATGGCCGCATTGTTCATGAACTATATAATTTACTTTAAAAACGAAGTTTTAACCGACTTCGATTTAGTACTCCGCCAAGCCACGAGAACATTTCCTATATTTTTTTTACAATTTACCACTTTAAACTGTTTTCCGATAGCAAATGCGTTGATTACTATAGAAAAAAACCGAATCGCTGTATGTGGGCCGATAATCTTTGAGGACTTCCATTGATTCCCCAAGATCATCACCAATGGCACTTCAGTAGTTCCTATTTCAACGGAATCTTATCAGAACCTGTGACGTACTTTTGCACTTTTAAGTACACAATTGAGGAATTCGATAAGTCATCTGTGGTCTTCATCGTCAATTTCTCGCCACCTTTATGATTCCGGATGTAAATACACGAGTTATAACGGAAAATACCAAACTCACTACACGCGTGCCTAATAAAATTGAGGAGTCCCCTCAATTCCTCATGGATCACATCATCTAACTGAATTTCAAAAAAACGGGGCCACCTTGAAGAATAACTATAAATACGAACAAAAAAAAATTTTTCGAATCGGCTCATCAATGACGTAGTTCTTAGGTAACAAACATTGGAAAAAAAAATACATCCGAATTGAGATCCTCCTCCTTTCTTTTGAAGTCGGTTAAAAATCAGAAGTAATTGATGAATTTTAAACACTATTAAAAATATTTTGACAAAATCTAAATAAAAAATATCAGAATATTGCACTGTTTTGTCAAAAGCGTAACTACCAGGGTAGTTGCTATACAGAAAGATAATTATTTAGATATATCTTACGTTACGAAACGTAACGCAATCGACTGGTTGATAGATTTTAACCGACTTCAAAAAAGGAGAAGGTTCTCAATTGGTCCGAATATTTTATATTGTTTGTATGTTCCCCGATTACTTGAAGATGCTTAGTCCGATTTAGAATTTTCTTTCATAAAGGTCATAAAGTCAGGAAATGATGATGAGAGCCTCGAGAAATTGATGAAACTCATCAAATTTTATGGGTAGACTTGAACCGATTTGGGTACTGATATGAAATCAGTTTAAATTATATTTTTATCGTATTTTTTACATGGTTGAGCTCAACTCAAATGCAGAAGTGACCTAAGCCCCTGTGTCAAACAAGACTAACGTGACAAAGTAAAATAGAAGAAACCTGTATACATAAGCAGATTCCAATTCAATGCGTTTAGCCAAATAGACTCTCCGGTCACAACTGACACATGATACGATTATCTTGTCCGCAACGCTGGATTGTAGCAAGTGTCACTTAACTTAGGTCGATCTGAGACATACATATAGCATTCCAATTTTGAGTGCTGCTCGCAATTGTAGGCTTAGGCGGTCATCACATTGTCGCCACATCCCGCTGCGGCGTGCCAAGCGACGGTTCGCAACGTTGTATGCACATAAGTGGAATCGCACTGACATTATGCGCAATTTATCATCATATAGTAAGTAGCAGCCAAAGTAGCCAAATATTTCAGTACACGTCTTCATTACTCCTCGACAATACTCCTCGACTTATTAAGAATGAATTGCGGAACATGTAAGAGAGAATTAAAAACGGGAATCCTACAATGCGTCGCATGTAAAGGATGCCACCACTATCAGTGTTTACACTTTACAACAGCACAATTCATGGCCGGGAACTATAGAAAATGGCTATGTATAAATTGCTCCAATATAACGCATCGGCGAAACGACAACGGACCCGCACCCGCGCCTAAAAGCGTCGCCAGCGCCGACGAAATGAATAACACAAATATGTCCGTAGATAACATGATGGATGAAGACCTAAGCATACCCGGCGATACACAAAATAACACGCAAAATATTATCCAAGTTGAGCGTACACCCAGCGGTTCCCCCCCGTGTACGTTAACGTCCTCAGACAATATTTTACTTAAAATTGAGGAACTCCTGGATAGAAAACTTAAGGAAAATAATCAGTCAATGATAACAGATCTAAAATCTTTAATCATCGTGGAGGTAAACGGTGCTATATCCGAGTTGAAAAATGACATACTTATTAAAATAAAATGCGTCCAATCGGAGCAATCAACGCAAAAAACGGACATAGAAAAAATAAATAATACCATACGTGTACTACAGGCCGAAAATAAAACATTACAAAAACAGATCCACGACTTAAAAACCAGTATGACCCATATAAAGGAGCCTACACAGAGTGATGAGCACATTAAATCGGACAATTGCAAAAAAATTGTTTTACACGGACTGACCTATAATAACCACTGGGAAACCGAAAACGAGCTCTACGATCGTGTGACAAACGTTTTTCAAGACATAATGAACGTAAACCTCGTTAGCTATATCGAAGAATTAAATAGAATTGGTAGCCGGAAAAGTATCAAAAGACCTATAGTTATAGAACTCCTAAGCAAAAAAGTAACGAAATTTGTACTTGAAAACAAGCACTGTTTCAGAGGAACCGGATTATCTATAACAGAGTACTTGGACCAAGAGGCTTTGCAGGTAAGAACAAAACTCCAAGAAAAACTACGCAAAGCCCGTCAGGAAGGACACCACGCCGTTATCAGAAATAACATGCTAATAATAAATGGTAAGCAGTACATACAATCGCAATATATCGACGACGCCCAGAATAGCATAATTCAGGAAGCACCTGGAAATAGTAATGAACAAGGAAAAGCTTCGCCAGAGAACCATAATTTTCGTCGCCCATGATTATTGCCAACTACAAATACTTTTCCAAAATGTTCAAAGCATTAAAAATAAGGTACATATAATGGAATCATTTTTATCCAACAAAAACATCCAAATATTATGCTTATCAGAGACTTGGATAACGGAACATCAGCAAGATCTCATCTCAATCAACGGGTACAAATTTGCAGCGGCCTACTATCGACGCGAGTGCCAAGGTGGTGGAGTAGCCATCCTACTTCAGGAAGACTTGAACTACATAGAACGAACCGATATCACCGATTTATCAACAGAATGTGTTATTGAATGTTGCGCCTTAGAAATACCAAAGTATAATGTCATTTTAATTAACATATACCGACCCGATCGTGAGATTGCAGTTTTCTACGAAACACTTAGCCGTATTCTTAAAAAAATTAAATTAAGAGACCAGAAAAAGCGCATAATAATTGGTGGAGATTTTAATATAAACATCTTAACCAGTTCAAAACACTCACAAAATTTAATTGATTTAATGCTCTCAGCCAATTTAACATTAATAACAAAAGATCCTACACGAACAACAAATAAATCCTCAACATGTATCGACCTCATCTTTACTAACTCGACAATAAATAGCACTGTCACGATCGAAGAACACGGAATATCGGACCACAAGAGTTTACTTTATAGCCATCGAATACCAAATGAAAAAATAAAAAACTTGAAATGGACAAGTATTAAACGAACTTTTAGTAAAAAAAATATGCAGCTATTTAAAGAAGAATTACAAAAAGTGAAATGGCAGAATGTAATATCTCCAATAAAAAATACAAACGAAAATTATGACAGTTTTGAAAACACAATACAAGTAATCCTTAATAATTCCATTCCAAAGCGTTGTATAAAAATTAAAAACACGAAACCGAAAACATGGTTAACTAAGCGTTGTGACTTAAGTAATCATGTAAGCATAAAAGACAGTTAAAAATCTTAATCAATCAGTCATCGAACAATATTCTAATTGCTCACCATAAAAAATATGCTAAAATGCTTAAAAAATGTGTACAAGGCTCGAAAAGGCTTAATTACATTAGACAGATGAATAAATCATCAAATAAGACTAAGACTATGTGGAACATAATTAAAGAAACTACCACTCACAACGCAAACAGCAAGCGGCACAAAAACCTTAAAATAAATATAAAAAACGCTATCATCGAATCACCTGATCAAATATCGAACTCATTTAACAACTTCTTTGCCTCCATGGGAGAGCCATCATGCTCGAAAGCGCAGTCTAACGGACGGTCGGTGACTCATCCCCCTACAAACTCCATGTACCTACAGCCTGTTACTGAACACGAGGTAGCACACATTATAGGAACGCTAAAGAACAAAAGTAGCTTCGGTGTGGACGAGGTACCTTCTACACTGATAAAACTATGTAAAAACGAGCTAGTAGCGCCTCTTACAAAATTGATTAACCAATCCTTTAGCGAAGGCGTTTTCCCGGACAAACTTAAAATATCTAAAATAAGGCCAATATTAAAAAAAAGTGGGAAAAGTACGGAATTGGACCATTACAGACCAATAGCTTTATTACCAACAATGTCAAAAATATTCGAGAAAGCAATGTCGAATCGACTGTACTCATTTCTGGAAAAACATAATATATTAGATAAGAATCAGTACGGCTTCCGTAAACGTCACTCGACCACTCTAGCAGTATATACATATATACAAGATGAACTTAACCAAATAAACAAAAAGCACTACGCTATCGGTCTTTTGCTTGATATGACGAAAGCATATGACAAAGTTCGTCACGATATACTGCTAAATAAGCTTTATGGGTCCGGAATCCGAGGGAACGTGCACAAATGGTTCAAATCGTACCTAGAAAACCGTAGACAATTTGTACAAATTGAATTTTACAACGAAAATACGAATCAAATACAACATATAAATTCGGATACCCGTTATGTAGAGGGCTCAATACCACAGGGAAGTGTGTTAGGGTGTGTTTTCTTTTTAGTTTATATCAATGACTTGCCCAAAACTATTGATTCAACCTGTATAATGTTCGTGGATGACGTATCCATAATGTTTAACTGCATTGATAGCACTGACTGTAACTCACGCCTAGAAATTACACTCAAAAGCGTAGATGACTGGCTAACAGATCATAGTCTAGAAATAAACTACAAAAAAACAAAAGTAATGCAATTTAAACCACATCAAAAAAACCCAATAAGTATAAGCCTTATGACTAAATACGGAAAAATGGAGGAGGTCCAAAGTTTCTTGTTACTAGGTATTACTATAGACACTAGCCTAAACTGGAAAACCCATATATCAAATACAAGAACGAAATTAACGAGATTCGTGTACGCGCTCAGCATTTTAAAGATGAACACCAATTATGAAACGGCTCTTTCAGCATACTACGCCTACGCATACGCCTGGCTCCGTTGTGGAGTAATCTTGTGGGGAGCCAGCACGGACGTCCAAGACCTGTTCGTGATGCAGAAGAAGTGCCTGCGCATCCTCGTAAACATACGAAACACAGAAAGTTGCCGACCACACTTCATAAATAAAGAACTCCTCACTCTTCCTTCCATCTACATACTGGAAGTTTGTATGTTTGTGAGAGAGCACATGCACCTTTTCCGACAAATAAAAGATGCCCCAAATTGCAGAATGGCAACTCGCCATGAAAACAGGCTCGACTTGCCAATGTCTAATTTGGTAATCCATAAAAATAGTCCATATGTGCGTTTTATAAATATATATAACAAGGCTTCTACAATCATTAAAGCAACAGATAAGAATCACATATTTAAACATAAATTGAAAAACTTCCTGACTAAAAAAGCGTACTATACAATCGACGAATTTCTAAAGGATAATTTAAATGAACAGTAAATTCAGTATAAATTGCTATAACTTAATGTACCTCATAATTCCTATGTCTATATCGAACCTATTTAATTTTCGCTTCAATTATTATCTACTTCTTCAACTTATTTCTTTGTAAATTGACGTTTAGCAAAATTGTATTAAAATAATTATTTATTATACATATATACGACATGAAAATAGAATGGGTACACTAAATACTAGATAATAAGCAATTATTTATTACTAACTTAAAGCAATTCTATGTACCTCTTATTAATCTTTGTGAAATGTTATATGTATATTATCAATGAAATTGAATATGGCTTGCAACGAATGTAAATCGAATATCGCTTTTATATTTGATACCTACTTATTAAATTGCTACGCCCTAATAGGGCCCATATGGAACATATGTACCTATTACTAAGAACTGTACAACTATGGATGCAATAAACGATATGACTATGATAAACGATATGACTGTAACAGTATGGATGTGTTACAATATAAATATTTGCCTTAATAGTTTGGTTGGTACTAACTATAGGATGCTGACTACCTCGGTTTGTATGTACATTCCGCACGGTAAAACCCTCAGTTTGGCGAAATATGTACGTATGCAGCTCCACACGCCGCAGCGGCATGCGGCGGCAGTGTGACATGCGCCTTACTGGTGGAGAAATATGATATCGGTTCAGTGGCGTGCACTTCATAACGACAAAAAGACACTGCCTACCCTACTATAATTCCGATACCTATCCTTTTAAACTAGTTACTTAATTTAAACATTGATCTTAATATCAGTAATCCATTATTCTAAAAATTAATAAGCACTCCATCTACCGGTTCATCATTGTCATCGATAGACTCAAGAGTCATAATCTATGGTATTGCGACGAAGTTTCCACCACGCGGCACTAGCGCCGCTGCGTGCCTTGCACGGCAAAGACAGAAAACATTTCTGTCTAAACATTTCTATGTGTGCATCGCCGTGAGACGTAGTTACGCGGTTACACTGTAGTGGGTCTTCCTATAAATGCGAGCACACAATGATACAAGTAACGCACACAATTAGACGCAGAAAGACAGTGTCTTGCGTCTTTCGTGGCAATCCGAAACGATGACGCCCGAAGGTTTCCGAATAGTTCCGATGCGATGATTACATGACTATTTTAAAAAGTAGCATTTTTTATGGTAATGTAGTGCAAATACGAGACTATTCTTTTATGCGTTTACTGTATTTGGGTAAGTAAGTCTATTTACATTTTTTATTCAGCTGCCATTATTTGTTTGTTTGGTGAAATAACAGTTGCCGGCCGGCAAATAATTGTGATTAGTGAAAAAAAAGGATATTTTAAATTGTGAAAGTTGTACGGTGGGTGTGTGTGTACAGACTATTAAAAATGATGCTTTTTCTAAGCTGTCTTTTAGCAAGAAAAAAGAGGTGATCGAAAAAGGACGATGTACAACGGAATTGCAGTTAACACAAACAAGTGGGAAAGTAAATCGCAAATTCAATCTGAAACAATATGATTCGTATTACGGGTTGCGCCCATAACACATTTTTGGTAGGTACTTGGTAAGTTAGTAAGTAGATGTTTTTTTGCCTACCCAGTCTCAAATCTCTGCGCACGCCACTGTATCGGTTAGATATTTTGCTACTCCATTGACAGTACGTCACACTTCAACTATATTCTCATTATCGATCTACGAATGTTACCGCTACTATATTACCTCTAATATTCAACCCTAAATCTACAGATAATTGTTTTCGTAACAAAACAGCAGAGCTACATATACATAAAACTGGATACTATGCGACTTTTTACTTCTGCTCTGAACGTCAGGATCCGGGCAGTTGGACCCTTGTGGTGAATCAGTCTTTATTAATTGGGAGGCTACGTCCAAGTGTAGGTACGAAATAACCAGGGAATTTACAACGTCTTCGGACTAGTGCGTCAAGTGAACCAAGGGTATTCTCCACGAAAAAAAAGGTACTTAATTACACTTTAGACCACATTATACCATTGTTACACTGAATTCCCGATTGTATGGGTAATAATAGATAGGCAAAACCGAACGAATTAATATTTACCATTTCTATGTCGTGATATGCAAAAAAAGTAATTAAATACCAATTATATTCTGTGCCAGCATTATCTCAGCTGAATGCCCATTTGATTTCACTACTGGTTTGAAAGTAAAGCCATTTACTCCAGGCAAAATTCGGTTATGAAAAACTTTAAATTAAAATAGCGTTTTTTTGTTTGTTGATTTCATTTTAAAATGTTATTCTAAGATGCTTTATTCAAGAATCCGGCAAACTTTTCACCTGGAAGTAATTAAGTAGATTTAAATGGAGCATGGGTTTTCTTTTTTTATGATTTATCTTGAATATTATACAGCAAATGTAAATGAATGAAAATAAAGACAGAAATATTTCTTAATATTTTTTTTGACTTCTCAGAAGCTAGTTAAGTAATTTTTTTTGATGTCTGAATTTTTGTCGGGTTCTGTCGCTGGGTGACTATGTAATTAATAATATATCCGTTACATAAAAGAAATAAGCTGTTATAAATTATTTCCAAAATTGATTTTTTTTCCATACAAGTTGGCAGTTGGTTGACTGGACTAATTTGCGCATTGAGCGGAGCGGAATCATTGTGAAGTAACTATACCTATATGAATGAATATATGGTGTCGTACATGTGTTATAATATACTCATCATACCAGCGTCGTTATACCTGTGGATGATCTAATAATGAAACATAGATTTGTTTAAAAAAATATGTGTACTTTGTACAAACTGACACACATTTAACCTCGTAAGGCCCAAGCAATTTTAAGAAGTAGGTAATAATGATCCATTGTCCTGAAAATAGGTCATAAATAACTATTTTGAAAGACGAGTCCCTAAATAGACTTGCAATGTTATTACAAAAAGCTAAGCTGGGCTGTTAAGCCTGAAATCTTTTGTCTTTAAATAAGGCCTTACGAAGTATTTCAACGTCGAATATAAAAAAAAACTATAACATAATTTACTTTTAAAGATGCATGAACATTTGTGATTAAATAAATATTTGTTTAATACAATTATTATTTTTAAACATATCCCTGACGCCGTACACACAAGTGTTAAAAATCCTACTGCAATCGAGCGTTTACTCGCCAGCTCACCCGACTGTTTTATTCAACAGCCCAGCTGAACGGTTATGCACGCCATTTAAATGGTAGTAAATGGTAGTAATGGTAGAAATAATGGCATCGCTGAATGCATGACGGCATCAATACAGCGCTGGAAGCGTGCCACAAGCGCTGCAGCCGCAACTGTCAAAGACAGCTGCATGATGCTGAAAAATATAATGGTTTTTACAAGCTTTATTTTAACCAACACTGTTCGTATGTACTTAATTTGACGACAAGATATCCTGGTGGGTAGTGACGCTGCCTACAAAGCTGAAGGTCCAGGTTTCGAATCCCGGTAAGGATTAATGCTTGTGTGATAAACATGAATATTTTTTTCCGAGTCTTCAATGTTTTGTATGTTTTGAAGTATGTATGTATTTATTTAATAAATGCTTAAACACATTTATTAAATACATCGTCGTCTAGTCTGAGTATAACACTAACTTTATTAAGCTTTATTTGTTTTTTAAGATTGTCCCCTAATATACATATATATTTGTATAAATTAATGTTGTGCTTACCAACAATTAGGATCATCCTCAAACATAAATTAGATATAACAAAGTATAATGAATTTCTGTCAAAAATTCATTTTTCCTACAAGCTTGTATTGCTGACTGTACTTTTCTGTATACCATCATCACCTCTGGTGTCGCAGGTGTCCATGGGCGGCGGTAATCGCTTACCATCAGTTGATCCATCTGCTCATTTGCCTCCTATAAAAAAACAACTACTCATTGAGACGATTCCAACGTGCCCAAACTCAACGGGGTTACGTCGGTTAAATACTGAATTCCCATGGCCACCTTCTGTCTCCATCATCAGATCAGCTGGTAGGTACCATAATATTGAGTTGTCATCCAAACTATACTTATACCCAAAACTCACCGACCAACTGTAAATATTCCAGTACTTTCAAATAAAACAGCACTGCATTCCAATTATACTAAAACAGTTGCTGCGACGTAGTTTTGAAACAAAATTAATGTCCTAGGGAATAACCGTAAAATGGAACGCAGACGGGTTGTGAGTACCAGTGCTTTTCTAAAGAGCAGGAAACGTGTGAATTACTACGGGTGTGGATATTTTTTAAATATTAGAGCATTTTGCCTGGGTATGCTGGTGATAAAAGATCAAAAAGTTGAAATGTCATTACATGAACTGGTCACAAGAAATGGTAATAAAGTAACATAAACATTGATGAATTAATTCTATTGTACTTGCTGTTCCCTGTGAGTATGTGACGCAAATGGTACTCGTAATAACGCCAGTTTCATCTAAACATTTAATATACTTTCATTGTTTACCCCTAGAAACTTCGATTGTATCTGCATAACACGATCTAGTTGCAGTTAATTACATCCTACAAACGGGACAACACAGCATCTATCTAGTCCATTCCACTTCATGGCCGGTCAATAAATAATACATGTCAAACCATAACGGTTGAACGCTTCAGGCAGTTAATAAATAGCTTTAGTTATTTTGCGTACTACCTAACTGCGCCATATAACGTGACGAGGATCAATCCATCTCGACACACATAGCATACCTATCTGTCACGATCGTTTTGACATGTTAACTCACTGCGCGAGGAAGCGAACGCGCGTAACACAATAACATCACATTTACATGCAATTTGTCGAGCCAGATTGACCTGATGTATGCCGTCGATGTGATAGGCTATCAACAACAATAAAAAAGGTCACGCATCAAGTGAGCGTGGGTGAAGGGCGGAGGCGGCCAGGAATAGAATTATTGGAATTTGTTATTGTTTCCATTTTGACATTGATCTTTTACGGAATGGTCACCGTTGATGACGATAGCCTTTTTTTGATGCGAGTGACTTTAAGTTATAATGGCGGTCATACCTCATATACGATTTTGTCGACTGCACTGTCATCTTCGTCATCTTACTATCTTGTAAAGAAAATATTATAGTGAACAATCATCATCTATTACCGTGGAAAACCTTTTGTCCGGGTGTGCCTGAAACGTTTTTTACCTATATTGATACACTGCCTAAGTCGCTTTCAGTCTAAAACTCTAATTTCCTAATAATCATTATGCCCTCATATCTGTTGTACCGATTTGCATTAGGACTAAAACTGGTTTAGCTATATCGCTTTAGGTCTGAAACGCGTTTGGTCAACCTATACATTAGACTCAAGCCTAAAAAGCATTAGGACTAAAACTGTTTGAGCTAAATCGCTATGGGTCTCAAACACATTAGACCTACTATAGGATTGAGACTAATAGGCAGTAGGTCTATAGAGTCTGATGCCTATTATGCCCTATGCCTAAAACGCGTTAGGTCTAAAATAAATTACTTAAGTACAAGTAGAATTTGTATAAGTTTGTTCAATAATTTGTAATTGTATGACAATATTGTCATGCTATTACCAATTATTGATCAATCTATCATAGGATTCATAGGTATGACATTGTTATCAAATAAAAATCAACGTAATGTTCAAAAATCAATTAATTTGAATTACAATATAGATATCAAACTTACCCCCTATCCATTGTTTTTAACTAATATAATAGTAACTAAAAATAGGCAACTTCTAGAAAATAAAAATCTCAAAGAAAATTAGCTGTAACACGAGCTCTACATATACTTCATTTCTCTTGTAATTTTACACATTTTGTTCAGGAAGTAAAACGCAGATATTTCATTGTTTTCTAATTTTTTCAATTCTGTTTTGTACCTTGAATTAAATAAAACATCGACTTTCCTCCTTGCGTTGGCTTCGAACAAACTTTGTTTTAGTTTTAACGCCTGCCATTGGGAATCCCATCTTAGTTTAAATAAAAATGGTATTAATTTTGGCTTTCCCTTCATTCTAGCGTTGAATCGTCCATGCCAACCTTCCAAGCTATTGTTAGTACGATGAACTTCATTCGCACAGCTTATTAGTTGTGTAACTTGATTTTGACTTATCCATTGTTTCTCCATATAACTTGTAAATGTGTCACTGTCTAGATGTTTATCACCGTCACATTCCAATTTAATTGTTTCCCAGGCCTCTGAAACATATTGTGGTGGTAAAAGTGGTAAGTGGGCACACAGGTTAGTTACATTACGGCCTGTTAATCTGTTTGAAATGCCGAGTTCGTCTGACTTCTTTCCAACTGCTTTCAAATAATGATAATAGCAGCCAGTGATGAGTACTTCTGGAAATACGATCTTCAATGCCTGTATTTGAGCAATCTCATAATCACACTTGTACTTCTGTATGGAAATTATAAAATGTTCTCTGATGAGTTGGAATAATCTTATGTATGTATGCTGTCTTTTGTCAGGTAATAAGCAGAATATTATTGGCACAATATTCACGGTGTCCTTGTAGCCGGTGTTAATATCCAAATGAATTGAATACAGCTGATAAAACATGGGTACACATTTAAATGTTCCATCACCGTAAAAAGTTGTGTCTTTTCCTGCAAAGTGTTTGATAGTATTTTGAGCTGTCTGACTTGAAAATATTAGTAATTCTTTTTTGTCATTTCCATCACTGCACACAAGAAAATTATTGGCAATTATGTCTGGCACCTTTATTTCATTTAAACTTTTAAAGTGAGTTTTCTGCAAATTCAGAAATCTGTTTCGCTTTCTATATAATGAATCTTTTTTGGATTTAAGCACAGCTGGCATATTGATTTCTTCTTGTTTCAAATTGACCGGTTGAGGGTTTTTTAAAACTACATTTTCGAAAATTTCGGTTATTGGGTCCAATGATCTGCAGACTTCAGCTTTACATTTGTCTATAATAACAGACACAATATTTTTCTCAAAATTCGGGCAACACGAATGTTCAGTTACATTCATAAACTCGTTTTTAGAATTTATTTTAATCGAAGCACTACACTCACTTCGTTTGGAACACCGCCATAACGTACTTCCATCTTTGTTCGTTTTGTTTTTTGAGTAGGAGAATCCACCATGTAACATATTATTAGTCTTTTTTTATTTTTTACAAAAATAATCTTTTCTTTTTCCATGATGTCGTCGGATAACAAATTCCCTATGAAATAAAATGACATTTACTTGGCAGTTGAATTGTGCTTTAGAATCACTTCAAATTTAAGTGGCCAGCAAAAGATAAAAAAGATAATGAGTTTGTACTCGTAACGATAACGAACTCCTTTATAATTTTGCAGTTTAGGCAAAACGTGAAAATGCCAGTTTGAGAGTTAGACAAGTCATAATAATGGTAAAAAAGCGAATTAGTCAACAAGCTCTATAGTCTTAACGCCACTGAAAATTGATGTTTAGGCAAAACACGATTTAGTCATAAAACGTTTAAGTCATTCGTCGAAACAGGCAGTCAACTAATTAAACAAAAAGCGAAATAGACAGCAAACAACATAGTTTACATAGTCTTAACGCCACTGAAAATTGACGTTTAGGCAAAACGCGACTTAGTCAGAAAACGTCTTAGGCACACCCGGACAAAAGGTCTTCATGTAGCTATGTTTGTAATCATTCACTTCAGTACTTCTACTGATTGTAATAAAGTCAATGAATGAAATGAATGAGTGTTTTTTTTTTTAATGTCATGTTACTTATACCACAGTTTCACGTTTCAGGGGTTTCTCATGTAATGTGTCCGGCGTGTCATAATGGTTTCACTGATATTCCCTCGATTAAGTATTTGTTTTTCAAAATCAGATTAACAGAGACATGAAACAAATGCAATATCATAGGGATATGTCCTTCTGTCTATTAAAATACATAGAATAGTGGCCCAATATTTGAGACGGTCACTTGACCGTTCGCGTCATGTAGCGAATTGAAAGAACATTTGAAGACCTGACTCGATGAACGTTTTTTGTCACGTTTTTGGCTTTTTACTTTTTCGTATAAATGCGCATTTCAAGCCGTAATGAATCTGAAGCCAACACAAAAGCCTTAAACCCAATAGAAGAACGTTTAGAACGTGTTACGTATAAGCAAAACATATTTTTTACATGGATGAACGTGATATTAAACCAATTAGGCATAGCTTCAATGGAAGAAAATGTTGTATTATTTAAATGACAACACCTTCATCCACTCTGTATCTCTAATGTTATTGAAATGAGGGTATGATTCGCGTGGTTATTTTTTGTACTCGGTGTTGTTGGCCATGAGAAATATTTTTCCCTGTTTTTTTTTATTTGATAAAAAACACTACACTTAACTTCTTTAATTCAAGAACGAATCTTCGACGCGGATAAAGGTGCTATGTACACTTACATATTAAATTACATAACTTAATGCGTTTAATTTTCATTTTGGTGTTAACAACATGTCTAAACTTGCATTTGTTACTTTTTAATTACAGTTTAAATAGGCTTATCATTCAATTGCATTTACTACAGCTAAAATATCTTTAACTGCGATTTACTCAACATTTTGTTTTTACTACATAACACATTCATCTACTCATGTCTTCATTTATTATGTTCTGTATATCTGTATGTGGATATTCTCTGGTTTCCCTACCAAAAAACTTTGTGTCCTAGATCGGAAAACTAACTTTTCCGCGGAATCTAGCTTTAAAATACTAATAGGTACACTTATTAAGAAAAGTATACCAAACGAATACCACATCAAAATGTAGCTAAAATTAGTTGAACTCAATCACACTTTTTGATATCCGTGTTCGTAAAAAGAGGTACGTAACTAGGAAAAATAAACTTGTAGTAGTGTAGGTAGTTTTTATTAATGACGTTAGGTTCGTTGGTAAACCTGGTTGATTGTTTGTATGCATTTTCCCCACGCATGCGTAACGGCTTAGAGTTTTTTTGCCTCATAAACCTGAAGTAGCTCGGTTAGCCCAATGTGAATTTTCTAGTTTTTGCTATTTTTTGTTCTTGACTAGGAGGAGATTATGAAGCAATATTTTGAGGCTACAATAAATTGGACTGGCTACGCACGCCTGTTGGAGGTGTACTACTTACAATAACCTTGGTTAAAATCTTGACAACACTATAGTTAAAGCGTGATATTGATATTTATTTACAATTATTTTATTAAATTACATTATCAATGACATTAATGTAAATCTATAAGAACTTATACTATGAATGAATAAGTCAAGGGAATAATTGATAATAATAAAAAATAATACAAAAAGCACTGCATGACTTCTCAGCTTTTACGGCTTCATGAATTCCTCTATGCAATATATTGCATTTGTTTGTTGCGTGTGCGCAAAAGAACGTAATTAATATGATACGTTTTTTGGAGATAAACACATTCACTTTCAGGAAACCGACTATCGGGTGCCTACGCCGTCAGGGCTTTCCGCTACATACGAGGAAAACAACGAGATAGGCTACAAGCGTAGCGCGCAGCGATTCCTGGCAGTGAATGTTTTGAAAAGCTTCAACGTTTGGGATCGGAGAAAAAATTTGAGACAACCGACAGGCAAAAGAAAAAAGCATTTTAGATCAAAGGTGTCTGTGTAATCGAATTTAAACTTTCGTGAGACATGTTGAAATACTGATAATAATAACACGGTTAAACTCACGTATTGAATGTCACTAAGGGCGACATGTTTCGAACTCTTTGGCAGCCATTCTTCAGGATGTGTCTGTTTGAATGTTTGTGTGGGTCTGTGTAACTTCTTGAACGAGCGTTAATCATACTGCTACTCAGCATGGCTAAATAGCTGTCAGCAGTCATGTTCTTAGGCTCATTCAGTATGCAATCATAATATAATAATAATAATAATAAATATAAGGGGACAATCTTACACAAATCGAGCTTGTGCCATAGTAAGCTCAATAAGGCTTGTGTTATGGGTACTAGACAACGATATATATAATAGATAGAAATACTTAAATACGTAGAAAACATCCATAACTCAGAAACAAATATTCATGCTCATCACACAAATATTTGAACTTACCGGGATTCGAACCCAGGACCTTCAGCTTCGTAGGCAGCGTCACTACCCACTAGGCCAACCGGTCGTCGGTGATATTGAGTACATAAAGACGCGCTATGTTGACAGTTAACGGTAGAGAGCTGCACTGCCGGCTTTTAATACCAGGTCGGTGGCAAACAATCGTATGGCTCGCCCTACGGACGCTTGTGTAAGCGCAAGGATACATCTGAACACGGTTTGAGACAAAGCGGTGTGAACTTGGACACACTGAGGGAAAGGAGATGGCAGCTGCGTGAAGGACGGTTTTGAATTCGATCGATACTTGTGTAGGGGATTCCGAAATTATATCGTGTTGTGTAGGCTGTACTTTTGTTACTTTTTACTTAAATGTCCAGGGTTGTCGCACACGCGTTCCTGAATGGTTTTTTTGGCAGATTTCTGCCTGCTTCAGCCTATGCCTTTGGCCGTTCTTGACAAATCGGACGGGCTTCCTTTCGGAATAGGAGCGGCCCGAAAACGAATAAATCAGACACAGACGTGCTAGTTTAGACGGAATGGGACACGATACGTCTCGCATCGGATGTGGAAAAAACTCTTTTATGCTCGTCGATCAATTACCTATCACAACAAGTTGTTTCATTAATAATGCATTCAATAAGGGATACGGTTTAACTCAACGCTGTGTTGACATTTTCTAGTGTTTCATTTATTAAATTTTGGTCAAATAGACCAAGGTCAAAAAGGTTGATTCACAGTTTCGCGCCCGTTTAGTGCGTAGGGCGGCATTCGGTGACACATGTCAAAACTAGATAAGAAAGAAAATGACAATCGTTAGGAGGTGAATGGCCAAGCAAGAGCCGATATTACTACTCGTAGGCAGAAATAAGATCTAAACCTCAGATTAAACGTCAAGATAGCATTTACGAATAATTTTATTATAAAGATATTTGGATTCAGATTATACTTATTCCTCCACTTTAGTTCATTCTTATCTATATACCTGTCAATTTAGAATACTGTAGTTACCTTTTTTCCCCAGGGGAATTCCCTTAAGGCTCGGGAGAAGCCGAGTGGTTATGCCCGACTCTCACGGACTAAAACCACTGAGGTGTTCCAGGGCTCGCTTTTAGCCAGAGCCCATGGAACACTATTGCACACATTTGGAACTCTGCCAGTGTTGCCCTTGCGGGCCCACGTAGGTGGCAGGGTATTTATGTCATACCCAGGTCCCCCATATGGAGGCAGCAAACAGCCTGCGAAGGCCCTTCGCCACCTGCCTGCCCTCCTGCGGCGAATCTAACGATTACATTACAATTTTCATGATCAAGTTTCGGTTATCTCCTTATAACAGTTTGAACGAAAACAGCCTAAGTGAATTAGAACATAGAAAAACAAGATCGTGGCTAATTTCATGACGAGCTCCTACAGAAAACTTAAATTGCCATCATTCGTTAAAATTTGGCGATTTTGCTGTTAAATCGGGAAGGAAACATCACTTTTGTTACTTGGCGTTTCCAATTGTGCCCGTTAAATGGATTTAGGAATAACACTGAGTCGCTCGGGTGTCCTTGTCTCTGGCTTGGCGGCTCACTTGATGTTTAACAGCGATCTGTTTATTTTAAGGCCCTACACAGTTCCTGTACAGGAAATTCCGTACAAAAATATACAATAAGATAAAAGAGAATGAGTAATTTTGGTCCATATCCTCAATACTTATGAAACCTATGCCAAATGATAGCTTCAATGCTATCATTTAATTCATACTATGGCCGCCAAGTCGAAATCGCGGGCCAACATGGTCTTATTTATATACATAGAACCCAGTACGGCAACGGTTTCACCATAGTATGTTTTATTAGAATAGAAAGAAAACGACACGTTATGCATTTTTTTATCATTGTTTTTATATTAATCAAAAAATAACATAGGTATTATATAGTTTCGACTTGGCGGCCATAGTATGAAATAAATGATAGCATTGAAGCTATCATTTGGCACAGGTTTCATAAGTATTGAGGATATGGACCAGACTCCATACTAAACTGCCCATGTTCCTTTGCGATACCAAAAAAATATCGCATTAACACCCTTATTCATAAAAAATAAAATGCCTCCGCTAAATAGAATGTCCTATGTCCCTTTCTTATGAACACAAAATGTCAAGTGACAGATAGACAAAAAAAAACGGTCTTTTAGCTATAATGGGTTTGTTGAACGTTCATGAATACGGCCGTTAATATATTTGCTAGTTTGGAATGCTTTAATGGATTTTTATTACGGAATCAAAAGATGGTTTTTAGGAGGCAGTTTTGTGGAAGCAGAGGTGTATCGTCTTATTTCTGTTAAGTATCAGGGTGTTTTTATTTAGTTTATGTATAGTATTTCTTTTTAAATTGTTATCACAATGTTATTCCATGATTTAAATAAAATAGAAGATACAGTCAGCTGCATTGAAAAGGACCCCCCTGCATACAAACTTTGTATGCAATTACTCGCCATCCTTTTGTTAAAAAGACCTTGTACGCGTACATTAAAATCAATTTATCTGCTTAACATTACAAATATGAGAAAAATTAAAGAATAAAAATTAAATAATTAGTGTCACACAAACAGATATAAAAACGAAATACATAAAGAAATACGAAGAGATACGAACTCTGAATAACCCAAAACTATTGGTTGCAAAAAGGAAAGCATGACTTTTCGAGATTATTGGAACTTTTCGGTGAACATTGTGAGGAAAGCTGAATTCATCAGCATAGTTCAAGGGTGTAAGGGGCGTGGGGAACAAAAACATTTAACCACTCTGCTGCTCATCGTTTTAAAGCAAAATGTAGGTTAAGCCAAATAGACTCTCAGTTTTATCGTCTGCATTTCAATTCTAGTTGAGTACTCCACTTAACAATCTGAGAGCGACTCAACACAGCAATGCACTCTCCATGGACGTAAAACAAAGTGAACAGGGTTTTATTTTACTTCACATATCGAATTGAGATGAAATCAGTATTTACCGTTTGCGCTTCCACGCATTTTGTCTCTCTGTTACCTCTTTATGCTTAAACCGCTGAGATTGAGATACAATTTGGTATGAGTTATTTTGCATCCATGGGATGGTTTTTATCAATCCTTGAGGAGGTGTAATGGGGGGGTGAAAGTTACGATATAAGCAACGATAACTACGAGTTCCACGCGGACGGAGTCGCAAGCAGAAGCAAGAAATCTATATGATTTCGATAGTGGTTTGGCCCGAGCGCGAGCGGTTACCTCGCGATTTGCTACTGGCTACTCGTACGTTTTTTTTACTTCGAAACATTAAAAAAGAAACATGTTTAATGTTTTATTATTGTCTTTACTGTAGTGTTTCGGTTTTATATTACTATTAGATTCTGCCCGCGACTCCGTCCGCGTGGAGCTTGTTTATATAATTTATTTGACATGCTAGGAGACCCTAGTTATACCTACGTAAATGTTTTATTTTTGTTAGTTCTGACATTTTATTACAATTTCTGACATTACTATGTTCAATATTATATTTTAAATTGGTTGTCTGTCCTTGTTTAAAAACATTTATTTTCTAAAGTATATACAAGATGATAACTATAACATTAACTAAATTAAATTAAAGCTAAGTTAAATCTAATAAAGGCCCTCGAGGCATTGTACCGAGGATGCTGGCGGCATTTCCTCGCTGAATTGCAATGCTGATGCGTTGCGCGAGAAAACCGCCAGCTCTTAAGTCACCAGTTATATATAATCTGTCCTTGTTCATTAGTATTGTTAGAAATTAAATTATTGTAACTTTATTTTATATACCTGTCGAGCTTTCTGTGAATTCATTTTATTTATAATATTATACAAAGAAAATTTGTAAATATAATGTAAATTTCTAATAAGCAATAAATGAATCTAATCTAATCTATCGCAGCTCCATACAAACTTGTATCCCCCCATTTCACCCCCTTAGAGGATGATTTCGGGGATAAAAATCCCATATCACTCCCCATCCCTTCAACTATCTTCACTTAAAAAATCACGTCAATTCGTCGCTCCGTTTTGCCGTGAAAGACGGACAAACAAACAAACACATACACTTTCCCATTCATAATATTAGTATGGTTTTTTTTTGTGCGAGTGTTAAGTGTGTTACGCCGTGGAATCTCCGGTTGGTTCCATCGGAAGACAAGCGCTGGCCACCAGGCCAGCACAACGCTGAGATGGAACCGTTTCGTGGCAATGTTGTCTTCTCTTTTGTATGTTGATTTATGTGCATGTATGTGTTGTTGTCATGAATAAGTGTTATTCTATTCTATTCTAATGCATTTCCGCAGTCTTTTTCAGTTTAATTTGCCTATCAAACATCAAGATCATATTAAAGATACTCGAGTTACAGCTATACTAAACATTTCAACATGTAAGCATTAAAGTTGCCTCCTGGTTTCCGTCCGTGAATTGAAGCTAAAACCTCACTTATATCGGTTGACAAGTCAAATAGCCCCTATGAGCTTTCCAGATTCGGTACACACGTTAAAAAAAACTTTAATGACGACGATCTCAAGTTATACTTCAGCACACATTTTCATCAGTTATCATCGATTCCATCTTTAACTGGGAGTTAAGTTTGCCTCTGCTTGCGATTTCGAATTCTAAAAAGGATTGTCCATCACCATAATCAGTTCAGCCGTCCACTGCTGAACATAATTATATATAGACCAATGACACATTTTATCTGCTATGCCTGATTGACTGTTAGAGAATGCTTCATATCATTAAGTCCGCCTTTTGTATTGTAAGATATTCTTTCGTGCAATAAAGATTAAATAAATAAATGACTCATAGTTGCGGTGTCCAAGAGGCAACCGGATGGCTAGCGGTGTTTGAGCTCCCGAAGTGTTGTGGAACCGCCCTGTGCAACACGAACTGAGCCAAGATGCACTGGGGCGGAAATAGAAAAAAGTTAAACTGTCGAGTGGCAACTGGTTGAAACAGCGTTTGTCCAAAAGTGTGTACGCTGTTTATACACGGCGTTTTGTAAACCGTCTTAGAGCCGAAGCCCAGTTAATGTATACATTACAAAGAACTTAAAAAAAGGCTTTTTTTTAATGTATTAATATTGTTTTTTTTGTATTAATATTAATTTTAATCATCCAGCCGAGTGACCGCAGTGACCGCTAGCCGCCATCTTATGTAGATAGGTACGAACTGTAACCGGGTGAATGAACAGCAATCGTACAACGCGCCTTACAGGATTTTTAAACAAACTTAAACTAAAAACTTACTAATAAATATATTTTTTTCACGACTTATTAGTGCGTTTTGGATACTTTAAGTGGGCTTCGGCTCTAAGACGGCTAAAAAAACACGTTGTACAATGTATGTATGTATGTATGTAAGCACTTTATTGTACACAATAACAGGTTAAGGAATATACATGTCACACAATAGATCAAAGTACAAAGGCGAACTTATCCCTATAAGGGATCTCTTCCAGCTAACCTTCAATCCAATGAAATGATGTTTCAATGTAATGCTTGGCGAAATTTCTTTTTTCCTGTTCTTTTTCGGCCCCAGTGCAAGTTGGCTCAGTTCGAGTTGCACAGGGCGGTTCCACTACGCTTCGGGAGCTCAAATACCATAAGCCTCCCGGTTGCCTCTGAGACATTGAAATTTGAAATTACGCGTCATTGTTTAACTAATGGGCTTCCCCCAGAGAGTGTCACTATGGCCGGTCCGGCGCCGCCCGCATTCAGCGGACTCTCGCGATCTTTACCAGGTCATCAGTCAATCAATTTACCAGGTCATCAGGGTTGTGGAAATGAGGATTGGTGTGGACGAATAGTTATTTACGATACAGGTGCCGAAAATAGGAAATTCGCAACGAGCGGTGATAAATTAAAACACGACCGAAGGGAGTGTTTTAAATCTACACGAGTTGCGAATTACCTATTCGCACGTGTATCTTACAACATTTTACTGTACATATGGCTCTTTAAAGTTTCGACATATGCAAGAAGTGCTCTTTCCCGCCGTCTGCATGTTCCGCTGCTGCACCCGCTTTAGAAGTAGTCCGTTGGAGGTGGGACGGTGCCAGTGTGTCTAGCGTCCCACTCAAGCATCCGTCCCAACCTCCACGGAACCAGAGACACTCCATGAGGTCTTTTGCCATCATCTCTGACAATGCCAGGCGGCTCAAGAAGAGCAGGCACATTGATGGTGGCAAGAGACCGGCGGATTATGTCATTAAGAGTCGCATGTCTTGAAAAGCGGCCTGCTAAGTTATTATTTAGCTATTTTCACGCACTTACTTCTTTTTTGAAGTGAAAACTTCTTTAGCAGCGCTGTGCACTTTTGTGATGGGGAAATTTTAACTCGCAGCAGGTCACGTGACCTAAAATGTCAACAGATTAAAAATTCGTAAGACGGACGCGTGACCTGATCGAAAAACTGTTACAATGTCATTGAGTTTTCACTTTTGGCGGCACTCCCGGAGTGCAACCCGGTCTTTTTATATGTGCGTCAGTATAAATAAACACAACATTTAACGACCATGACTCGCGCCCAGACTATACAAAGACGAGTAGAAGTATACATAAGAAGAGTAGAGTGGCTTTTAGACAAATGTTATTTTAAATATTAAATTATTATTAAGTTTATACAATGTTTGTTATTGAACTCTATGTTTAATATTGTTTAAGATGAAATATTATTTTTCAGAATGAAATTGTTGTTTATAATATCAAAAAAAATAACGTAACGTAACGAATTATTATTTTCCCAAATGGCCATAAATGTGGTTATAAAAGATCGACAAAATGTGATATTGCAGTGACAGGTTGCTAGCCCATCGCCCACAACACACCTCAATCCTGGTCCCTAAGTCGACTTTTAAGACACCCACGGGAAGAAAGGGGGGGGGGGGGGGAGAGGGAGGGCGGTTGGTAAGCAATGTAGTGTACAGTAATTGAATTAAAACTTTAGTAAGTCGTGTTTAAAATAGGTCTAGTCCTTGATTAATCTTCTATTCTGTTCCGTTAGATAGGACATAATATGGCGGAGTATTTAGACAAAAATGTTACTACACAGTAACGACACCGGTTTCGAATTTTAATTAAAAAAAATATATATAATTATTTTTCAGTTTATTAGTTACTTGAGTAGTTACGTAGCTACGAGTAGTGTGCACTATCACAATTTTTCAAGTGCGAAATTGATCCTTAGATCTCGTTGTAGAAAAGTAGAAATTCGCAATAGCATGCTAGTTGAATAAGTAGCGCTGTCATTCCCAAATATGGATTTTCGTATTATAATGACAGTAGGTATACCTACCGGTCGGTTTGTATGGCTACAAACGTATAATGTAAACCAACCAGCATAGCTGTCGTTCTCGCATTAGCCAGCCAACAATATTTGCATAAGCAATCAAACCTCGCCATAAAATTTTCACGAGCGTTTAAATTTTGACATTCAGTCGAAATTGTTTTCGTAGGGTATAAATGAGAACGAGCGGAACGAACAATAACTCCATCTAAATTTAATGACATTTTAATAAGAAATCCTTATTACAGGTATTAATAAGGCTGGAGTTTAATAAAAGAGATCCAGATTGGACTGGATTTAATTTAAAGGGATCCTTTGTTCACTTTAGGAAGGTTTAGGGAGATTTCAGAACACTTTACATTCTTGTTAGACTGAATTAGGCTGAGCTGAAGGACGGAAAAGGCGGTTTCATTGAAGTAAGTTAGTTTCTAATCTCCAACAAACGTCTAAACATAAATACGTCTTATATATAAATTAAATTTCTATTAGATGCTTAGCCTAGTTTGCATTGGTTCAACTACCGGCATGATGGAGAGCGTGATACACTCGTAATTAGAAGCCAAAATAAAAATAAAAATATAACTGATCACCGGTACTTATTGTGAGAGGAGGACAATAAATAGTTAGTATTAGAGTGTTGCTGTTTGAACTGATATACAAGAATTATATACTCTGATACGTTAATCATGCTCTCAACAAAACAATGTTTATCCAAAAGTCACTCCTCATAAAGACGCAACTGGCATAACTCTGAAGTGTACACATTGTCCGCTCCTCTCTAACTCACATTTTTTATCGTCCTATTTTTGATGACTTCAGATGGTCGAAATAACCGTTTGCGTTGCATGTATTATTTAAGTAATATTAGAACTAAATATAAATATTGAATGTCTGGTTTATGTATAGTAGTGAAAGTTCAAAGTTGGGTGTGGCAGAAGAAACATCAGACTCAAGTGAATGCAGTGGAAATAAGAGCGTAGCGAAGTATTTATGTGTGTGGTGAGCTTGAGGGATAGATTAAGAAATAGTGTGATAAGAGAGAGATACTGTAGTGGCGAAAATTGAGAAGGGCATGCTAAGATGGTATGGCGATGTAGAGAGAATGAATAAAAGAAGATTAACAAAGAGATTGTATGAGGGAATAGTTGATGGTACAGTTGGGAGGTAAAGACCTCGTCGAACTTTTTCTGACCAAATCGGAGAAATCCTGAAGAAAGGTCAGGTTAAGAGTACTCTAAACCGACGAGCATGTATGCAGAAGGTAATGAAAGTGAATGAAGCAAGAAAGGTTTGTCAAGATCGTGGCATGTGGAAAATTGGAAATCCGTGATCACAAATTTTACGCCTTTGTCGTCGATATACTCTCGAAATACCACAAATGTCTGTGAAATATAACTAGTATAGTTGCTGTGTAAGTTTAAAAAAAACATTTACCATTTAATGTTTTTCCGTTTTGCGTGTGAAATGTTTTTCTTTCTTTCTTCGCATAAAAATAATCTTGGCGATGGACATATTATATTTTATTTTATCCTGCGGCTCTGGCTGAGTCCTCTGTTATACGAGGGCGGAGTTGCGCCGGCAGCTGGCGGTCGAATTCCAAAATAAAGTACAAACACGCATGATTCGTATCACGTTCTGCAAACCGGTATGCTAAATAAACCATTTCCTTTCATAAACACCCGGTTTTGGACAGTTGAAATTCCTATCTCCGTCGCCGTAACCATTATTCGGACACTAGCTTATAATTAACATTTGCTGAACTCTCGGTATGTCTCCCGAAATATACATTGTAACAGTTTGAATATAAATGTATTGAAATTTGGAATGCTCTTTCGCAACGACTTTGATATTTGAATGTTTATTTGGCAAAGTTTAAGTTTATGAATTAAGTTGTTAACCAATTTAGAGTAAGTACATAAAGGATAATAATAATTGGGGGTATTAAAGAGCCGACTAAAGGAATCGGGTGAAAGTATTTTAATGGTTAGGCAATGGGCTAGCGACCTATCACATTAATAACACATTTTCACCACCTTTCAGTCAAATCCGAATTGACACAAATACCTAACACAAATACTTGAACGTTATAGATTAGAGTATTTATGAACCAATCGTTTCAACATACCCGACATTGGTGACAAAAATTATAGTAGATTTAGCCTAACGCTCGTTAGAAACGTTACGCAACAGCCCCTAGGATCATCAGTCAAGCAACGACGACGTTTGATTTAAAAAAACGTTTAGACAGAGCAATGTTTCCAAAGCTGCAAAAAGCCCTTAACCATTCCCTTTGGATATTACATCTTCGCCGTCCGCGGAGAGAAATCCCAAGTCTCGGGAACGCTGGGTAAAGATACGCCATGTTGGAAAAACGGCACATTTGCATAGTAAAGGGTGATTAAAGGTTAGTGTCGTGGCCAGGTTTAGACAGGATTTGTCGCCGTCGCTCGGCAATTTGGTGCTTAGGAATCCAATATTGAGAGGAAGGAGATAACTTTTTATGCGCAGAAATGCTTTGAATTGTTTACCAGCGTTATACACGGATAAAAAGTGACAGATACTCGTACTTCCGAGATTACTTTTGCCTATTAATCGTTTTGTTTTTAGTGAAAATAATGTTATGTAAAAATATAAATTGTTGGTACTACACACTTGCAGACTGTACTCAATTAAACCATTAACCAATCTTTAAGAAGTTGAGAGAAGATGTGTTCTTGCTGACTAAAACAAGCCCGATACATTTCTATATTGCTTTTAAACAAATATCTTGGATGTACTTAAGTATCAAAAAAAGTTAGAAAATACATTTCCACTTTTATTTTGGCTTCCAACTCTGACGGATCGATAACCGACTGCAGGGGCGGATGGCAATCCAGTGTCTGTATGCGATGATGAACCAGCATGCCAAGCGGCTACTTGGCGGCTGCTTAAATACCGCGAGTCTGGCTGCCTCTAGCATACTGCGACTACCGTAAAATGGTACCGTAAATGGCCAAGTTGCAGAATTTTATTTAGTTAGCAAATAAAGCATAATAATAATACCTGAGACTTGGTACGACTTTGTCTAGATTTCATTACTTTTAAGAGTTAAACAAGCAGCTCCATCGAGACTTGGCTAGTTTTTTACAGAATGTTTTTGATGGGATTTATTTTTCCGGAAATGAAAGCTAGGTACATTTATCTTCCCCGAAAATCCCCATGTTATAAATTCTATCAAAGTAAGTTTGTAAGAACTGTTTCGGGGAACCCTTATAATAATCACACTATCACACTAATATTATAAATGTGAAAATTCGTTGATGTTGTCAGAGATACATTATAAGGAACATTCGAAGGAAATTGTATTTATACAACATTAATTAAAAACTTCAATAGCGCGATGCAGAACATCACCAATTTTCACGCATATTCTACCTTAGTAGGTCATTCTCCAGTTTTTTGTCGGCGTCTTAACTTCGTCAAACCATATGAAACGTATAAAAAGTTTGATGGAGTTCAGGTGACCCGCAGATCAAATTTGAGACAAACCGATTGGATAAAGTCGTGTATACGCAACAGCGCCATCTTTTGTTGTCAAGTGGACGTCGCGGGGCGGCGATGAGATTGAGTATAATTTTAGGGGAAAATTCTAGCACAAACTACTGAACTGATTTTGGTGGCACTTTCTAATATTGTAGTTTAGCCCTCAGAATAGGACATAGCACGGCCTTTTTTTAGATAATGTTTCTTCAGATAGTAATATAAGGTTCGAAAAATTGTTTAGGAATTCATTTATTTTTAAGATAGAATCTTGAAACTTCTTGAAAAGGTCCTTCAATAAAATACAAGAAAACATATTTCATAATTTTTGCCAGTTCATACCCTAAGGGGGTCAAAAATGGGTCGAAAATTTGTATGGGAATTAGTAAAATTTTTAAGATAGAGACATGAAACTTTGTAAAAAGGTTCTTTAATGAAATACGAGAAAGCATCTTTCAGCGTTTTTGCCAGTTTACAACCTAAGGGATTCAAAAATGGGTCGAAAATTTGTTTGAGGAATAAATATTTTTTGAGCTAGGGACTTGAAACTTCGTATAATATGATTCCATATTAAAACACAAGGAAAAAAATTTTAGCGTTTTTCCAGAAATCCTAAGTACCATCTACTTGTCACTAGATGGCATATGCTGTACACGTTTTTGTGGAATAAATCACAGCAGAATTGTTGATGTTGCTTCAGTTTTTCGATCACAAAAACTACTAAACGCATTTGCATACAACTTCCCTTGAAGTTTTGTAAAACTTTACCTGATGAAAGTCTACTATATTTATAAAAATAAAAAAATGACATGACAATAAGACAATTAATTACCTACGATACTTTACTCTTTATTGTGCTTCACATATACAAAACACAGTTGGGTACAATTAAAGTTGAAGCCTGTGTAATATTTAAATTAAAGTTACTTACTGGTCACTAGATGGCGTAAGCTGTTTCACATTGCCCGCGTTATTTTTGTAGCGAACGTAACCGTTTGAATATATAAGACGTATTAAAATAAATAATAAATAAGCGGATTCATATTGAAAATTGTACATTTATAAAATACTAGCTTCCGCCCTTATATTTAATCCAGGCTTTAAACTAACATCGTGTAAAACTCCATAAGATAAGATAAGATAAGATATAATTTATTGTCAAAACTGTGTACATAATTATGTCATAAAATATAGTAAGTCTCAACAGTCTGCCCTTTTCGGACGTACAATACTTATTAATAAAACACTTAAAATTGGTATAGAAGTAACATCACAAGAAATATTCATTCAAATCATAAAAACATTTGCAAATTAACCAGTTCTTCAGTTCTTTATTAAATTGAGACCCATTTAACGACTTAATTATTTCCGGCTTTTATTATAAATTCTAGGCATACGTGCTCTTCTTGAGTATGTAACTGGTAGGCTTAACTGTACATAGGTCATATTGATATTGCGATCTAACATTTTTTTTAGAATCACATTTTTTTATAAATAACTCCTTGTGTTCTCTGATAAATAGACAAATTTCTAATATATATATAAACATGTCAAGGTTAACATTCTGTGGCGTTTAAACACAGGTCTAAGAGATTCTCTAGTTTTAACATTAAAAATTGATCTCGAACACCTTTTTTGGAGAATAAATGTGGAATGAACGTTCACTGAGTTACCCCAGAATATTACACCATACGTTAGTTGGGGATAAACATTTCCATAATATGCCTGTTTGGCAACTTCTACTGAAGTTATTTTGATCAGTATAGATATAGCGTAGCAAACTGCTAGCAAGTTTTTTATTGATTTTTCCGATTTGTAACTTCCAATTTAGTTGGCTATCGAAAGTTACCCCCAAAAAAATTGTAGAATTTACCTGCTCAATTCGCTTACTATCAATAATTATGTTTAAATCTTGTGTAGCCTGTTTATTATTGAGAAATTGGATAATTTTCGTCTTATCTAAATTAACTCTTAAATTTAAAGATGCTAACCAATTAATTACTATTCTTAATGTACTGCAGATTTCATTGCAAATTTTGGACCCACATAACTTGTTGTCAGTTATAAGAATAGAAGCATCGTCTGCGAACATAACACAGGTGGTCAGTCACCAGGGGAAGCTCGTTTACATACAGGGCGGAAAAATCGAATGCCACATGGATGGCAACTACCTTAAATATTGTAAATAGCACATTTTGTCTAAGGGAGACTTTCCTTTGTTTTTAAAAACAATAAATACTGCATTTAAGGATTTATGAAAAATCACTTGCCTCAGTCGGGACTCGAACCGGTCAAATGTGACAAAAAATAATGTGCTGTATTTTATGATGCAGATTGAAAGGGTTACTGATAAGGTTCATTTTTCTCTAAATAACAAATACAATCAGAATAACGGAAGGCCATGAAAATTAACAATTACCTTTTAAATTTACCTATCCTAGCTACTATGATGACTAGAGAATAATAGATGCAATTTTCCTATCAAAGGAAGTAGGTAGGTTACTAAAGTGGCATTAGTAATCGCAACTAAAGTGATAAGTTAACATAAGTGTGGCTCATCATTATCATGTCATTTAAACGTCTTTATTTTCGTTGTATTCCAAGGATTACGTCTTAATTCACGTGACGGGTGAAATCAAATTTAAAAGGTAATTGTTAATTTTCATGGCCTTCCGTTATTCTGATTGTATTAGTTATTTAGAGAAAAATGAACCTTATCAGTAACACTTTCGATCTGCATCATAAAATACAGCACATTATTTTTTGTCACTTTTGACCGGTTCGAGTCCCGACTGAGGCAAGCGATTTTTCATAAATCCTTAAATGCAGTATTTATTGTTTTTAAAAACAAAGGAAAGTCTCCCTTACACAAAATGTGCTATTTACAATATTTAAGGTAGTTGCCATCCATGTGGCATTCGATTTTTCCGCCCTGTATATTAAAAACAATAAAGGCCCTAGGACACTACCCTGTGGCACCCCTCGCAAGATGTATTCATAACTTGACCGTACCTTCCTGATTGTTTTTGTCAAATTGTCATAGGTGTCCAGTATTACGGCTTGGGTTCTACCTGTAAGATAATTCTGAACTAGTTTTAATGCTGGCCCTCGAATGCCAACATGTTCGAGTTGCCTTAACAGAATCTTGTGAGATACACAATCAAACGCCTTGGACAAGTCTACAAAGAGCCCAATAGATGATGTTTTATTACGTATTAATAAAATATAATTACAAATAAACATAATTTTTGCATAAAATTAAATATGGCCAATGTCGTATTTTTCCCTTTTTGGAATCCAAGCTGATTTTTATTTAATACGTTATATTTTTGAAAGAATGATAATATCCGGTTCAGAATTACTTTTTCAAATATTTTGGAAAAAATCGGCAACAATGCAATAGGCCTATAATTGGCAATGTCATGTTTGAAACCTTTTTTATGTAAGGGCTTTATTAATGCCTTATTTAAATCATCAGGAAAAATTCCACTTTCTAGCGTTAAGTTTATTATGTGAGCCAACGGTTCCGCAATGTAATCAACGCTTGCTTTAATCAGCTTCATGGGTATCTGATCATGTCCAGTACTTTTTTTGTTCTTTATCATTTTTAACCATCTAAATCGTTTGAGCCGTTTAAGCGTCATTGAGTAACAAACATCCCAATATCTAAACATCTAAACATCCAAACTCCAACCATCCAAACTTTCGCATCAGGCGGTCACCCATCCAAAGACTGACCGCTGCCATCATTGCTTAACCTGCGTTATCGTTTTCGACGGGCAGCCGCCGCTAGGCTTTGATGCTAAAGTTTGGACCTCAATCACGCAAAATCGGATTAAAATGAATTTTGTTATTCATAAAGTGTATAACCTGGATTAACATACGAGTATAAATAATACTTTTTATTCCGGGAATCATCGTCTAAGGGGGCGAAATAGGGGGCGCAAGTTTGTAAGGAGCCACGATATAAAAGAGTTCCACGCGGACGAAGTCGCGGGCAGAAGCTAGTATATGTATATAAATTTTCTCGTTTACTAATAGGCAATATTCAAAAATAGCTACAGCAATCGAAGTAAATAGTAAAGCTGTTTCCGAGAACCCATTTACTGAATAAACATACAAATATTCCACGTGTAGGATATTCAGTGTGTAGGTACAGTTTTTTTTTTATCATACCACGTACAGTCCGCCTGATTATAAGCGGACACTGTAACCGATGGACGCTGGCAACTCTGGAGGCACTGCCGACCCTAAACTAGCTATAAGCAAGATAAGTTGATAGTTTATAAAAAAAATGTTATTTTTGACCTAAACGCAGTATTTCGCGACCGACACAGCTATTTACTTGATTTTCCATACAATGATAGCAAACTGTGACGTCATGCTTTAAGTCAATAACCTAAACCTAACCTAACCGCCAGCGTGTCGACGTCACCGCGCTTCGCGGGGTGCCTATTTCCGCTCTAAGGGACACTAAGCTAACCCTAACCTAACCTATAAATAATACCATTGTTACAGTTATCAGTGGCTATATTATACTGTTGTGTGTCAGTGGTTACTCGTCGTCGTACCTACACCAACCTGCCTTAGCCTCGTGGCGCCCACGCGCCTTTTAAAAGGCATGTCAGTTGATGAAAAATCAAATTAATTCCATTGAAGAGAAACTTCAAATTTCACTGTTCATTGTTGCGTGCTGGGCGCCACGAGGTTAGAGTCAAATAGATAAAAAATAATAGTAGTAAGTATTCCAGATTAAGCTACGGTAGCCTAGCGGTTCAGGCATGCGGCTGTCAAACGGCGGTCGAGGGTTCGAATCCCGGCTCGTACCAATGAGTTTTTCGGAACTTATGCACGGAATATCATTTCATATTTTACCGTTAGCTTTACGGTGTAGGAAAACATCTTAGGCAGGTTTCCTACCTGCATACATCCACGAAGAAATTCAAAGGGGTAAGTGAAGTCCGCAACCCGCCAGTGTGGGGACTACTGCCCGTTCCCTCTCGTCCATGAGAGGAGGCCTGTGCCCAGCAGTGGGACGTATATAGGCCGATTTATTTATTTATTCCAGATTATGCCAACAGTACATTATACTGACTGAGTTTTATGTCGAACAAAGTTATATCCCATGTATGTTATACGTTATGAATGTTAGATTAATAGTTGTTATATTACAAGTTCATTATATCTGTTGATAATTATACCACATGAGAATACATCAAATGTTGTAATATCAAAGTGTATTATATCCTTTAATCGTTATATCCAGTGAAAATATATCAAAAGTTTTTATGTCGATCGTTACACACCCAAAACCCCTGCCACAAAGCTACATATATAATCAACTGGAACTATACACCAAAGACCAACACCAAAGATACTGGGAGGACATAGACACATGCAGACAGACTAAAGAGATTTTGTCGAAACGCGACAACAAACTCACTACCGCACTACTGAGGACACAGAGAAGCCAACTACGCAAGATAGTTGGAATAATATCAGGACACAACACTCTGAACAGACACCTCTACAACTTAGGTATCACAGACAGCCCCATGTGCAGAGCGTGCATGGAAGCAGAAGAAAGCGAAGAAAGCGAAGAGCGTGCATATCGCCATTGCATACCAGCATAAGACCTTTGAAAAATCTGAAGTGCAACTCAACAAAGATCTAAGTTCACTGAATGAGTACCTTAAGAAATGGCGCCTCGTTCCAAACGCTAATAAAACTGAAGTGTCAACGTTCCACCTCAATAATAAACAAGCAGCCTACGCGCCTACGGTTGTATTTAATGGTTCAATATTAGGTTACAACCCACAACCAAAATACCTCGGCGTGACTCTTGATCGCTCACTTACATTTGGTCCTCACCTTCAAAAGCTAGGCAAGAAACTTGGGACACGAAATAACATCCTACACAAATTAACAGGCACGGCCTGGGGAACTAGTGCAGACGTGTTCCGTTCAACAGGACTAAGTTTGGTCTACTCTGCAGGCGAATACTGCGCTCCTGTGTGGCTAAACAGTGCCCATACGGATAAAGTCGATGCTCAGTTGCGTAACACCATGCGATGCATATCGGGTACGGTCAAATCGACGCCTATACAATGGCTCCCAGTCTTAAGCCATATCCCACCACCACACCTTAGACGGCAACATGCACTTGTAAAGGAAGCCAACAAAATCCACAATAACCCAAATCTGCCGAGCTACCAAGAATTCACTAATCCTCCACCACATCGCCTAAAGTCTAGACATCCGCCATACCAAGCAGCCCGAAACCTGAAGCAGAATTGCTTCAATATTCAAGAGGCTTGGAAAGCGGACTGGCAGTCCAACTTGCCAAACAAAAATCTAAGCACCTACGACCCCACACGGAAACACGGGTTCTCGGCATCTAAGAAGGATTGGTGTCAGTTTAACAGACTCCGTACTGGGCATGGGCGTTGTGCGGGCTACATGTTTAAATGTGGTTGGCGAGACTCTCCAGCGTGTGACTGCGGGGCGCCCGTACAGACTATGCATCACATTATACATGACTGTCCGAAGCGAAAATTTGTTGGAGATGCCATAGACCTCTACTCACCTGACGCAGACGCTGCCCAGTGGGTGAAGAATTTAGACATAGTATTGTAGATTATAAGCGACTCTGTTATCATAATGCCATACAACTAAATAAAATAAGCAGAAGAAACAACCAAACATATTCTACTGGACTGTAAGCAGGTAGAAGTATACGGGAAAAAACACCTAGGGTCTCCGGACACACTAAAGGACGCAGTCAGCAATACCAAGGCACTCACAAACTTTCTGGAGGAACTGGGGTGGTTAGAGTAGCGCTACCCCACCGATTCACGCAAAATAGGCACACTGGATGTCGACTTGCGGGAAACGCCCAGTAAAACTAACTAACTAACTAACTACACACCCAAAAAATCGGCCAAGTGCGTGTCGGGCCACGCGCAGTGTAGGGTTCCGTAATTGTCTGTCTGTCTTAGTTACGTCGACACCCGCGCTAAATGTCGGGTGAGGTGTACGGGAGGTACCCTAAAAAAGAGGTAGGTACCCTTTTTCAAGTTTTTATCCTACCGTTTTTTTAACAGGCCACCGGTTTAATTTATCACAGTGCCCTCCCAAGACAGTCTATTTGCAGTTCTTAGTAAAGAAACAAGCTTTGATGGAATTCCGGCAAGAAAACACACTATTTCCTAAACCTACCTTCCTACCTACCTTCGTTTGCTGGAGGAAATTGCAAATAAACGGTACTTGCAAGACTTCGAGCCAGTCCGCTGAATACAATTTAGTGAGTTCATCGTGGTAATAAAGTCACTTAAAATGCGTGTTTATTTACTCAACGAGTTTTGTCAAGAAATAGTACATTACTCCAGAGGCCGGGAAACAAGGGAATGCTGGCCAAGTAGATATAGACAGACGAGCGTAGCGAGGCCTGACAGAGATTCGAGACTGGCAATCCCTAGTTCCGGCCGAGGTGAAGCTATAGTGATTCTCTCAAACAGTTACAATGTAATTTAAAAAAAACAACTTTAACTTTTATTTAATAACTGAAAGCCATGGTGTTGTGTTAATAATTGAAGATGAAACAAAAGACGATAACTTTGCTGGCCTATGCCTACTATTTTATATGAAATTTCATTATGGGCCTCCCCTCTCGCCGCACACGAAACGTGATATTTCGCAGACACGTAAGGAACGTAACGTCAATCTTTAATTGCATTTAAGAAAAATACTTTTTAAGTAAAGCATATTTGGATTTTGATTGTTACTTTCCGAAAATGATCCAACGGATCACATGCGAACATTCGGTTTATGTTGGTCTGTCACATATAGGTAGTTTTTTGGACAATTTAAACTTTCGCGCCTAAACGGATCTACAGTTCCTGTGACGTTACTCGCCATATTTTTTGTCCATAGCGAACCATGGACAAACAAATATGGCGGAACCAAGTCATAAAGTTGAATAAGATTGGACTTTTGACATATTTTTTTGAATAAACAAATCAAAGCACTATGACACTGAATAAAATAACTACAACTTAGAAAAGTTGAAAAACCCCTGACATTTTCATTTCGTAGTCCAATATCTCAAAAACGGCTAAACAGATTTTCATAAAACATGGCTAAGAACACTTGGTAGATAATTCCATAACACGAAAAACCGCATTCAAAACGGTTCATCCGTTAGGGAGCTACGATACCGCAGAATACAGATACACAGATACACATAAAGACACGTTAAACTTATCACACCCCTCTTTTTGCGTCGGGGGTTAAAAATACAAAGTATCACTCTGACTTGTACAACATACCGTAGTAGTTAAGTTCCTTTCATTTCTACGCTTGAATACTCCGCACTTTCAACAAATAAATTTCTGACTAATAATTCAGTAAAGCCTACTTTCTTTTTTTTTCGACAACTTCTGCTGTCTATCTAATAGAAACAAAGTTTGCGATCATAACTTTTAATTAGTTGTCATAACAGGAGTGACGTCACCAGACGCTGACTGGGTAGATGAAAACACGTTCCGTTTTACATAACTTCAAATCGTGATATTGTTATAAATTAGTATGTATGTATGTTTGTAAGCACTTTGTACACAAAACAAAACAGGTTAAAACAAAAACATTAAGGAGGATTGAGGTACAAGGGCGTACTTATCCCTATAAGGGATCTCTTCCAGCTAACATGTGAGCAATTGAGTGGAAAGTAGGAAGAACGAGATAGACTAATACACCATGTACAAAAACACAAAGATATCTACGAAAAATACAGACAAAACTAGTGTTCATATTAATTGTATGAATTCTATAAATATATACATTAATATATAAAGTAAAGTAAAATCGTTTCAGTAGCGAAATTATTTTATGTTTATCAACATTATGGTCACAAAATAATAATAAATATTATAGCTGCCTGCTCCCTACTGTATCATCTACTTTGCCCTCATACACTGCATTTGTTAATCTCTTTCATCCATCCTCTCTAGATGCTCAAACCATCTTAGCATGCCCTTCTCAATTTCTCACTTGCTTACTTGCTAACACAGGATGAATTATTTATGCTACTAAATATTATTGAAGCTGCATCTAGGTAGTGTGTATATGTACTATCTCACTTTGTATTTATGTTTATTTCTCTTTCACCTGTCCCAATAATAACGGTGCTGGCTGAAAATATGTTTCACACCTCAGCATAATGCTGATCCAGTGTCCGGTTCACTGCCGCAGAGACACACTTGTTTCATGTTTTATCCGTTTTTGTATATTTTATTGTTTAATTTGTGGGTCCTGTGTGTTTGTATATAAATGTACCTTTCTTTCTTCTTTCTTTCTTAAACATACAATTAACTCGTTAATGAAATTCGCGTTATTGCATACCTATTAGCCTTGCCCGTGACTTCGACCGCGTGAAATTCGGTAAGTAACAACGTTCACTCCTAAATTGAAAGTTGGCGTCCTAGCGAATGCCCAAAAGGTACGATGCTAAATTAACCTTACTTGAATTGAGAAGTATCAGAAGACTAATTCTTGATGTCTAATGAGTAATGAATGACATTTATAATTTATTCGTGTTATATTGGTGACGTCAGTTTCAGTACAATATTTTAAAAGCACGTCTATCATGGTACGGCCGTGACATACTCTCGATTTTTCTCGCACTATACCTCTTGTTCTAAGTGTTCTAATAAGCAGTGATCGGCACGACCGTGCAACACCGCGGGATTCCGAGAAGAAATATTAATATGGACATGACCTGCATGATTATAATCTCGTGATCTAGTTCGCGAAAATAACTCTATTACGTATTTGTAAATAGAAGTCAGAATATTTAATAAACTCACAAAGTGTATAATTTTTCATTAAAGAAAATATTGATATACTTACATTGTTTTTATTTTATATTGCGTAAAATATTAAGTGCACTCATATAAAATATGTAATTGTTAAAATGAAGATGCGAAAAAACTCTTTTCCCGACTACCTGGCATGTCGAAGCTCAGTTTCGAATTTTCTATTGTTTGCGTTTATGACCAAACGCATAGTTTAAACTATGCGTTTATGACCAAACGCATAGTTTAAACTGGTGGAAAATTTTGTAAAAAAGTTTGTATTTGTATAACCGATTTCTATGATTGTGATTTAAAGTTATTTGCTCGTTGTATTTCATTCAACGACTTTGGCTTGTTTTACGGACTCTGTGATAATTTGATGTGGTAATTGCTCTAACTGGACTTTCTATTTGCTTTTGATTAGACTTAGTGAGCTGTTGGGGTCCTGAATATGGCGCGCAGAGCTCGGTCCTTTGCTAAAGAAGAAACAATTCAAAGTTGGATTGAACCCTACCCAGAATTGATTGATTTATATACTCAACTGAAATGAGAAAATATTGTCTTCCTTTACCGACTCGAATGCCGGAATCCCTGGGAATATCCATATTAACATAATGATTGAGCTCATTGACACCGTGTTGCACGGGTCGTGCCGATCACTGCTAATAAGAGAGAGAGAAGTGCTGACAAACAAGCTGGTAACAAACAAAAAAAACCTTATATGCACTGAGGGACAGGATATGTGATATAGTATCTCGTTCCCACTAGTGGTATTGTCTATGTTTACTTACTTGTCACTCATGTGTGTATGTTTGTGTGAGTCCCTCTCTGATCCAAACTTTCATATTTATTATATATTTCAAAAACAATAGCGAAAGATAACGTCACAATGCAGCTATATATCAAAGATTGCTCAATTCTGGAATATCTCGCAATTAGTCGTGCAATTGGACGATTCGCTGCGCATTCAATATCTATTCTTTCATCCGTGTAAGGCGATTGTAACTCCAGGAAAGCAAGCACCTATGATATTGCCTGTGTGGATGATGGAAATATAAGACAAACGTATAGCTTGCTTTTCTATATTCAACTTCAGATAGAAATAATGCCACGTGACATGTTCTAGCTGCGTCTTTATACATACTTTCTAAGGTTCCGTAGTTAACAAGGCACTTTTATTGTTTCGCCATGTTTATCCATAAATCAATCAAGACAGCAAAATGGGTGTAACAATGGAAAGCTCAACTTTTGTACAAATTCGGGCGACGCAACAGCAACGTTTATTTAGTGCGTGTGTGTCGGTGTGGTGTCGATGTAACAAAGACAGACAGACAATTACGGAATCCTACACTGCGCATGGCCCGACACGCACTTGGCTGTTTTTGATATGAAAGTTTAGGTTCGAAGATCTCCCTCCGGTCGACTTTACTCATAAAGAACAAAAAGTTTACTTACAATGAGCTTAAGAGCGTACAAACAAAAAGTTCGTATTTCATCTATAAATCGAGTTATTTGAATCAGACAACTTGACTTGCCCATCGCTAATTTGAGCTGAGTCTAACGCGTTAGATAGAACTTAGAACGCAAGCACGCTAAATTTGATTTCACTCCAGTACGTTGAGTCTGATTGACTACTAAAGGCCGCCTACGAAAATTAAGTTGCTGCCAAAAACCTAAATATAAGAGTTTGCTAGCTTTGTGCCTGACCACAAAGTCGAAACAAGTTTCTTGTCCAGTTGCGGCAGAAACTAAATTTAAGACATTTGCTTCCTACTTTGTGATATTTTTCTTTAATACTTGTACATATAAGCCATTTTACGTTAAATCTGTTTCTACGCCACTATGCCCAGGATCGCGTATTAAGAAAGAAAGAAAGAAAGAAAGAAAGAAAACATTTATTCGTGGACAAAACTATGGGTATAAAAACAAAACACAGTAAACCTAAAAGGCCAGTCCACGAAAAGGCCCCGACTCAGCATGGTGCTAACCTAGAAGGCCAGCGCTGGTCTTCCGTCGGAACCTTTACTCGAGTTACCTCCTGGAAGGCAACACAAAACAAATACTTACGCTAAACATATTTTAAAGAATACATATAAAAATATAAAAATAAGCAGTATAGTTCGCGGTAATAGCTCAGAGTGGCACGGCAGATTGCAGCGTGTGAACGCGTCGCCAAACTGTGTGTCAGTGTCACTGTCACTGTCAACTTGACAGACCGAACGCAACTTTTATTTCGATAGGCTTAGATGGAGCCATATAACAACAAAAATTGAATATACGTAAATACAGAAACGGAAAACAAGTTAAAATTACATTTGTGATACAGGAAGAAAACTAAAAACGAATACAGTATGGTGCAAAATTAAATATTGAACGTCACAAGCTCAACTGTAGGTACAGTCATAAAACGACTGCTTTCTGTACAGGTTCATGACTCGGGTGACGAACGGCATTGCCAAGATATCTACACAATCTAAACATGATAGATTACAAAATTATTTTGCGAACCAGATGCTGTGCGGATTTATTTATATGCAGATGGGACATATCCCGACGGTAAGTACCTGACTGCAATCCTAAATCTTAATCTATATTCATCTTAGGCATGGCAAAGCGGTAAACTAAATTATAAAAGAGGCAGCTAAAAAACACAACGATTTAAGGACTAAAAATAAAAAATTGATACAAGGACAAAGACAGGGCACTTAAAGGCAGCTAGTTTCAAGACATAATGTTTCCTGACTAAATTGATGCTCTAGCAAGTACTTTTTCAGCTTGATTCTAAAACTGTGTATGCTTCCCTATTACAAATAAACACAGTATAAAATATATCCCAAACAACCGTTTTTCAATGTTGAAATATTTTAGCAATCGGATTACTTGTTTTGGAGATTAGCCGTACAATACACACTTCACTTAGATATGAGTATCGATTATAAATTGCCTCATTTAACATAAAAAAACAGTAATTCTGAGCTTACTTTAAAAAAATGCATATTCATGCCTCATTCATACACTCGCTTTATTCTTCTTGTGAAACATTTGGCGTCCAGGAAATCCCAAATTTAATAATGTACACCGCTGTCAAAAATCAGCGTAGGTGTTGAAAATTTTAAGTATCGAACACCAATATTTCATACATTCAATACGGAGCAGTAATGGACGCAGTAGCTACAGCTTTCAGTTACATAGAAGTATGTAAAGCCGAGTTGGGAGAGTGGACGACACTCCCGCCATGTGTTATTTTACCAATATGTAGACTCAACGTGTATTATTACTCCAAAAAAGAGAAGGACAAAAGATATGCCTAGTAACGAAAATCCCATTCAGAGATCTCAAAGAATTACAAAGCTACAACCGTTTTAATGTTGCTTGTTAGAGAGAGAAAACGCTTGCGTCATTGACAATCGTTTCATATGAAGGTTGGATGTTGCGGCTAAGGGATAGAATATACCTACACCCTCTTAAAACTTTGGACACTTATAACTTTGCGATAATTTAATCCATATAATTTATTGAATCAGGCGTTACTTTATTTACGATGAGCAAATGATGATGATGTCATTTGCTCAGTGGACGTGGCGCAAGCAACATCTCCTGCCAGCATCTCCTGATGATGCCTCGTAGAGAGGCGAAACACGTGTCGAGGTTTTTGTCATTATTGGTGGTGGTTTGCTGTAATTTTTTGCATGTTTTTACGCAAATAGTTGCATCTTATCTTCACTAATAGACCAGCACGTTTTTTAGCGGAATAGCAAAGAAATATTGTTCTCCTAATAATTTAATCCATTACTTTTTTCTCCATTTGACAATATTTTAAATCCTTTTCGGGAAAATCTAACATTATTGGTTACCTATTTTATTTGGTGTCTACAACCCTATCTGGGGGCACGGCAGTCTGGGGGCACGGCAGTTCCCCAGCCAAGTCGAGCGCAATGCAAACACTGCCGTATCATCCTTTACTGGAACCATTTCGCCGCATTTTCGGACCCCTATTTGAGAACCTCTGGATAAGACCAGAACGCAGAAATTTTCGTCATCCAGTAAGCTATAATCACATACATAAAATCCAAAATTTCAAGTCTGTAGGTCATTTAGTTACGAAGTTAAGCGAAAGCAAAGTTTCGCATTTAAGACACTCACTCACTCACTCATGATCATCAAAATAGAACTAGTACTTCCCATAATCTCAGAGAGCTGAAATTTGGTACAGAGTTAGGGTTTAATAGCCACATAAAAGGAAAACTATAAAAACTAGGTAAAAAAACTATTAGAGATATATCTATCCTAAAGAGAAGAACTGTGTCAAATAAGAAAATCTAATAAAATAAATTAATAAGCCCACGTTTCTATAAAAAGAAGTGAAATCCCATCAAAAATAGTCTGTAAAAAACTAGCTAAGTCTCGATGGAGCTGCTTGTTTATCTCTAAAAAGTAATGAAATCTGTGAGATATTTTATAGTGCCAAGTCTCAGGCATTCTTATTATTCTTTATTAGCTAACTAAATAAAATTTTGTGACTTGGCAATCACTTTTTAGAGTTAAACAAGCAGCTCCATCGAGACTTGGATAGTTTTTTCAGAATGTTTTTGATGGGATTCAATTTCGATTTAAATTTCTCGCTATCTGTTCCTTCTCTTATTTATCATTGCATTAGCCTTAGTTTTAAAACGCCAAGAATAAACTTATTTTCACTCTTATCTTTCTTTCTTTAGTAAATTCATTCCTGAGTTTGTTACGTTTATATTGATTAAAACTAGCGCCTAACTCTTGGAACCAGGTGCCAAAGTGGATCCCGGGCTCAATTATGGCACTGCCGGAAAAACCCTAGGAGGATAATCCATATCTTATGTCACCATATCTCAACGGAGTTGAAAGTTTTGTATTATGTCAAACTTGGCTCATTTTTCACATAAGTTTTTGTACAATTAAATTTGCAGTGTCGTAGCAGCTGTTCAGCGGGACCAATGAATAAAATACAAACTTCGTAATTGGGCGGTCATTCCGAATCCGCTTGCGTATGCTCTGACTGAATGGCGTGATATTTTTAACCCCCGTCGCAAAGAGAGCGGTGTTATACGTTTAACGAGTCTGTGCATCAGTCTGTGGTATCATAGCTCCCACACGGATAGACCGATTTGAATGTGATTTTTTTTGTGTAATAGATAATTTTATACCGAGTGTTCTTAGCCATGTTTTATGAAAATCTGTTTAGCCGTTTTTGAGATATTGGACTTTGAAATAAAAATGTCAGGGGGGCCTTTTATCTCACATACCTACTAGGGTCAACTCAGCATGTCTTTTCTTCCACGTACCTTGTTGTCCCCTGACATAATTTCGTCACTTACTTCCTCACATCGTCTCTTGGACAACCTTTCATTTTTTCCTTGATCCACCCCGTACTGTGCAGCCCTGAATCCGTGTGGGCGGCTTATCTGTCTGTAATATTTCTTATATACAAATGGCCGGCCAGCTATGCTAGTCCATACTCTGGAGGTCAACGTGGGCCCGACTAGGCTATCCATTAATCTTCCATGCGCGAAATATGGGATTTTCGAGTTAGTAACATATCCAACCGACCTACCCGCCCGATTGAGCTACTTATCCGTCACACATACTTTTCTTAACATACCGATAGCATGGTTTCGTATATTAAAAGGCGGAAATCACAAGCTAAATTACTTAACATAAATAGTAGGTAATGGTTCTAAAGGGATGACTTGTTTCATTTATAAAGTAAATGTCTGAGTGCTTTACACTGTACTAGTATACGGCATGCGCACTCTATATAAAAACAATATTGGTTAATTTCAAACTAAGAGGATTTTTCTTCATTCGAATCTAAGCCATGTCACGTTGACGTAGAGTGCCCATGCTATAACGGTACAGCCTCGAACACTCTTACCTTGCTGCCGTCACTAGTCAGAGATAGGTTTATGAATTCCGCAGACGAGAAAACGAGATGCAAAATTTCGAGAATGGCTTTTTTTGACAAATGTTGAAATTATAAAATTTGTGAAGTTTGGTTCATGTTTGCTCTTATGAAAGTTTAGATGAGGTAACATACCGACATTCTAATTTGATGTATTGATCTGCTAGGGCCAGTTCGACGGTTAAAATGTAATTTAATGTGCTCTGCTTATCCCTTCCGGGAATACAGGCGTTAATTTATTTATGTATAATTATGCATTTTTACTATGATAAATACAACTCCGAAACTCAAAGTCTCTGCATCGTTGTTTTTCCATGGCTCAAGGAAATGATTTATTATTACAGACTGAATTTGATTCGCTTTCTTATAAATTTGGAGCGTGTTTTCTAGACAAGTGCTTATGTATACGGCAAATTCTTGTCATTGTTAGAAAGTTCCAGAGTTTGAAACTTTGCGAGACTTGTTTGTGATTCGGGCTTATTCGGAATTCAACATTTCACTCTCGAGAGAACAGGGACATACAATTATATTTTATTGCTTGCTTGTATGTACAAGTGAATATTGCACCAACAATTACGACAATTTCTGCCCTATAGAAACCAGTATCTGTTATTATACTCGTACTGTGTGATGGACCAATTAAGTAAAAAAGTTATCGTTCTTCAATTCTACATGGTCGTAAGGGACGCACAGGACAGAAACTGGTGGAGGCAGATCATCTGCTACATATTCAACCCTGATTCTGACCACGATCCTTAGTCATGAGAACCGAGACGCAGAGAGACACAGAGTAATCATTGTCAGACATAATCAGATTCCGATTGTAATGGGAGGTGGTTTAATTGGACACGGTCATTTTACACGTTCTTCGTCTTATCTTTATACCCACTCGCGCGGAGGCTTTACTGATCGTTATCATCGAGCATCAGACTTAGTCCTCCATGGTCTCAGCCAATATTATTATATCGTCAGCAAACTAAACGGAAGCTACGGTAGCCCAGTGGTTTAGGCATGCGGCTGTCAAACGGCGGTCGTGGGTTCGAAGCCCGGCTCGTACCAATGAGTTTTTCGGAACTTATGTACGGAATATGATTTCATATTTACCGTTAGCTTTTCGGTGAAGGAAAAACATCGTGAGGAAACCTGCATACATCTGCGAAGGAATTCAAAGGTGTATGTGAAGTCCCCAATCCGCACTGGGCCAGCGTGGGGACTACTGCCCGTTTCCTCTCATACATGAGAGGAGGCCTGTGCCCAGCAGTGGGACGTATATAGGCTGATGATGTGATGTGAAACTAAACGTGAGCATTCTCCATTTCATAGTCTTAAAAACATCCTCAAGTACAGCGGTGAACAGTTTTGGAGTAATAACATCTCCTTGCCTGAGTCCTCGCTGCAGCGGAATAGGTTTCAAGTTCTGGTCCTGGGGTTGGACTGAGATAGTGTCGTTCTCATACAAACGGTTCAGTACTTCGATATAGCGGTACTTGCCACCGCTGGAGAAACTATAGTACAGCCCAGGTTTCGATCGAATCGAAGGCTTCCTCGTAGTCCACGAACGCTAAACAGAGAGGCAGACTATACCAGTCTCTAGTATAGCGTATGGGTGTGGTCTGCGATACTAAAGCCTCTTCAAAAACCGGTTTGGCAATCATCTAGCCTGCGTGCGAGACGATTCGCAATGACCCTTGAAAACAAAATGATAATTATTCCGACTAAAATCTGCAAAACTTTTGCAAAATAAATAGACCACCACCGACCACTACGGCCATCGCAACCCGTGTCGAACGAAACGTTAGAAATAAACATTATTAAATATCGCGTTAGACTAGAGTAAAATAAAAATATAAAATATATAAAATCCTGGGACTTAATGTAACTGGCTGCAGTATTGCACACGTAGCTTAAATAACAGCGAATCAGTTAATCTCATTGCGCCGTATTCATAATCATAATCATTAAATTCGGATACTTGTCCATATTTGTTAGTATTCGATCACGTAACGTTGTTAACGTAACATTGTACGTACGTCTTGTAGATCTAAATGACAATTTTTATATGGAAAAATTACAGTTGGATTGTCCCAACGCACGTTCGAAACGTTACGTGATTAACCCTCTGCATTAATTCCGTATTTACCGGGCAATCAAGGCGCCCCGTTTCTCCCAAGAACATAAATATTTGTGGCTCATTAGCTTGAACGCGTCCCGGAAGCAAAACGGTAGTTTCTACCACGGGTTTCGGGAGACGTCTGGGGCCATATTCAAAACGTTTATACTTAATGTCAAATTTTGGTTCAGTTTTTTTTTTATTAATAAATTTAGGTACCTATTCGGAAATAATAGCTCCGAAAGTCACTAAAATAGTCAATAATCACTAACTTTTATGCGAAATGTGAGACGCAAATATACATTGGACAAGTAGAATAACACCGTCAAGAAGATTGTACGAAGGCGGGACGCGATTTTTCTTCTTTTTTTTTGACGACCGCTTTAGCCTAGTTGGTAGTGACCATGCCTACGAAGCAATAGGTCCTGGGTTCGAATCCCGGTAAGCGCATTTATTTGTGTTCCTGAGTCATGGATGTTTTCTATGTATTTAAGTATTTATTTATTAATCATTTATTCATGAAAGACACATTTATGTTTACAAACTATAGTAGGTATAATGCCAATCTGCATGACAGTTTGTTGGCAGTGCATTAATTACTCTTGATTATATAGTTGTGTCAAAAACATATGGCTAAATTATATTCTCGCTATCATATTTAAAAACCTACAAATACTTATTTACCTGCAAGTTTTACATTATAAATATTAATTTTATGTTATTCAATTCAACTATCTATCTATATAAGTATGTTTATCGTCGTCTAGTACCCATAGTACAAGAAGAAGACCTAGTCCCAAACTAAGCAAAAGTTTGGGACTAGGTCGATTTGTGTAGGATTGTCCCCTAATATTTATTTTATAGTTATATTGTGTTGATCTTTAATTTCAATAATCTATACTTCTATACTACTATTATAAAGAGGAAATATTTGTATTTTTGTGTGTGTATGTTTGTAATGAATAAACTCAAAAACTAATGTGCCGATTTCAAAAATTCTTTCACCATTGGAAAGCTACATTCACCCTGAGTGACAAAGGCTACTTTTTACCACGGGAAAATGTTACATTCCTACGGGAAAACGGGTAATCCGTGCGAAGCCGGGCCGGCCTGCTAGTAACTAAATATAAGGCGATCTTGTCAGTTTCATTTATTGTGTTAATGACAAAACGAGACGTCACCTGTGTCTGTTATTCGTTTTTTTTTAACTGAGACACAGCGTCAAATACCTACTTGTAATACTTCTGACATAAATAAACATTGTTCCATAGTATACAATTACATTTGTTGTGTTTACACATTTATACTGAGTGATGATGACGTTTGTGTCTTCGCAAACTGTTTGCCCAAAGTAGCTCGAGCCCACGAACCAGTTTAAATTCACTCCTAAATTCATAACAATCGTACAAGTCCAGGGACCAGATTTATACTGACTTGCTGGTATTGAATAGGTGGTTGTTAACAGCGCAGGTTTATGCCAAAGCGTAAAAAAGTTGTTAATGGCATTTGTTCGTTCAGCTTGGCGATGCCGCAGCCGATGCTAGAAAGATACGTCAAAACTTGATTCATTGACGCGCCTAATAAGTTTACTCCATAAGTCTCTAATATCTAGTAATCTCTATAGGTCTAGGTCTAGGCTATCTAGTCGAATGAGGGAGGCAAGCGAACGAAGTTCTGTGCTTCGACCGACAAGCGTTTGTATGTCCGGTATATCCCGCTTTCCCGCTGTTCTGCTCCACAGGGGACCGATTTTTGACTTTCGAGCGCTCGACTCTTTCAGTCGAAAACTGTCAAAAATGATGAAAAGCAATTTGGAAATGACGATAGAAAATTCAAAAACGAGCGGTATCACTCGTATTCAATTCTATCGGTAGAAAGTAAGTAAGTGATTATGACACTACAATAGCATTAACTTTTATTTAATTTTCGAGCGCTTGAAAGCAAAAATCGGCCCCCTGGTGGCATTTCTCCACCGATCCTCGTGATTTTTTTTCAGCAGTTTCGTTTATTATATAGTTTTTTTTTGTCAGGTCAGTATGTAGGAAAAAAGCCAGGTTCGCGAGCCACATACCACTAGTATTTTAGTGTTTAGTATACCGCTTGTACGATAACTTTTACACAAATGGCGCGATATAGTATCGCTACAGGTGATTTCGACAGGTGATGACTAGACTTGACTTGACTTGACTATGACTAGACTTGCGTGACATTCACACTTTCGTAAAACACGCATTTGTATCGCTTTAAAAAGTCACCTAAAGTACCTATTGGTTGATTTTTGCCTTCAGATCCGCGCGGGCAAACCGTAAATGTTTTATTTCTTGTGTGGCTGATTTAGGTGTCGAATACGCAGCAGATGAATCGACACCACATGGTCTTGCCTAGGTAGTCGATTGCGTAACGCTTTGTACATATGTTAGTTAGACATAGTAGTATTTTTTTGTATAGAAAAAATGACTGTTTATGTTTCTTAACGCTCGTTCGAAAAGATACTAAATTACGCCTCAGAGCTATGAAAAATGTTGGCCCTATTGCAGAATTTGATTAAACGAATAAATACGGACTGCAAGTTATTGTAAATTTTTTATACATTACAGAATGTGGCAAACCATAGGTATAATTATTAGTTAGAATCCCGCTAGGAGCAACGATTTTTTTCAAGTTCTTCCTTATATTCCACTCCGTGTAATTCAGCAGGGTTATTGGGTAACTATCCAAAGAAACGTAAGCGCATATCAACTGTTATTATCATCTTAAGAAATAACAGTTGTTATGTCATAACGCGCGTTCCAATACTTCTGCGCTATCCAGATGTTACGACTTTAATTTAATATTGAGTATGTAATTTCAAACGATTTATGACTGCACCACAAATTACATTAGACATCGATTTATTATTGTGTCGGTATTAACAAATGTCACACGAAGTTGACGAAAAACTCCCGCGTTATCGGTCTTCCCCGTTAAACTGTGTCGCTGCCCGTTGATATACGAAACCGGTGAAAATAAAAGGGTCTGATTAATTGAACGCCATTTGTAATTTAAATTTTATATCAGGTACGGGACGTAACGAGTTAATTTGCATAAATCACTGATAATTCCTTTATTGTAATATTTCAGGACAACCCGGAATAGAATAAGGTTGTTTTATGGAATTTAAATTATAATTTTAGGTTAAGCCGGTTTTTTCAAGGATTCTCGGCGGGGTTATGTATTTAGGTTCATTTGAATGGATTTTCGTGTGTCTTTTGTTTGTTGGAATTTGAATTTGTATTGGATTTAGGCGAGTCAAATAGGTTGTTCAAATGAGTTTTCATTGTTTTGCGGAAGGTGTAATAAAGCCTTAATTAGGTATTTGAGGATTTTATTAAATAAACAAGCTGCTGGTGCGGCTTCGCTCGTGTATTCCATCGAACCCAGACAGAGCCACTGACTAACATATAGCCGAAGACAGCGAAAAAAAAACCGTAGAAGTCTTAGTAGAGCCGCAAAATGGCCCCACAGAATGGGTGCCATTGCGGGGATGGGGGTGGGTGTCAAAACGATGCCAGGCAGCCGTTCGAACATGCACATATCGTGGTTTAGGCACGTGTTTAGGTGGAGATTTGTAACGACCTCGCATTCTATGGTTTTTCGTTTGCTGGCCGAAGGTCCATTTTACTGCGGAACGAATCGTTTTGAATTTGATGACTATAGTCCCGGAGATAATCAAAAAAACTATCACAGACAATAACCTCTCTGTTATTAGTATAGCTCACTTGCAACAACATACTGTAGGTACTGTCTTTTGGAAGATCTCGGGGCTCTATTTACATTGATTTGCCGTACGATAAATAATAACAATAAAATTAGAAGGCGTACGTTGCTTAATCACACTGATATTATTTATTATTATTTATTTATTAGGCTCACACAACAAATTACAGTCATTCATTCAGTACATTTAAAGCTTAGTGTCTAGATCTGGACTACAATTCTAACAGTGTGTGCACAGAAAGATTAATAACTTAAAGACAAACTATTCACTAGATGGAATAACATATGAGTATTGCCCAGCTTACAAGGACAGGCAAAGTGCAAAACATTTAATAATGAACATGACATTTCCCAGAATATTGCGTTAAATATCTGCCTAATAATACTTATTCGTCTAACTTTGACTCTAACTTAAGACTTAAAACTTAAATGCCTAATTTGAATGCATCTTTAACTTTATTTTTAAACAAGGGTAAGGTGTGTATAAAGATGTCCAAAGAAGGAGGCTCAGCCACTATATCATTATACAAACGACACATTCGGACAACGGGATTATAAAACGATGTGTTCTTTTTGTAAATTCGGAGTTGGAATAATCTGTGTGATGGATTACGAGATTTGTACCTGGTAATAAAGTACAAGAGAGAAAGAAGGGAAGGACAATCAATGTGTGAGTGTACAATTTTGTATAATGTGATCAATTCACAACATTTTCTGCGAGATGAAAGAGATGGTATGTTGAAATGTTTCAGCCTGCTGAAGTATGACCTGAGATTGCGTCCTAGCTGAAGCCTAAAGCATAGGATGTTAATATTGAAGTAACACCGCCCACAATCTGCCTGCTTTGCCCGAAGATTGACTGGTAGAAAATGCTTACGGCCTTAATTCCACCTTTTGTTTGGAGTACCTACATATTTGTTTTGTGCAATAAAGATTAAATAAATAAATATCACATCGGAACGCGAAATTTCCAGTTAAATTGAGCTTCAAAGTTTCAATATGGAACATTAAAATGATATAGGAAAGTCGTCGCAGGCATATTGTACAATCCGCCGTTTTAGTGGGTTCGAATCCCCGCTCGTACCAATGAGTTCTTCGGTACTTATGTACGGAATATTTACCGTTAGCTTTTCGGTGAAGGAAAACATCATGAGGAAAAGGAGGTCTAATCTCAATAAGGTCTAGTTTTCCCTCTGGATTGGAAGGTCTGATGGCAGTCACTTTCGTAAAACTAGTGCCTGTGCTAAATCTTGGGATTAAGTGTCAAAGCGGACCCCGGGCTCCTTTAGGGCCATTACCGGGAATAACGCTAGGAAGATGATGACAGATCTCTCTCACACAATAGCCAATCCAGCAGAATCTTAGCACATAAATAACTCCCTTCGAATCGAGCCCCCCGCGGTGTTAAGTCAGAAATAGAAGCATGAATAATTTGGGGCCTAGTCACCGTCCCTGCGGTATGACTCCGCCATCCATCAATTACCGTATCAATAAACTAATGGCGTGTAGATTCCATTAATAAACCGATATCAATATTTATTATAAATTTTGTTATATGTAGTGTTACTAAATAAAAATTTAAATGTAAGTAAGTCTCATTAAAAATTGTTCGATTTAAGTAAATAGGTTACTATAGAATAAAACATGAGCGTTTCTCGCCATCAAACGTCACAGTTTGGCGAGTTTGTATATAAGGTATAAAATGTAATTTCCTTTGTTTTTGAATAAATTAAAAAAATATATATATTCGGTAAATATTCAAGATTTGTTAAATACTCGAACATAGAAGGGCATTTTGAAAAAAAATGTGTACCCAATTAGTGTGAATTGTTAAACATAAATTTACTCAGTGTCAGTTTTGTGACGACCAGTGATTGTAACTTTTCTAGCATTTTTGGTAACGGAAATGGTACAAACAATACGAGTATCAATCAAAATTGTTAATTAAGGATAATAGTAACGTTATTAACGCTAATTAAGCATTAAGATTGAGATTCTTTATACCAATTCCGTTAAAAAAACTACGCTGTACCAAAAATGCTATAAAAGTTACGATCACAGGTGACGACAATTACATATTTAGTTTGCATACAAGTTAACATGCACGTTATTCAAGCGTCAAACATGTTCGCATAATTTATACTTATGGTTAATTTTCATCACAAAACACACTAATACGGCACACATTTTTTTGAAAATGCCTACCAGCAGTCCGCGAAGTAGCCGCGTACTAGCAAAAATGCTGCATACCATTGGCACGTCGATACTTGACTAAACTTTATTTTTATTGGAAACCAGCTAATGTCGAATACTTACCAATTGGAACTTTTCAGAACGTGGAGCATAATTTATTTTTTCCACTCTAAAGCGGCAAGAAGTTTGATTTAGCGGCCCATTCCAGAGTTCAGGTGGGTCGACAAAAAGTTGCTGCCCGCAAAGGACGAGGCGATTTATGACTTAAGGTTCTGCAGGTCATAGTTCGAAATCATTTCATTAAAGAGAGACGAATCCACTGAAGAAACTCATTATTGGAATGCATCATCATCATCATCATATCAGCCGAAAGACATCCACACATGTTAGACATAGGCCTCCCCCAAAGAGTGACAAGGGGAAAAATGCTTTGGAATGCTTAGGTATCATCAATACCCTAAAGAAACACGTAAAATAGTGGTAAATACGACAAAATGTTAAGGAGACATCAATAAAACCGATATTCTCATCAAAGTGACCGCATAGCTTTTTAAACACGCGTTAGGGATGTGATTCATTCCAGAGGGATAATCCCGTAACGTTTTAAACGCGCGTGAGGACAATGCAACTATCATTTTTCCTTATGAAAATAGACATTAAGATCTATCTATCGTACGTATACACGATGCGTTACGTGTTCGACCTGAGGGGTAATCACGTAACAAAGGAGGTTGTTATTTGAAGGCGTAAATGACAGTTGATGTGGTCTAACGCTCGGTCATAAAGATACAGTATACTATTCCACAGAACTTTCTTTCATAAAAGCTGGATAATCCTATACTTACAATCCTAAAATTACATAATCAATACTGTCGACATATAGACGAAGAAAATATTTGCAAACGTCCAATAACATTCACTTATTGTGGAAATATTTTCGAAACTTCACTATTGTGGGCAATCAATACTGATCCTTCAAAAGAAAACTGACCCGACTCCAGCAGGAAAAACATTTTAAAAGTCAGCGAAATGATATTAACTCGGTGCAAACATTTGTACAGCCAGCGAAAACGATATCACGCCATATTAAGCGAGGCGTCGTCACAAAACGGCATGGAATTATTACGTCACTTATCATTTTCATGTCGACGTAAACAATAAACGTGCGAGGCACGTTACCGTAATGACGACATTAAACCATCGACGGGGCGGGCGGTAACGATAATATTACTATCTACATTCATGGGGGACCTCATTCATACGTTTATTTGACTGTGAATGGGTATTTTAGAGTAAAGGGTTGTTTGACGAGTACGATTTAACTAGATCGAGCGCCAGGTAGTTTTCCTATTGTGATTAAAGTTTATTTTTATAATTTCTCGAAAAAAATATGATCATTAATGAAACTGACTATTAGGCAAGCGGTAGTTTTATGCGTTAAACGCTGTGATTCCATAAATACCTTATATGCGGTATCTACTCGTATCTATGGGATCGCAGCGTTTAACGCATAAAACAACCGCGCGCCGGCTCGTAACACATTGTACGTGCGTCAGGTATATCTGAATTCCTTTTATAGTACAGAAAAAAGCCAGTTGTACTAACGCGCGTTCGAAACGTTACGTGTGGTTCAGGATTGATTTAATTCTGAAAATTATGTGAAGGAAAGCAAATAAAATCGTACCATATAACTAATTTAATGCGAAAGTGTGTCTCTCTGTCTGTTTTTTATCTTTTCGCGCTTGAACCGCTGAACCGATTGAGATGAGATTTGGTATAGAGATAGTTTGTGTCCCGGGTAAGGGCACGGAATAGTTATTATACCATAAATCATCCCCTAAGGGGGAGAAATGGGTGGTGAAACTTTGTATGGAGCTACGATATCAACGAGTTCCATGCGGACGGAGTAGTGGGGAGAAGCTAGTTTATAATAAAGTCGATTATATAACTGCACCCGTCTATTCAACTTACAAAACCGCTATCGGACAGGGAAGTAAAACGGCACATTGCTGCATTGTCTGCGCCTGTCATCCTGACACAGTAGCGCACAGTAAAAAAATCAGGAGGACCTTTGCCAGGGAATCTCGGCTGACATTCGTGCCGTGATTCGCCGCATCCCTCTGGACACACTGAATAAATAATTGGGTTCGGTTTTATTAGACTAGTCCTAGAATTGGCAGGGTTTTATAGTATCTTGAGTTGCGCTGCGACAAATTTTCGTTTTACTTAAGCCCCAGCCTAGACCAAATGTTTTTTTTTCGTAGGAGTTTAAGACTTTTAAGAGGAGTATATTGGCCCCTTTTCCGCCAGCACAGCCGTGTTTCCCCCGACGTATAAAACTTTGACATCAAAAACTTAACGCCCTAGTCCTCGGCAATGTCGAGTGTATGACATATGCACATTATGTCAGAGAAATAAACTCGAAGTAAGAGGATGTTGATTTGTTAGATGGGTGCCCCAAACGCATTTTTCCCCATTGGGTGTTTATCCCCATACGCATTTTGCCACGATCGTATTTTGTCTCATGTACTTTTTTTAATTTTGTTGTTTTGTCACACGGAGTGAGAGTTTGGAGGGTTCTATCTAAAGAGTTTTAACTTGATACATACCTGAGTAGAACAACATCTGACTCATCCTTCGAAAAGGATTTGACCAACAAGGACGCGATAAAAAGAACTCTTCATATATATATATATAAATATTTTAAACGTTTTTTTCAATCTTCTTACATTGCCATAGGGGGGAGATAAGGCAAAGGTAATTGATAACATACGATTTTAAACATCGTTTTGAAAACAGAACATTAATATCAAAATATCCTTGCCAAGCATGCACGACGCATTGTGAGCGACTTGAACTCTCGTTCTGACATTGCATGCCTCCTACCTCGCAGCTGTACGAACGATGGCATTCGTTCGATTTGCTTTTACTTTCCTATCATGCTGGCACCTTATAAAACCCAAACTTTTGCTAAGGAGTCTCGTTAGTAAAGCCTTAAGAATTGTTGAACACGCTCGTAGCTGCCGTCAGGATTTGCATTGTCCCAATTCATAAAGCAATACCGCGACGCAGCACAAACGCGGCCCGTGCCCGTTGCGTTGCAGTTCATTATGCTAGAGAAGTTCCCCGGGCAGCGGTTCACGCACTCTTCATCACTGTTGAAATATTCAGCTCAGTGATCAGGCTCTGGACGCATCGCACCGAGTCAACCACGACACATTATGGTCTTCGTTTGGTTCATCGAGGTTCATATAAGAACATTAATTAAGGTTATAAGGACCTGCCCGCGGGGAAAGGAAACGCGTTTCATGGAATAGGTTTATAAACAGATTTGATACTGTATTTAGAAAGGCCTCAATGAAGACAAACTTTTTATTAACTAAGGACCTTGATATAAACTTAGACCTAAGTATACCTGTATACTATAGTACTATATTTAATTAAAACGTCTTGGTATTGCTTCTGAATAGAATTTAATTTATTAAACTCCATGCACAGGTGCAAACCTGAATTGTGTGCTTGGATTTAACGAAACATGACAATTTACTGTTAAACAGGTAAAAGCTTTTTAAAGCATCTTTCATTTTAGAACACGAGTGTCTTGTGAAACATTAAGGACATGAATATGACCTGTCAAAAAGTAGCGTTGTGTTTATAGATTTCTTCAGCCTACCTTATTTTATAGTGACGTGCAAATTTGCGCAACCCCAAAAATGCGGCTATTTTTCTCGCCAGGTTTTATCTCGCGCCAACAAAAGAGCTAAGTAGCAGTTTGTGCAAAAACACAGAGATACCGTCGGTTTTTGTCCTCGTCCTTTGATCAATCATCCCGTTGCTATTACGATACCCGTTCCGATACCGGAATAGCTTTGACTGCACTGTGATGATTGAAGAGAACCGAATCGAATAATCTGAATACGTTTGGTATTTCCATGCATACGATAAGTCTGCAAAAATCTCTTTCCACATTTTATGTTTTCGCTTGTAACTCTGTACGACACCGAACTGTTTTCCAAATAATACTCATTTATACATGAGTATTATTAGAAAAGTAGAATCTGATTTTTAGAAAAGTGTTTTCTCGGTTATATTATTTCCTCCAGCTTTTTTAAATTTTTTACTGCAGTGAGAGGTTTTTGTGAAATTTCAATCTGACGGATTCCGTATGGTTTCATGATGAAATACCTTTGCACGATGTGTTAGTGTTAGATGATGCATTTAATCCACTGGTTTGGCGGGTTTAAAAGAAGTTTTTAGTGCAAATTTAAACTAATTGCACTGAACACTTCTTTTAAATTTAAATAAATAAGAAGATTTTATCAGCATCGCATGTTTCTCTGCCTTTATTCTTATGGCATTTTACAATCGTGCACAATAATCATAATACAATATATTATTCTTTAAGTTCTGTAACCCTTGCCCTGTTCACTCTACAATTTGTATTTTATAACATACTTATCCATGTGATATTTCTTATAAACAGTTCATGTTACTAAGCTATTAAAAACTTAATTAAATATCGCAGTGTGAGTAATTCGTGTTTTCGATTGTGTCAACGCGGCATGTGTTTTTAGCCGCGATCGCGATAAAGCATTATTTCATCGCTCGAATATTAATTATTGCGTTTTCAGCACAGGTTTCATGAGACTGTGCCCATTAAGCACCGTAAGAAAACAATGTAACGAGTTTATTGTAAAAATATTTTCACACCTAAGTAAAGTTTCACTGAATTTACAGTATTTAGGTAAGTAGGTATTTTAATTCGGGTACCAAGATCGAATGTAACGCTTCAAAGCTGTTTTATTTTCATAAACGTTAAATAAGTCTATCGTACGTTACTTTACACCATTTTTTATTTTTTTTTACATTTCGGCTCGAAACTTCGGTACTTGAATAAACTGATACATTTTATTAATAATAACAGTATTTTTTTGTAATTTTGACATTAGGTACCAAGTCATCATAATATTATCAAATGCTAAGAAATTAAATTGTAAAGAAGATAGGCCTGTATGAACTCACAGAACCGCTGGTAATATTGGTAGAAAAGCAAAGAGAATGGCGACTTCACCACCGACAAGAGCTAGGCTCTTAAACATAATGATGGTGAGTTCCCCAATTGGACTATAGAAACCGATACCCAGAATTGGACCCCTGGACAACACTACGGGCTTATTAAACCGGCTGGTCGTTAATGAGCGGTTTTTCCCCCGTAATGGTTTACCTAAGACTGAGATTGCCAGACTTGCTTTATTTTTTGTTATTTGCCCTCTGACAAACAAAATGGTATATTGTATGCGTTAATTAAGCTGAATATATTCATGCAATTATTATGACTTTTTGTGTTCCATCCACATCATTATTCTATTCCAATTAAGAGTATGTTTCATGTTTTTGCCGATTTACATTCGTAGTTCTAAAAATAGTAACAAGAGGCCTTTGATTTTTAAATTCGAATTAAATTCAAAAACGAATCATCCATTTGCTATTTTTAATGAACTAGCTGCCTGCGCAGCATTGCCCTATTGCAGGTGAAAGAATTATTGAAAACAGATAAAGGGTTCCAGACATACAAACTTACAGAGCTATCTCACATACCTTTCTTGTTCATACCATAAAGCAAATTCAAGGGATGATTGTGTTTTTTTTTTCTTTCGTGACTATCGTTGTTATTTTCGCGTGTTTTTTGCAGTACATAATGTATATTTTAAATATCGCATGTAATTATACAATATTTTAAAAAAAAATATCAAATTGCATAAGACACAGAACATATTCAAGCAACAAGAACAGGCATGCAACAGCACTTAAAAATTATAGACGTCTATACTAAAATAATAAAGAAGATTAATTTGTCAGTCGACATTAAATATAGGTACAAGGCAGAAAAAGAAATTAAATTGAATTAAAACTACTCAGACAACCCACCCCGCGTCACTCCCGGTGCAAAGGTGACCATCACTCTCGCCACATTGCCGCGTTGGGTTGCGATGGACAACCTTTGCAATATGAATGACCCGGAGCGGGGGTCTTCCTTCCTTAAGGAAAGACTTTCCCTCGGAGCACCAGCATCCCGTGGTCTCTGCGACAAGAGGGACAAATAAGTAGTGTGAGAGTACTGCGTATTTGTCCCTTTTACGTGTAGCCGCCCACTCAGCAGCAGCTCCTGCCACTCGCATCGTGCGGCCCAGGTGAGATGCTGCGAACGTGCTGACGCATGTTGCGTCCCACAATCAATCAAAAAGCATTTACCTCTTTGCCAGGGTACTAAAGTGAGGCCGTCAGGTCCCTTTCCTTCGGACCGACTGAATCATAGTCATAATCATTTATTTCGTCATCATAGGCAGGTTATGTACAGGTGATAGGTATTACAAAGTAGAACAACCATGATGTAGGTACCTTTCGGCGTACGATAAATTAGAAATACAAATGCACAAACTTAATCTTAAAAATGCAAATGATATTAATAATAAGTAAGCAGATATAACATAGAATAAAATTGCGAAATGTCAAGTGTAACAGTATAATTATCATTATATCTAATAGGCTTTCATTAATATTTATGTAATCTTGAACATTATAATAACATTTTCCACAAGGAATTTAAACAACAAACATTTAAATTGCCTTGGGTTCGTATTTTTGATATCACCTGGTAATTTATTAAATAGCTTTGGACCCATTGTTAGAATACTTTTTTTCACTAGGCTAGTTTGACATATTCTAAAATACACACCAGGGTTTCTTGGGCGAAGGCAGATTCCTTGTACTGCTTCTTTCCTTTGAAACAGGTCAGGGTTAAAGGTTACAAATATAATATAGCACTCATATAAAGACGTTAAGTGTAAATACAAATTTACTTAGCTGGTTTTTTTGGTATCAGGTTTTTAATAAAAAATTACACATGTTTAATTAGTGCTTTAATATGGTACACATTTCGTCCTGGGAGCTCGACGGAAAGCCTATGGATTACACAAAATTTACTCAATTCTCCCGAGTAACAATAACGATTTCGGACAAATACTACAAGAAAATGTACGATGTGCGAACAAAACGATATTACACCAAAAAATATATACTATGCGAGCCGCAATTACACATGATCCCGAAAGCGAAACATCTGGGCATAGCGTATTCATTTATTTTACTTAAAAGAAAAGGTTTGGATCTGTGCATGGTGGCCTTTTAGAGAATATGGTATTTTACTTACGACAACTCCGATTTTGACATCCAATATAACTATCATGGAGCGTTTCTATCGACCCGCTTTAGTGATGGTTCAACGCTATGAATGTCCGTTAGGCTTTGGTTTTTAGCTGATTCTTTTAGCTGTCTCCCTCATTTTGCTTGCATCATAAATTGAAGGGAACCCAAAAAGTGGAGTGAAAAATCGTATTTATGGAAAAATAAAAATTCACCACAGTTATTCCGCAGCTGCTCAATCGAGCAGTCATGAAGAGGACTCTTAGATAACATGTTTAGGCAGCTTACTAACCTTTTGTTTCTTTAAATCGTACCAAGGAGGCAGTGAAAGAGTCTCAAATTAAGCACTTGTCCGAAATGAATTTGCTAGACGATATTGAATGCCCTAAAATTCCCTAAAGTCCCTAAAATAAAAAATAAAACCTTATATTAAATATGGCTTAAAAATACCTTCAGATCAAACCCCTAGAACATAGTAATAGAAAATCAAATCAACAGTTAAACCAGGTTTTATCTGTATTTATTATTAACGATACAGTCTTTATGTAGAGGGATGGTAGAGTTAATAGTTGTAATGATTTAAAGTGAGGCTGGCAGCTTTTCGAGGATTTCAATCCGCAGATGGCTCTCATCCATCTATTTTGGGCTAATAATTTGTCTCTGTATGTTGCATTCCCCCAGAAGATTATGCCGTACCGCAAGGTGGATGCAACGAAACCGTGATAAGCTGTTAGTACTGTTCTACGATCCGCAGTTTTTGCCTCTGAGGCCCGGTGGTTCCAGGACGCAAGGGATATTGGCAGATACCAGCGCCCTCCGCATGATGTGTGGCGAGGGAATCTGCCAGCGCACCTGAAGCAGTTGAGAGCATGGTGGCCATTGCTCTCCACTGTGGCACCGCAGATGCATGCATGGGGTTCACAGACATCACATCCAAGGCGGAGAGCAACAGCCACCCGCATGGAGTCGTTATAGAGGAGGGTGCCCATATGTGGAGACGGGAAGGCGTGAAGCCACGCACCAGATTCGGGCCTCGACACCGCCTTGAGCCTGGCTTTCTCCACACTCAACGCGGTTTCCAATATGTTATCAAATATACGTTTAACTCCTGCGCTGTCCCACATCCGATGGCTACTAGATTATTCCGAAGCAGATGTACTTGAGTTGAGCAAAGAATGGTTGCCTTGTCACCATGTAAGGAGAGAATTTGAGTGACAAGGTCCACAACCCCGCTCGCCGATGCCAGGAAAGCCGGTAGGCAAACGTCTCTTGCGCGTCGAATACCCAGCCCACCGCTCCGAATGGGAAGAGATGCAAGGTCCCATTGCATAATAAAATTTTAATGAAACGTTAAAATATATTATTTCTCCGTAATCGTTAATGATTCTTTTTTTCAATAGTTTTTTTAGATTTCTGTTTTTCTCCTGTTGACTAGCTTACAATAAGTTATGCGTGATTTATATTTGCGAATGATCATTCATAACACATGCGTTCACCTGTAATTTTTTAACAGACATTTTTTTTGGCTCTACAAGGTGCCAACGAGGCTCGAACTCACATTTTTTTTGTTATTTGCCAAGAAAAGGGTACTATATTGGTGTCATGTAATAAAAAATATTAGAGTTATATTGTATATGTATTCGTTTATCTACACAAGTTTATTAACATACTTATTTACGAAATAAAAAGAATATTAAAACGTAACTACACAATAATATCTCAATTTAAAAAAAAATAAAAAAAAAATAACGATATACAAAATTTTATGGGACAATACTAAACTGTGTAAAAATGCATATTATAAAAAGAACACCCCGTCGAGGAGATCGTCTTGTGGCATTGTCCCCATTACGCTAGGTGCGTTACCTCTCTGTATCTCTGTCTATAATTATTGTGTTGTGGTTTACTTTATATATTAATATCACATCACACACATCATCAGCCTATATACGTCCCACTGCTGGGCACAGGCCTCCTCTCATGTATGAGAGGGAATGGGCAAATTAGGCTTTATGGGCTTATTAATATAATCAATTTCATTTCTAATAGCTGAGCTTGTCTAGATACTAAACTAACCTATTCTTTCTAGCTAAAATGCCGGTAAAATCCGTTTGTCTTTATCTATTACTTATACATTTGTATTGGTACGAAAGAGACAAAACACATTTTATTTATCAGAGGCGTTTTAAGTTTAATGAATACTCAGAAAGTTAAGTTCTGGTCTCTTGTCAAAGCTATCCAGGGCAATTTCTGCACGCCATCTTTTCGGTCTCTGCACATGAATAACGATTCATTGGCCCACGACGCAAAAGACAAAGGCGATGTTCTGGGTAAAGTCTTTGCGTCCAACTCGATTTTGGATGACGGGGGAAACGCGCCGCCGACCATTCCGCGGTGCGAGAGCTGTATGCCGGATATCCGGTTCAACCAAAGCTCGGTGCGCAAAGCACTTCTTTCCCTCGACACTCATAAGTCAAGTGGGCCTGGTGGTATCCCTGCGATTGTGCTGAAAATGTGTGCTCCCGAGTTGGCTCCGGTCTTAACGCGTCTTTTTCGGCTCTCTTACTCTTCTGGCGTAGTCCCGACCTCGTGGAAGTCAGCTTTGGTGCATCCGATCCCTAAAAAAGGCGACCGCTCAAATCCGACCAACTACAGGCCAATAGCTGTTACCTCCCTTCTCTCGAATATATTGGAGTCCATTATCAACTGCCAGCTCCTTCGGTACCTAGAGGACCACCAGTTGCTTAGTGATCGACAATACGGTTTCCGTAGAGGCCGCTCGGCTGGTGATCTTCTGGTCTACCTGACACATCGTTGGGCACAGGCGATTGAGACTAAGGGTGAAGCATTGGCGGTTAGTTTGGATATAGCGAAGGCCTTTGATCGGGTTTGGCACAAAGCACTTCTTTCGAAGCTACCATCTTATGGGCTTCCCGAGAGATTATGTGTATGGGTCAGTAGCTTTCTAGCAGACGGAAGAATTAAGGTCATAGTTGACGGTGAATGCTCTGACCCACGCCTTTGAATGCTGGTGTCCCTCAAGGCTGCGTGCTATCACCCACACTATTCCTTATGCATATTAATGACATGCTGCAAATCAGCGGAATTCATTGTTATGCTGATGATAGTACAGGTGATGCCTATTACACCGGCCGTACCAACATCTCTCGGGAAATTGTCATCGAGAGCCGGAACAAACTTGTGTCTGAAATTGAGACTTCCCTAAGTGAAATCTCTGAATGAGGTCGACTTAACTTAGTCTGTTTTAACCCTACCAAGACACAGGTTTCCGCGTTTACCGCGAAAAAGTTAAAGTTTGTCGTGTCACCTCGTTTTGAGAGCACTCTCCTGACTGCCGCAGCCAGTATCGGAATCCTTGGCGTCGACATTTCGAGTGAAGTCCAGTTCCGCGGGCATTTAGAGGGTAAGGCCAAATTAGCCTCAAAAAAGCTCAGTGTGCTCAACAGATCGAGACAGTATTTCACCTGGATTAAAATTAAGGATAGTTTTTATCGCGTGTCCAAGCAGACAAAATCGCGGGCGGAAGCTAGTTTAAAATATGTGACACGTAATAATATCAATTAAACAGTAGTATTTACTAAATTTATGTATGTATGTAAGCACTTTATTGTACACAATAACAGGTCAAGGAATATACATGTCACACAATAGATCAAAGTACAAAGGCGAACTTATCCCTATAAGGGATCTCTTCCAGCTAACCTTTGAGCAATTGAGAGGAAGGTAGGTAGAACGAGATAGGCAAACTTATACCGTGTACAAAAACAGAGAAAATAAAGCAAATCCTAATTAGTATTAATTCTAGACAAATAAAAACATGCCAATACATATATAAATATACAATATAAAATATAATACACACTAACATATGTTACATATATATCGCAAATATACAATAAATAAATAAATACTATATTCAACCAATTCACAAGTCATTGGAAAGCCACAACTTCTTCAAATTCATCTTAAGTGACGCAACAGACTGCGACTGTCTCAGCGACAAAGGCAACTCATTCCACAATTTAACAGCGCGCGCAGTAAAAGATCTGGAGTATGTTCGCGTCTTTCTAGACGGTACAGCAAGAGTAAGGTTAGTACTCGACCGCAAGCGGTGGCCACTGCCGTCTGCCATATAACTAAACCGCTCAGAAAGGTAAGGAGGGGAAGTAGGGCTGAACAGTGTATTGAAAAGTAATGACAGGATATGCACATCCCTGCGCCGGCGAATCGGTAACCATCGAAGCTTAGAGCGGAATTCAGAGATATGATCATACTTGCGTAGACCAAATACATATCTGATACATACATTTTGTAGACGCTCCAGCTTATCAAGTAGCTCCTCGTTGAGGTCCAGAAACGCAATATCGCCATAGTCCAGAAGAGGAAGCAAAAGAGATTGAGTAAGGGTCAACTTGGTACGAAGAGGAAGGAAATTCTGGAGACGTCTTAGGGAGTGAAGGGATCTAAAGATCCTCTGACTCACCTCAGCTATATGGGGTGACCAAGAAAGCGTCTGGTCCATGGTGATACCCAAATTCCTGACAGTAGAGGAAAGAGGAATAGAAATTCCATCAAAAATAATGTCAGGCACCACCACCTCTGAGAGCTTATCTACATAGTAAGGACTACCAATAACAATCGCTTGCGATTTCTTCGCATTAATTTGTAAACCATACTTACACGCCCAGCAGCGTATAGATTCTAGGTTTCGATTGACTTCCGAAATTAATGCGGAGACATCATCCACAGTAGCCGCTGCATAAATCTGTAGGTCATCTGCGTAAAGGTGATATGATGTAGTTAGGGATTCGGTGATACTATTTATAAAAACAGAGAACAATAATGGAGAAAGCACCCCGCCCTGTGGAACGCCAGCGGAGAGTTCGCACCACTCGGACATCTTGTCATCGAACGTAACGCGCTGGCGCCTGCCAAAGAGGTAGCTGCGAAACCAGGATAAGGGAGTTTCATACATGTTAAGAGAGCGGAGAATACCTAGCAGAATATCAAAATCTACCGTATTAAAAGCACTGCTAAAATCAAGAAGAACAAGGACAGTGAGCTTTTTGGACTCGATATTGAGACGAATGTCATCGGTGACGTTAACTAAAGCGGTGACCGTGCTATGCCCGGGGCGGAATCCGGATTGGAAAGGATTAAACAAAGAATTTCTGTTAAGATGAGAAAGGAGACGACGATTAACATAATGTTCAATGATCTTTGACAAAACTGGGAGAATAGAAATAGGGCGGTATTGAGTGAAAGATACAGCATTAGGGATTTTGGGGAGAGGAATTACGTGAGCATACTTCCACGATGCCGGAAAGGTTCCAGTGGACAAGGAGAAATTTATAATATCCGAAAGGGTAGGAACAATAAAATCCGCCACGAGCATAAGCATATCCACACTGAGGCCATCGTCACCGATTGCCTTCGTCTTAATAGATTTGAGAAGGGCAAGCGTCTCCTGCGGTGAAATCAAACCAAATTCAAAGGGAGATAGGTCGGGGTGTGTAATATTGGCAAGAAGTGAAAGAGTGGATTGCTTAATGGATGGGTCAAGAGTAACCGGCGACGTGCTGAAATGTTTGTTAATAGCGTCAATGTCAAGAGTATTGGAAGAACATTGCTGAGTTTTGCCGACCCCAAGAGACTTTAAAAATTTCCACAACTTAGAAGGGGGACACTCCTCTATTGATTTGTGGATATGGAGGCGTTTTGCTTCCCTACAGACTTTGTTGCATCAGTTACGTATGGAAATATACCTCCGGCGATTTTCTTCCGAAGGAACCAGCCGGAACTTAATACGAGCTCGATCGCGCTTGGCCATGTACTGTTTGATCTCCGGCGTGAGCCACGGTGCAGGAAAGTGTTTAACTCGCGTTGGTTTCAAAGGAGCATGCTTATCAAAAATCGCAAGCAATATGGCATTGAAAGCCCCTACTTTCATGTTAACATCGTCATGACGACCTACACTGCTCCAATCAGCATGTGAAACATCATCCCAGAGCGCTTCCAGATTTACATCGCGGAGATTTCTACGCATGATTATCTTCTGTCTCTTCTTCGGGGGACGAATGTTAAAAGAGGCGTAAATTAAGTCATGATTGGAGAAACCTGCAGCATTGAATTGCCCGTGGAGGGATACCAGATTTGGAGAAGTAGTAAGAATGAGATCTAAAAGAGAAGGAGGAATTTAATATGCGTACCTAAACACAGCATTGTATATCTGTGGTAGATAGTCAATACACTCCAACCCTGGTTTACTGCGGTATCTTTGAGCTGCAGCCTTATTAAGACATAAAATATAAAGAATAATGGAAAACAGGTGTTCAGTAAATACTCAGTTGTCAGGCTTCATTTAGCAACAAATGACAAATTATATAGAAATTCACTGCAGTGCAAACGTAAATACAAAACTGAAAAAAGCACTAGCATTTCTAATGATCCTTTTGTAAACCTCGCCCGCTTGTCGTAACTTAAAATGTGCACTTAATTCTACTTATAATAAGGTTTATTGTTAAGGATCATAGTTGATATAGGAGTTTCGGAGAATTAGAGTTGCTCCAGTTTCTCGGTGCTCGTCAAACACCTTTAATTACACTCTTTTCAAAGTCGGAAAATGTTTATTTCTTATTTTATGTTTCATGAAGAAGTATTTTTTTATTATAAACTACAACGAGCACGAGCTTCCCGGTAAAAGTAAGGAAGCTTACTTTCACCGGGAAGTAATAAGCTAATTATTCTTGTGTCTTGCAACACCTTCCATCTTCACCCCATTTCGCATATTTATGAGATGATTCCTAGGACTTTGCTTATACCTAGTTCTTATCCTGGATAAAAATCATCGCAACATTAAAAAAAGAAGCTACGTTAGCCTAGTGGTTCAGGCATGCGGCTGTCAAGGTCGTGGGTTCGTATCCCGGCTCGTACCAATGAGTTTTTCGGAACTTATGTAAGGAATATTTGACGTTAGCTTTTTGGTGAAGGAAAACATCGTGAGAAAACCGTCTAGTTATCCCTCTGGATTGGAAGATGATAATATGTAGGTATGCTTGTGTTTGCATACTACCGCAGAAGACAGTTAAGGCCTCCACCCACCGGACGCGTGTCGTGCGCGGCGCGTGTGCTGCGCTGCACACGCGCAAGTTGTAAAGCATTGAAACTACACTTCAAACACACATCGAACGCGTTTCGAAGGCGGGCCCGCGCGGGCCCGCGCGGCGCTAAAGTTACAACTCGGCAGCGCAGCTGCAGCGCAGCAGCAGCGCGGCACACGCGCAGCACACGCTAAAGTTACAACTCGGCAGCGCAGCTGCGGCGCAGCAGCGCAGCACACGCGCAGCACACGCTAAAGTTACAACTCGGCAGCGCAGCTGCAGCGCAGCAGCAGCGCGGCACACGCGTTGCTACACGCCGCCCGCTTCCGGTGTGAATATACCGCTTCAAACGCGCTCGACACACATCTAACGCGGCACACGCGTGGCACACGCGCAGCACCCGCGCGACACACGCGCAGCACCCGCGCGGCACACGCGCAGCACCCGCGCAGCTGCAGCGCAACACCCGCGCAGCTTCAGCGCAGCACCCGCGCAGCTGCAGCGCAGCACCCGCGCAGCTGCAGCGTAGCATCCGCGCGGCACACGCGCAGCACCCGCGTGGCAGCGGCGCGGCAGCCGCACTGCACACGCGTTGCTACACGCCGCCCGCTTCCGGTGTGAATATACCGCTTCAAACGCGCCCGACTCGCGCAGCACACGCGCAGCAAACGCGCAGCAAACGCGCAGCACACGCGTCCGGTGGGTGGAGGCCTTAAAGCAGTCGGCAAAGCATACGGTTGTTTTACTTGCTATCGCTCCCGGTGACGAGGATGGCAGTCGCTTTCGTAAAACTAGTGCCTATGCCAAATCTTGGGATAAGGTTTCAAAGCGGACCCCGAGCTCCTTTAGGGGCACTACCAGGAATAACGCTAGGAGGAGGATGATGATGTAACATTTAAAAGTCAAGTCAGTCATGTTTTTGTTGATTTAACAGCCTAAAAGCTTAAACAGTGTTGTATGTATTATAGTATATATACAAACAAAGAGGTTAGTTGAGGTTAGGTCTTCGGTGTCCGAATATTTAGTTAGAAAACAATGCCCGGAATTAATGATTGAATGGAATACATACATCAATGCCCGATCTCCAGGTTCCGCGACGTTGGAGGTCCCAGAATGCAGGAATAACAGGTCGGCACAGCTAAATCCCACGAGTAAATGACTTGGCAAAAAAACCGTTTTTCTCGCTGAGGACGACTCAAACACTATGCATGTTATATACTGTTCGATTCGCAATTTCACTAAGAATCCAGTTCCGATAGCAGCGGGACGGATTTCGAAAATAATTTCTAGATTTTATCAGCTGTCAAAATCAAAAGCTACGTCAGCCAAATCGGTGGCTAGTGACGCGACTTGCGAAATAGCGGTTCTCACTGTAATTCGAGATAACTCGTGAATCTGATGGTCTTGAGGACTCTGGTTGTGATATTAGTAACCTATGAGTAAAGCCTGATAGTTCCCATGTATTTTCGTAAAAAAACGTGATGTTAAATTAGCCATGTTTACCGGTAGAGTGAATGGAATTCGTTAAAAAACGGCATTTTTCCAGACACTAGTGACAGGAGTTGTGTCAAATGAGTTACCCTCCGTCCGCTGTACTGACCGCACGCCTGTCGGAGGCGAAAGTGACACTCGTCGTGACAGCTCGTCGAGCTGAGTTCGTATTTCGGAACCGAGGGAGGTTCCCGTGTTGTTGATGTGGACGTAGTGTGTGCTGGTGCTTGGACGATCGCCGAATAGCGCCCGTGCGGCGCCTGCGAGGCGCAAGTCGCGGGAGAACCGCGCGTGTTATATTCGCGCCCCATCCGCGGGATCTCTGCCCGTGTCGATGAAGCATGGGATCGAAAGACCCTCGCACGCCAGCGAAGGCCGACGAGTAATACCGCGCCGCCAACTCGACGGGTAACGCCCAACGCCAGGCGGACCCACGCCTCCACGACCGCAGGATGTCTTCGCGGCGAGTACAGTAGTGGGCCCCGCTGCTGTACCATACCAAGGTCAGGCGTGAAGTCTCCTATTCTTCGAGAGCCCGCGGCATCTGTCGACGGGGTTTCACCATCGCGACCAGGACTTAGGACCATGTCGCAAGCTTGCGACATCGGGATGTGAGTTCGTTCCTCTTGTATTAACTTGGCCAAGTTTCACACAGACATTAAATCCGTCGGGCTTCCGTATCGCGTTTCCGCGTCGTACGCTAAGTCGGCATCGCCAGAGTACTCTGCGTTTCTGTGTGGATGGATCGACCGAGTTCGGTAGCCGAAGAACATTAGGTTTTCCGGTTAGTTTGGAACAGGATATGTTCAACCAGTGCTCGTTCGATCGATCTATAACTGTATTTAGGCCTAAGAGTAAGTGATGTCACTGCGGTTACTCGAGACCGTCATGTTCGCGAGGATTCTTGGCTATACAATTTAGGGTATAAACTTTAGTATCTTGTTTAATTGTCAGCAAAGATCCCCACCATTTAAAGATCTGCGCGGCTCTTGAGCCAAAGGTCCTCTCTGCTAAGATGTTATCCGGTTATAAGAGTTGTTCAGTAAGTATGGTATAAATCACTAAAAATAACAGTTTGTGTGATCAAGTAACAATCAGTTACCCACTTTCCTTCATTACTTACATTTATTTTTTTCCTTTTTTTTACACACAACAACAGACAGTCTTGAAAGTGTCGACAAGAAACTCTTCAAGTAAAAATCGGAAGTCAAACTAAACTCCTAAACGCTTAAGGCCTCCACCCACCGGACGCATGTGCCGCGCGTGTGCCGCGCGTGTGCTGCGCGTGTCGGGCGCGTATGAAGCGGTATATTCACACCGGAAGCGGGCGGCGTATAGCAACGCGTGTGCAGCGCGGCTGCTGCGCGTGTGCCGCGCGGGTGCTGCGCGTTTGCTGCGCGTGTGCCGCGCGGGCCCGCACATCATATATCTCTCACTACCAATACATTTAATATGTATCTTACTCTCCATCACGCTGCCGCGCGTGTGACGCGCGTGTGCAGCGCGGCTGCTGCGCGGGTGCTGCGCGTGTGCTGCGCGTGTGCCGCGCGGGCCTGCGCGGGCTTGCGCAGCTCACGCGACGCGCACGACACGCGGCCGCGCTGCTGAGTTGTATCTTTAGCGCCGCGCGGGCCCGCGCAGGCCCGCCTTCGAAACGCGTTCGATGTGTGTTTGAATTGTAGTTTCAATGCTTTACAACTTGCGCGTGTGCCGCGCAGCACACGCGCCGCGCACGACACGCGTCCGGTGGGTGGAGGCCTTAAGTCTAATTTACTAAATCCATGCTAATATTATGAATGCGAAAGTGTATGTGTTTTATTGTTTGTCCGTCTTTCTCGGCAAAACGGAGCGACGAATTGACGTGATTTTGTAAGTGGAGATAGTTGAAGGGATGGAGAGTGTCAATCCCCGAAATCATCACAAAAGGGGGTGTAATGGGGCGGTAAAAGTTTGTATGGAGCTGCTATATAAACGAGTTCCACGCGGACGGAGTCGCGGGCAGAAGCTAGTTATTTATAACTATAACATGTTACAGGTCGTTCATTTATGGTAGTTGGGTTTGCTATAATCCTGCCTATAAAGCTGACGGTACTAGGCTCGAGTCCCGGTAATGGACAATATTTGTTTATTATCCACTAGTTGTTGTTTGTTCCTGAGAATTGGATGCGGATAAATTATTTATATTCAAGTGAAATATCCTACTAATATGATAAATGCGAAAGTCTGGATGTTTGGATGTTTTGATGTTTGTTACTTAATCTCGCTTCAACGGCTTAACCGATTTGGATAAAATTTTGCACGGAGATAGTTTAAAGCCTGGATTAAAATAGAGGATAGTTTTTATTCCGGGCCCACGCAAACGAAGTCGCGTTAGTATATTTATCTACACACATATCATTAGTGCTCTAAAATGCGTTCAGAAACCGTAGGAAATGACCAGCATTACTACAACCGATTTTACTATGAGAACTTTCTTGTATGTGGTAGTAGGTAAAATCTGTACTGTAATGTCATTACATTACAGATTTTTGATAATTTTGTATCGTTGTGAATTTAAATTTGGAACAGCTGTCAAAACTCAAGTAGGTCTCTAATCTAGTATCCATAGATATTAAAACAGTTATCGATACGAAACGTCAATTCAGTACGTTGTTTAATACAAACCGCACGACATGTGATCTCGAGTGATATGAGTATAGGGACTTCATTCGTTATCTATGATTTTTTTTAAATCTATTTGTAATGACGGATGATCGAATTGCCGCCATTGCTATTGTCATTTTATTGTTGGTTTTTTACTGTTACTTACTACTGCTTACGATATGTGTGTAGATGAAGTAGTGTATGCAACTGTACATAATTAGGCCTTAAAACACTCGTGTGATCCTATTATGAAACTCGCTGACGCTCGTTTCATAAAACCACACTCGTATTTTAAGGCCTCTCATTATGGATCAGTCGCATAAACTACTATTATATAGGTACGTCTAGTATTCACAACACAAGTTTTATTAAGCTTAATGTGGGACTAGTGTTATTTTTATTTGTATTAACTCAATTATAGAGAGTCCGGCGGTGTGGCATCAAAGGATAAAATATCCCGTATGTAAAACCTGAAAGATCATTAAGGGTCCTTACGCCTACAGAAGAGCGTATTTTGCAAAATGGTTGCTTTTTCATTCAAGATTACGTCGTAACTATTAGTGTTTATTCAAAAAGTGATAACTTACTTAAATAATCATTTCTTAAACTAGGGTGCTGGTAGCCCATTGTTCAAATTTTATTTTTCTGTTACTAAACCTATAATAAATGAGTTTTCTTGGGAGTCTTTTACACATTTTGCAGTGAGAAGTGTTTCGGTTTTCAGTAATGCAATAAACAAGAATCATTGAATGATTACAATTCACATCACCAAATCTTTTACTTTTAAATGTTTTGAATTGAATTGAATTGTAATTTTTTTTCCGCAAATTGTACGTTTATTATTCCTTAAAAATAATATTATAGTAAATTATAACTATATGTTAACGCATACAAAAAACATAACCATAGGACCTACGATGCCGTAAAGTTATATTTTTTTTAAATACGTATAAATCACGCTGCACCGACGCCGCCCGCCGAAATTTTTATTTAAAAAATGATTAAGAGGTTAAGAAATCCGTATATAAGTACGTTATCAGTTTTTGAATAAATATGAAAGGAATCATTTTGCATAATACGCTTCCGCTTCTGCTATATGTATATAGGGGGGCTATAAAGCAGATATCAAAAAATTAGATACATTTCATCTGCGTTGTCTCCGCTCAATTCTGCGCATAAAGTGGCAAGACAAAGACCCAAACACGGAAATTCTACGTCGCCTGAAAATGTCTGGTATTGAGGCACTGATTATGAAATACCAAATGAGATGGTGTGGCCACGTCGTGCGGATGGACGATAAAGGACTGCCTAAAGCTGTGTTCTACTCGGAACTATCTCGTGGAAAACGAATACAGGGGGGTCAGTTGCTGCGAAATAAAGACGTCCTCATTTTCGTTTATGTCACTCGCTCACTCGTTCACTGAAGGATGAAACAACTCACTAACTCACTATGTCAGTTCAGTATGCGTCCTTCCCCCGCTCTACCGCTCTCAACTCAACCGCGCAGCTGATGTACGAGTGGGTTGCGCTCTTTGCACTTACGAGTCGAAGCCATAAACCTATCTCACACTCACGCGTGCACGCTTACGTTACTGATAGAAAAACATGTCAATGTGTGAGTCACTCATTTATACTTGGGTGTGGGAGTGATATGGTTGATGGGTTCCCCTCCGTTAGCCCTAATAATTTCATACCTAATTTTACAAGCCCTAATTTCATTAACCCTAAAATCACAAACCCGAATTTTCATTGTTCCTAATTATTCATTAGCCCTAATTTCAGTATCCCGAATTTTCATAATATCTAATTTCTCATGACCGAATTCTCACTAAGACTAATTTTATTTGACCGATTTCTTCCTAGGCCTAATATTGCAATGCCTAATAATGACTACACCTTATAATCAATGTCTCTAAAATCACTAACCCGAATCTTCATTTTGCCTAAGTATTTTAGCCCTAATGTCATTATCCCGAATTGTCAGTAGTACTAATTTTATTTCACTTTTTTTTTTCTTATAATGTCGGTTCTGGCGCTTCACCGGCCGCTGCCGCGGCACGCTCGCTTCGCTCGCTCGCTGTAGGGTCGCAGTTCTACCTAACACTCCTCCTCGCTTCGCTCGTTGTCGTACCTACACTTACCTGCCTTAGGGTAGAATAGGTGGGTAGTCCGATGTCTATCTAGCTCACTCTTATTAGACAGAGAATTATCATGCGAGAAAAAATGAGAGAGCTCGTGCGCCGTCTTGTGATAGCCGTACAGCAAGTCGACGCCACCCCGCTGCGCGGGGTGTCTATTTCTGGTCTGAGGGATACAAGTGAACCCTAACCTAACCGACCTAAGATAGAGTTCGCTTATGACATGCCATTTTCGTCCGCCCTGATAATGCACGATCCAATAATCCACGTCCACGAAGACTGGACACGGATTATCGGGCCGTACATTATTTGGATGTGCATTATTGGCTCCCATTTTGACGAGATTAGGACATCTATCATGGGACGGCCGCGACATACTCCGCGGTAAAAAGTAGCCTGTTCATAAGGGATGCATTAATTAGTACTAGTCAAACATTAGAGCAAAAGTTAATAGGTCAAGTGATAGTTAGGTGTGACGAAATTAGGTGTAGTGAACATTAAACATAGTGATCATTAGGCATATTAATCATTAGGCTTAGTAGTCATTAGGAAAAATGATTATTAGTTTCCAATATATTAGCACACTTGATGTTTAGTATTAGGAATGATTAGGAGGTTTGAAATTAGGCGCAGCAAATAATTATGCCATATAAAATTAGTTATCCGAATATTAGGGCTAATGAAAATTATATCGAACGTTGTTAGGTGTAATGAAATTAGCACTAACGATATTAGTTTAAGTGACCCGGTTGATGAGTGGAGTGAGAGTTGACTGAGCGAGAGCTGCTCGGAGTCTATAGATGAACTGAGCAAATTGAACGAAATGAACGAAAAGAGTGATACATATCTTTACGACATGAAGATATGAATCGCTCCTTTCACTTCAGTGACACGTTTTGCGCATCTCTAGTCCTCAAACGCCACCTGACCGCCTGCGGTATGCGGTATGAATGCTGGGAGGAAAGTGCGCGACGTCGTACGGAATGGCGCTCTACTGTTCACAAAAAAGTGGGCCAATATGAGCAGCGGCGCCTGGAAGACCTGGACGCTAAACGACATATCCGAAAGACTCGACCAAAACCCTATATTAGGTTATATACCTATAACCAAGCTGGACAATTTTATTACATACCGTGTGACCGCATCTTTAAAGCGAAGTTCGGTTTTGCGAGTCATATCAGTGTTCCATAATCCAAATATAATTAACTGACGGAGTTGCTGTCGCCGGATACGACGGAGGAGGACTATATATATATATATATAGGGGGGACTTTCGGTGTTCATGTTCAGTGTTGACCCATTTTATGGCGCACTTTTAGAGCTAGCACATTGGTTTTTTTTTAATCGAACGAGTAGTTCCGTACTATACATCCCGCAGAAAAACAAAATTACAAAGCTACAGCCTGACAGACATTTTATCTTCATAATTTTAGTATATATAGATATCACTACAAACATTTTTAAGTCCGAACATTTAAAGTTGAAAAAAAAACATTCAAAAATTGTATGATCACTAATCTACTAAAATTGATTCCAGACCATCCGTCACCTGAGACCACAATCTTTCCAACTCGTTTCGTGTCAGAACCAAAGGTATGTAGGGTAAGTGCCACAATTAATGAACGCTTAAGGACGTTTTTGATTTCAAAAATTGTTTTATCTACGATGGTTTTACTTAATATCAGCCATGAATGTTTGTATACATCAAACAAGTATATAACTTGTCCCCTTATTCCCGGCTCACAACAACCAACGCCCGTAGCCCGTCAACTTTAAACATCTTTCATTTAGTAACTATTGCGACTGAGTTGATATAAATGTTACAAAACCCTTACAGTACCTAAATGCTTCTAATCGAGAAAACATACCAGGTATGCTAAGAATATACAGAACTCTTAATTTAAGCAAATAAGCAGCGTTTCGTTCATTTACTGGATTAGTTCATTCACTGGGACACTTACACTATATATATTTATTATCTTGTATTAGATGTGGGTAAAGTTATCTTAATATACAAAGCGCGGGATTTTAAAGTGCCATAAACTGTTGTCTAGACATTATTCAAAGCAGGGACGAGTGGAAGTCGAGAAGGGAAGCCTAAGCCCAGCAATTGGACATTATGTAATGGGCCCCAAAAAAAACTGTTTTCAGGTTTTCAATCATTGCGTACTTCCTGACAGTTTCATGTATATTTTTAAATATCCGAGTCTCCTAACTTGACCAAAACTGGTTGAAAGTTGAAGAAAAATGGGCTCCCTGACTGCCAAATGGGATCCTATTTTTCGACTCTACCCTGCATCGCGCTGAAACTCTGGTGAAACTCCAACGGACCTTTTTCAATAGTACCTATCCCAACTTGGGAGCTTCGATACCGATGGTTAATTTAAAACAAGTCATTAGCCTAAAGATAAGTCTTGCTACAAGTACGGAAGTTCCCGGGGAATTTTATGGAGTGCACTCTGGAACTGAACCGCAGCAGTAGATAGATTTAACTCGTTTATATCTGGATGTTCCCTCTCACACATGAGAGGAGGCCTGTGCCCAGCAGTGGGACGTATATAGGCTGATGATGTGTGTGATGTGATATCTGGATGTAGACGATCGGGTCGCTGATGGTGATGAAAGGATAAATATTTAATACGTAAAAAAACTATGAACAGTTTATGTTCCTGCCTTTGTACACAGGAAAACACACGAAACGGCACGGAATTTAGATTGTTACAGATATTTACAAATACAAATAACTTTATTGCCCATCCACGATACAAAACAGCAATGCAGAACAAAGGATAAGTAGATATTAAAAACTTATTTCACTACTAACTAAAGATTGTACAGTTACATGAGACAGTTAATATCTAAGTTAAAGTTAGGAGAACATTTACTGTTATCATATTGGCCATGGGTACCAACCTCAGCGTATGCTGGGCTTATGCTCAGCGCTGGTTTTCAGTTTGGCCCCTTATAAGGGTTGTAATGTTTATATTGTTGAATGTGTATGCGCTGTGCTAATTTGCCACTGTAGGTACAAAACTAAACTAAAATACAGATTATATGTTAAATTGGGTGAAAACATGCAGGGTAGGTAAATAGTAGGCCACACTGTAATGACTAAAACAATAAGTGCGTATATATAAATGTACGGAAACGGAGATTTACAATAATGCCGCTCTTCTCAAACGTGCTCGGAAAGTGACGCATTATGTTTGAAAAACAAACACGCGATGTGCCTAAGCTTCGTCAGGCAACCGCTTACTTTCCGCGCTTCGGCAAAAATGTACTATTAATAAACAGGGATATTGATGCATTTTGAATTTTACCGACACGAAATGTCAATATATTTTTTCTATTCACAATTATTATTTTTCTTTTGGATGAAATAATAATCGATCTAGGACTTACGTTGTAAGGACGGAAAATAAAATGTAAATTGTGCCCAAGTAAGTTCCTAAACGGAGAATAACAAATACCTACCAATAGTTTTCTCACATAAATAATAATAGTAATCTTTACGCCATACCTGGCCATAATGCGAGTTTTACTACACGCTGCGCGTTCGGGAAAACTCGCATTGTGGCCAGGTGAAGACGTAAAATTTTGTACGCAACACGGGCGGTAATTCGTAAAGCCCCAGAGCGCATATTTATGCCCCTCACCTTCAGTTCGGGCCACAAACACCTGCGATCTGGGGCATTCACGAATTCACCGCCCTAGTTACGTAATGTACTATTGTTTGCTTAACAATACACAGGAATACGAGAAGCTGGAATTTCTGGCAGATATGATTAATGATATGCAGTTTTTGGACCCAGTGACGACATTTCGCTCACAAGAAGAGGACCGATTAACACTTCAAAAATTTACAATTGTACATCCAAATTTTTTTATATCTTATATTTTATTCAAACTGTTCCATGTCAGTGTACTGCGGCAAAATTGAAAACTCCACTGAATTCAACGGAGCTTCCCTTACAAATTTTGTTCAACTTATTCGCATAAAAAGTGAGTCTAAGTACTTACTAAAACATAAAGGTTCTGACTAAGGAACTACATCGTAAGTGCAAGTTGTTTACCTATTTATACAAACTTTATTGCACAAATTAACTAAGCATAAAGGGTGGCCTTAATACCACAAGGTATTCTCTACCAGTCAACCGCCGGGCAAAATAGAAACTTGCTAAGGTGAAAAAAAACCTTGAAGATAATCATCTACATCTACAGATTATGATAATCATAAATATATGTCAGAGAGGAGCAAATTGTATTCATCGCCCTCTATTAAATTCATCAGGACGTCGGTAGTATCTTGCTTTACTATCATTCTACAAAATGTCATCATTGAAATATCAGCAATCACGGACGTTTGACGACCGCTTTAGCCTAGTTGGTAGTGACCCTACCTACGAAGCAAGAGGTCCTGGGTTCGAATCCCGGTAAGGGCATTTATTTGTGTGATGAGCTAGAATATTTGTTCCTGAGTCATGGATGTTTTCTATGCATTTAAGTATTTATATCTATAAATAAGTATGTTTATCGTTTTCTAGTACCCATAGTATTTACAAGCTATGCTTAGTTTGGGACTAGGTCGATTTGTGTAAGAATGTCGGTTATATTAATATTTGTGTGGGCCGAATCGGTAGCTCATTTTTTTTTCACCATACACCAACAGAGGGCTATAACGAGTATTATTTGAATTGGAGAAAAAACAATGAACGCTTGGCTTGGCTGTCAATGCGTTCATGGAAGAGAGAAGTCGGAGAAAAGTTGGAAGCTTTTTTTGATGAAGAAATAAACTGATACACATCATTTTTGTAACAATTTCGTAATGGAGTCTGAAGTAAAGTTTGAAAACCTATTATCATCGTCTTTGATCAATGCCCGACAACCCAGGATACGCCCACACCCCGATATAAGTGGTGCCACACCGGGCTAAAGAAGAAACTTGAGTGAAAATAAGAAGAAGAAGATCTTTAAAGAAATTGGAATTCGATCCAGGGAAAAATTTACAGCTGTCAGAAAAGATTTGAAGGAACAACGGGAAATAATTTGTCTGATGCCTGTCTGCTGGGCATTAATGGAATAAAGCAACACTCACTGACGAGGCAGGAACCACCAGGCCCACTAGATCAAAAGTCGTGACGTGGTAGAAACATTGAAATGTGAGCTATTGCGGAGCGTCGCGAGTATGGACTGAACTATGGTCTGAAGCGAATGGTGCTGGGAGTTTTTGTTAATCGAGTGAGACGTTTTCATTTTGTTACAATAATGCAAGTTGGTTCTGAGTCCTTTGGAATTAATTAAAAAAATGGAATGGAATTAGGAACATATGGCCAGTAATATTTTTTTCATTATAAGTAGGTTAAAGAAATTAAATAAAACATACAGGTTTGAATGCTGACGACAACTATAAGTAATTTAGTCGGGTTATATCTGTGACGGCAGTTTCCAAGGAAGCCGCCAAGAAGTTTAGAACAAAGAAACCTGGAGACATCGGGAGCGCAGCGAAGAGGCGGTGCACTCCTATTCCTCCATATGCAGAGGACGAGGAGGTCTTCATGGGCCTCTGCACCACCCTGCGTTGCGTTCTTCGTATACAAATTATTTTCTCACCGTATGTCGTATCTGAAAATTGTAAGATTCTTTTGCGCCTACTAGAACAATATTATATTCTTCAAATTAACCGCATAAACTTTCACTCGCGAGGATCTGACAAGCAACCTATACCTCCACCAAATATAGGGGTAAGGTACAGATGATAAAGACTTATTTGGAATATAATGATTTATTATTTATTAGATAACTTGCTAGATGAAAGCCTCGGGGGCCAATTCTTGGCATCTTCGGTTTCTCTTCTATTTATAGGCTTCCAGACAGCTTGATTTGAATTCCGAACGTCTGTGTATTGCTGTCCAGCCAGCACTGTAGAGGTTACGTAGACAACCTCTACAGTACGAAGTTTTGACGGGCAGTGTCATACAAAAAAGGCCTATACGCGCTGAGAGACACACACACTGATCAAAGACTTTCTTATTGAGACACTGCGGAATATTGGACGAAAAGATGTGCCGTAGCTTCCCGAACGCTGCCCAGCCGAGTCGGATTCCGATTGATCTCTTTGTCGAAGTTGGACCTACCTAACTGGATAATCTGTCTTAGGTATACATAACAGACGTTTGACATGATCATCATCTTCCCATGTTCATCCTTAGACCAACTCGCTCGGAGGCCTTACTGAGGTCATCGAGCATAGTACTCAAGTCCTCTATGGTCTCAGCCAAGACCATTATAGCATCAGCAAACCGAAGGTGAGTTATGTACTCTCCTTTGATGTTGATGGCTGGCCTTCTCCTATCCGAGTCTTGAAAACGTCTTCCAGTGAACCGGTGAACAGTTTTGGGGAAATAACATCTCTTTGCCTTAGGTTAGGTTAGGTTAGGTTAAACTTTGTATTAGGAAACAATGCAAAACAAACGATTATTTATGTGCACTACTCTTTATTCTTATTACGGCCACCCGTCCGACCGCGAATAGTCACTATGCATAAGCTGCTTTAATAAATTGTTTAAAATACGGTGTGATTAGAAGAAGTGAAAAAATACTATACAATATTGTAGCTGAATACCTGTGCTACATTTTGATGATTCAAGTGTTAAAATCCATCAAGAAATATGTGAGTAACAACCAAAATACTTATTGAAACATTAAAATCCAGTGAATGTTCCTGACCTACGACAACTAGCGCGGCGGCCACTGGTAGGATCGCATAGCGGCTACAGCGCTGCATAATTGTAGACCTCGCCAAGACCTCGCAATACATACGCACTCGCAAAAAGCGCTCATAGATAAACGCGCCGCTGCGAAACTCACCATACGCACAGCGCGCTTGAGTTTGAGCTTTATCCGTATGTGATTAGAGTTCTTATCTAACTGGCTCCTCTCCACTGATTTGAAATTAACGTAACAACATCGTTGCTACCGTATTATGATGAATTGTTTTGCTTGCAATAGAAATATAGACGGAGGAGAGGTGATTACATGCAAACAATGCAAAGGTTGCTACCATTGCCAATGCCTAAACATGACATCAGCATTCTTCCGTGAACATCATCATGAATTAAGAAATTTTTGGAGCTGCCCCTCGTGTGAAAATGTAACGCGACGACGCAGAAACGATGATAATGCACCGGCGTCCCCGGCGGGCCTCGGTCCGGCGGGCCTCGGTAGATGTGGCTCGCTAACATCAGCCCTAGATATTACTAATATGTCATGCGACGAAACCAACATCTCAAATATTCTAGGTGAAACAGATTTAGGATTACAACCAACTCGTACCCAAGACCGTCAAAGCTCGCCTAAGCCTCCACAAACTGGTCAAAAATTAGAACAGATGGAAACAATCACTTACGACAAATTTAGAGATCTCATAAGATTCGAGTTTCAAGCTGCGAAGGAAAGTTTAACCCAAACTATTACTAAAAACGTAAAAGATGCAGTTATAAAAGAGTTAAATAATAATATCATTAGCTTGAAATCATACATCACCCAAAACACAACTAATTTGATCCAGGAACAGACCCAAGTAAGGGAAAAGATTGATAATATAAATGAATCCATTAAAAACTTGCAAACCGAAAACTCTAAGCTTAAATCAGAAATTGAACACATAAATAAAAAACTTGAAAGCCACTCACATACCCAGAATTCGATTATCTTATATGGTTTTAATGAATACCAGGGTGAAACTGAACACGCCCTTATCGAGCGTGTGAGCAATGTGTTTTATGAGCTTTTTGGCATCGATATTAACGGCTTCATAGATGGAATAGCGAGACTAGGACGACGCGGTTACCGGCGACCAATAGAAATACAGCTTTTAAGTAAAAGGATGACCCGATACATTCTAGACAATGCACACAACCTACGAAACACGGGACTGGCAGTTTCTAAACTTATGAACCAACAGGAATTAAAACACAGGCAAACTATTAGAGAGACTCTAAAGGATGCGCGTATGAGAGGCCTATACCCAGTAGTTCGAATGGATAAAGTATTTGTAAATGGTCAGCAATACACTTTACACATAGACACTGAGCCGAACCAAGCACAAAACCAAAACAGCAAAGAAAATCGCGACCAGGATATTGCTGAAGCGCCGAGAAAAGAAGTACCTGGTAATATTAATAATAATAGACCACAGAGCTCACAAAACCCGCAAGTGATGAACGAGCACCCTAACGCCAACAATTCATTTCGTTAATCCACACTTTTCTATATTCTTTCAAAATATGCAGAGCGTTAAAAATAAAACAGACATATTAGAAAGCTTCCTAAATGAAAACTCTTTTGACGTCTTATGCTTATCAGAAACGTGGATACGACGGCATCAAGCTGATTCTGTTCAAATCCCTGGATACCAGTTCGCCTCAGCATTTAACCGCGAGCATCACAATGGAGGAGGAGTAGCCATACTGATCAAGAACGGCATAGAATTTGAAGAAAGAAAAGACATCGTAGCGTTGTCTATTGAGTGTATAATCGAGTGTTGCTGCATAGAAATACCAAAAATTAATGCTATTATTGTGTGTATTTATAGACCAAATAGAGACATAGAAGCATTTTACAATAATTTGGATAAACTATTAGATAAGTTTAAGTACAAAGGGCAAAAACGTGTTATATTAGGAGGAGATTTAAATATAGATATGTCACAAACGGACAAAGCAAGCCGACGCCTTACAGATAAGCTAAAATCCCTTAATTTATTTCAAATGATCCAGGAGCCTACTAGAATTGCTACTAATACTGAAACTTGCTTAGATCTCATATTTACTAACCAGCAAAAGCTAATAGAAACAACAGTTCTTGAGTTTGGGTTCTCAGATCACAAAGGTATTATTTGCAAATTTACGACCAACCTACAAAATAAGCCTATTAACAACCATTGGTTCACTTATAAACGAATACGTAATGACAAAAACCAAGCAGCATTTAAAGAGTACATAAAAAATACAAATTGGAACAGAGTTTTGATGCATGATAATGTAAACGACAACTATAGAGCTTTCCAGAGTATTTTACAAACAGCCCTAAACATAACTATGCCTACGAAACGAGTAAAAATTAAGAGCAATAATAGTAGTACTTGGCTAACAAAAGGACTGAGAACGTCATGTGCAAATAAAAGGCTACTTCGGATACACATTAGTAAAATAAAAGGAAACAACATTCTCAAAATTCACTATAAATCATATAATAAAACTTTGAAACGGTGTGTAATTAACTCAAAAAAACTGAATTTTATAAAGCAAATGAAAAAATCTACAAATAAAATCCAAACAATGTGGCGCGTCACAAATGAATCTAACGGGAAACATAGAAATGAAGTAGCTAAGAAAAACTTCAAAGTTAAAATAGATCAGCAAAGTATGCCTACGGAATCGCCAGAACTCGTGGCAAATGCATTCAACAATTATTACGCAGATATGTTTGAGAACACCATAGCTATCCCTACATGTGACACGCACCTGTCGCAAAACCAGAGACGAGTGTCACAAACAAGACAAAACCAAAACCAAAGTGAAATAGACAAGTCGATGTTTTTACATTCGGTTAGCGAACGTGAAACCTATAAAATAATAAAAAGTTTAAAAAATAAACACAGTTCTGGAATTGATGAAATACCACCAACCTTATTAAAAACATGCGCTTACGAGTTAACCCCACCTCTAACCCAACTCATTAATCAGTCGTTTGCAGAGGGAATCGTTCCAGACGACTTGAAGATAGCCCTAGTTAAGCCTGTGTTCAAGAAGGGTGACGTTTTGGATCTCAGTAATTATCGTCCAATCGCGCTACTGTCGTCTATATCAAAAATATTTGAGAGAGCGGTGTGTAACCGCCTAAACGCCTTTCTCGAAAACTATAATTTGCTTCATAATAACCAATATGGCTTTAGAAAGAATCGCTCTACATCATTAGCTGTTTTAAACTACGTGCAAAAAATCCTAACTGCTTTAGGTAACAAAAAAAATGTGGTCGGTTTATGTCTAGACCTATCCAAAGCCTACGATAGAGTCTCCCATGATATTCTATTAAAAAAACTATTTAATCATGGAATTAGAGGTATAGTGTACGACTGGTTCAAGTCCTATCTGAAAAATCGCGTCCAATATGTTCAAATTGAGTATAAAAATTCCGCTACAAACGAAATAGAGCACACACGCTCAGGAAAACGAGCACTTCATGGGTCCATACCCCAGGGAAGTGTACTCGGTTTTGTGCTATTTCTGTTATACATTAATGACCTACCGAAAGTCCTCTCCAAATATAATGTCCTATTTGCAGATGACATCTCCCTTATGTTTGAATTTGATAAGAATGATAACCACAATGAAATTCTAAAAAATACCCTTTACGATATTAATGACTGGCTGTATCTGCATAACCTACTAATAAATTTAAATAAGACAAAGCTCATCCAATTCTATCCAATCCAAAAAAAGAGCAAATTACACATAAATGTTGACATAAATAGTATAACGTTAGAAGAAGTGAACAATTTCAAACTATTAGGCATTACTCTTGACAGTAGTGTTAACTGGAAGGAACATATACAGTTGACCAAATCTAAAATTTCTAGCTATACTTACGCTTTGTTCAACCTGCGCAGACAAACAGACAAAAAAACTGCACTATCAGCCTACCACGCGTTCGCGCACTCGCGGCTCAGCTACGGCATCGCGTTATGGGGTGGCAGTACGGATGCCCACCATCTGTTCATCATGCAGAAAAAATGCTTGCGAATCATAGCAGGAATCCAAAGCCCAACTAGTTGCAGGCCTTTCTTCAGAGAATACGGCGTTCTGACCCTCCCTTGCCAATATATTATGGCATTAGCTATCTATGTCCGAAATAATAAACACAAGTTTCAGGAAAATAAAAACCCCAGATATAAATATCAGCTGCTCCAACCCGCTGCTAAAATCAAAATGTTGCAAAATAGCCCAGAATTTATTGCTGTCAAAGTATACAACAAACTGCCAGCTTGTATTAAATCTCTATTCATTTATAACTTGTTCTACAAAGAGTTGAAATCATTGCTGTTACGAAAATGTTATTATTCTTTAAATGAATATATGTGTGATACTGAAAACAATGAATAATATAATGCTATAAAATGGAATACTTTGCTAGTCATGTAAATTAAAATAATTAGAACTTGAATTGTATAAAAAAATTAGGTACTTAATTAATTTATAATAAATTGTTTGCTTATAGTCTGCCACTATAAAGTCTTAAATGTATAATTTATGCCCATTAATTAGGTTAAGTATATTGCAATACCCAAAATGGGTGCATGTTGATACCGTTCACTCCATTTAACACCATGTAAAACACATGTAAGCAATTAAATAAATAAATAAATAAATATTCTATAGATGCGAAATAAAACTTTAGGTCTGTGCAGACATAATGACCAGCTGCCGCCATTGAAGATTCTTTGTTTACGTTTCTTTCAGAAATGTGAACAACGTATAAGATGAGCGCAGCACCTGGAAACAACTTTTATATGAACATTAATTTTGGAATAAAATATTTTCATTTGAATCACCTCGGCGTTTCCCCGAGTGCACTATGTGCGCGGTATTATTTACGTATCTAAAGCGAAACAATTATACATTCCATCCAGTCAATATACTCGTCGTAGAACATACAAATGGATAAAGGTATCTACTAATATCTATTTTCAATATCTAGTTGCCACACCCATATCAGCGGATGTAGAAGTACCTTACCTACACGTATATGATGCGGGGTGTGTTTAGCGATCTTCACGCTGTTATGAGCAAGAGTTTTGTTCTCAAAATTAACAAGTCTGCGACAAAGACCCCAGTGCGACACCCTACAGGCTGCGCACCATCAGCATCGTGTGCCGTATCTGTCGCGCTGTTGCCTTCGTGCAACGAGTCGCAGCGTCCGCTCAATGTTCGTGAAGTTGAAGAAGAACAGCGATTTCTTCCAGACAACCTTTGAGTCATCATTCTCCTGTGTTTCCCCCATAGTGCTCAAACGAGCCCGAGGTCCGCTTTGGCACCTAATCCCAAGATTTGGCATAGGCACTTGTTTTACAAAAGCGACTGCCATCTGGCCTTCGAGAAGAAAACCCAAACCTCTTGGTGTGCAGCGCTGGGATCGCATCGCGCGGACATTGCGCTTGCGTCTAGCACTCTGTGTGACCAAGCCTTAAATAAGAAGTATAGTACCCACTCTGAGTCGCACAAATATTTACCGCCATAAAAGTGTCGAGCGACATGGGAATGACGTAGGCGATGCTCGGCTCCACGGGCCGCGCGGCGCGCGCCATGACCACAAGCAGCAGCGAGCGGAAGCGAGGCGATAGCGACCACCACTCGCTTCGGTAAACGGAGGTGCTGATTAACTCGCTCTGAGAATCGCACAAATAACATAGATATATTACTTCGTAAAGATAGGCCCAACGCGCACGAGCAATTCGTCCAATGCGGTGGCCCGACGGAGTTGCGGGCCACCGTGCCTTTGTCACGTTACGTGGACTTACAAACCTTTTTGGAAGCCCACGTAACAAGTATGATAGCTAAATACAAATTACAAAAGAAAAGTTAGGGTCGAGGTTCTTTATTAAGAGAGTTTCTTGACAAGCAAACAGTGGTACCTAGTTACCAGGACACGTGGTGGTTAAATTAGAAAAGAGTTAAACGGAACCAGTGGGATCCCCAGGAAGTCGCGCCGCAGGATGTGAGGGTTCAGCAGGTAGAAATGGCAGGCCGGAGGCGTGCGTAGCAGCGCGTGCGAGGAGTAAGCGTACGGGGGTACCGTCAGGGTATAAGCCGCCGCCAGGCGCTCGGTAGGGGCGCGTGTAGCGCGGCAGTCGACGACCAGGCGCGTAGTAGGGCGCGAGCAGTAGGTAGGCGCGTAGTAAGGCGCGTGCAGCAGATAGGAACGTCCCGTAGGGCGTGAGCAGTGGCCGGCGCGTAGTAGGACGCGCGCAGCAGGGCGCCTTCCAAGCCAAACGCTCGGGAGGAGCTCTGCAGGGCCGTTCCGAAGGGTGGTGTACAGATGTAGCGCTTCGGGAGGCAGGTGCTCAGTAGGGGAGCCCCGCAAAGGCAGTCGTCCAGCAGGGACGCACTTCGTAGTTGAACTAACGGCCGACGAGTAGGTTTAGGGACCCTCTTGAGTTGCGGGGCCGGCTGTGACCCCGCAACGGATCTGTTCTGTACTTCTTGTTTGGAAGTCGAAGGTAAACTGATTTAATACAATAGTCAGCATAATGAAAAGCTGCAAAGAAAAGAACGTAAAATAATGTGTAATGAAGTGAAATTAAATAAACTTTAACTAAATGCTATGTTTTGAAATCCTTAATGTGCCATTTGTTTCTTGAACCATTAGGATCTTCAAGCATATACACGAGGGGCGAGAGTTTTTGAATAACTCTGCATTTTAAGTATTTTGGAGCCTGAAGTAAGTGCCAGCGTTACTTAGGACGTAGTTTTTCCTCCAAACTATATCATCGATGTTAAATTCTTTGAATGACCTTCTAAGATCGTACCTATTGCTATTCTTTATATGTGCTGTGTACAAGGCAACCTGAACTTTATCGTAAATAGATGATAGCAGGCCAAGGTTATTAGCATATATGTCTCTAGGAAGAAAAACTATTTCCTCAAGATTTTGGCATGGTGAATACATGGAGCCGCAAGGAATAGTTTCGCGTACAAAAACTAGGAAAGCGGGTGTAAAACCGGTTACCAGGTTCACTGAATTATTCATAGCAGACTGAATAATTGGAAGATGGTTATCCCAAGATCTATGGTCGTCACCAACAAGAGACGCTAAGGCCGTGATAAGAGTCTTATTGTACCTCTCTGTAGGGTTAACTTGAGGGCAAAAAAGAGGGTTAAAGTTCGCGAAAGATATTCTGTATTTATTGATTAGGTTATGGAACTCACGCGACTGGAATTGAGGTCCATTGTCCATAATGATTGTCTGTGGTACTCCAAAAACCAGAAAAACAAAATTTTCTAGGTGAAAGGTAATATCAGTAGCCCTTGCACGTTTTAAAGGGAAAATTATGCTGTATTTAGTAAAGTAGCAATTTATAACTAGTATATATTGGTTTCTTTTTCTAGTCATCGGTAACGGACCCACGAGATCTAACGATATGCATTGGAACGGGCGAGAACAAATTTTAGGTTTACCCATGATGCCATAAGGAGAGTGGTTAGAGTGTTTGTAGGCTAAACAAGTTTCGCATTTTGATATGTATTTAGCAACATCTCTAAACATGCCAGTCCAGTAGTATTGTAGTGCTAATTTCTTGTAAGTCTTGAATATGCCCAAGTGTGGATTAGGTGGAGAGCCATGGAATTCTTCGATAAGTGATTTTCTTGTTGAAGGAAGAGGAACTTCTTTCCAGGCAAAATCGTCCGTTATGGAGTTTTGATCGTAACTACGACGGAATAGCTTGTTGTCTCTATAGTTGTAGTTCGGGTAACTGTCCGGATTGTTTTGACAGTCCGAGATTAATCTGTTGTGGTCTTCATCGTTAGTACGTTGAATTTCTTGAGTAATTGGTGTCGTTTGATGAAGATCAGGATTCCTGTCGAACGAGCGAGAGAGTAGATCGGGGACAACGTTGTCTTTTCCTCGCTTGTGTTTTAAAACGCAGTTGAATGTTGAGAGTCTGAGGGCCCATCTAGCTAGTCTACCTGAAGGATTAGATAGATTTAGGAACCATTTTAGAGCAGCATGGTCCGTGTAAACAGTAAATTCTTTTCCATTGTCCACGTAGCATCTCCAGTGCTCAAGAGCTGAAATGACAGCTAACGTCTCCCGTTCTGGGGTTGAGTAGTTCCGTTCATGCTTATTGAAACTTTTGCTCATGTATGCTATTACGACTTCTCTATTATCTTGCTTTTGTGTGAGCATCGCTCCGATTCCATCGTTGGAGGCATCGCAGTGAACAGCAAAAGGTTCATCAAAATTAGGGCAGGCAAGGATTGGAGTTGTCACAAGTAGTTCCTTCATCTTTAGGAAGGCGGAGTTGGCTTCGGCAGTCCAGCCAAATTTTGGCGAGTTCTTCCCCGAGGCTGCCAATTTATTAAGAGGTGCTGCAATAGTACTGAAGTTTGGGATAAATCTTCTAAACCAACTGCAGCTGCCGTGAAATCTTCTTATCTCTTTTTTTGTAGTCGGCGTAGGATATTCTAAAATTGCCCGAACTTTGTCAGGGTCAGCTCTCAAGCCTTGTTCATCGACCATAAAACCGAGGTATTTTAGTTCTTTCTTGAAGAATTGACTTTTTTCGTAGTTAATCGTCAAACCTGCGTATGTTAGTTTTTCAAGAACTCTGATAAGAAGGGAAATATGTTCTTCAAAGGTCTTACTGATGATGACGATATCGTCTAAGTAGCAAAATACTTTATGCTCAAACTCCGGAGTGAACAGCGCGTCCATTAGTCTGTAGTGTGACACTCACACTGACACACCCTAACTCTATATAAGTAACCACCCTATGTAATATTAGACACAATATATCTTAATCCCAACGTGAACAGTTGTTTAATTACGTCCATCCTCACATGGCGACCTGCCAGTGCGGCCTTGTGCCGTGCTGGCGGCGCGCTGCGCTAGCCAGTAACGAACGAAATAAGTGAACTTTATTTGAACATTTTTCTGTGACTAAAAAGTGAACAGTGAACAATTACAATGAACCAAGCCATTAGTGCGCAAGATATTGTATAAATTCCACAAATAGTAAAAAAACTTTGTAAACTGAACGAGAAATTTAATAGGTATTTAAATACAAATAAAAGAACCAGAATATGAAACGGTGCTAAACAACAATTATAATGGAATCGGTGCCGGGAGCTGGGAATGATCGTTGTATGCCGCCGGGAGTAGATGGTGTCGAGGATGGCGTGGCTGATCACGAATGTCAGGATGTCCAGCGCATGCGGTAACGTTCCAGAATCATGAATCCATGAATCGGCTGAATGGTTCAGAAGAACATATATACAAAGAAATGCATTTTTTATAATAATTAAGATACCTTTTAAACTTTTTTACTATTATATAGGCAGGTATCATTTATAATATAACCTACATGGCTACTTGTTAAAAAAGTAGGTAACTATCAAATTGTGTCATTTGTTAAATATAAAATTAAAATAGAAATGTATGATTACCACAGTTGTTTTGTTTTGATTAATTAATTAAACTAGATGACTGTACTGTACTATATTTAAGTGATATAAATAATATTAAGAAGCTTTTTGCCGCTTGATGACGACACACAATTATGGTTAAAAGTGAGGAAAAAAAAAAAAAAAAAGAGGAACAAAAAACCTTTTGCATAGGATTATATATATAGTAAAATATAAAGAAAAAAAAACAATATTCATGACATAACTACTTTGCATTCTCAGGAAAACAAACATTATTGGTGACTAAATTTTCAGTGTTAATTATAATCAATTCTTCAAAAATTAATTTAGCTAATCATAAGACTATATTTTTGAATACCGATATATTATAGAGAGGATTTCATCATACTATACAAATAAGGCACGACGCGAACGCGCGTGTCAGCATAAAAGGATTGGCATGCAGTTCGTCTGTTATTACATCTCAAATTTCGCAGTAACCTTGAAGCTTGTGCATCAATTTAGATCATTCCAATTAAATTGTCATTAAAACTTTTTGAAGATTGACAAAGTTGCTTATAAAAGTTATAAACCATATCTTAGATTAATATTATATTTTTCTGAATAAATATTAAAATTTAAGATTTTTTTAATAAGATTTAAGATCTATTATAGGCACTAAAGATTTATTTTTATTAAAGTTGATTATGTGTCCAGTACACACGTACTGATACTTTTTTCTACATGGAGTTAACAATTATAATAAATACGCAGGATGATACATAAGTAAATACATAAATGAATGACAAATATCAATGACAAAGAAAATGTTATATTTAATATAAGAGTGGTACTTATTTCGTGGAATCGGCTTTGTTAGAATATGAACAGTTTTTGCGGTAAGTATAGGAAAGATTGGGTTAGATTAACGTTGGGTTCTAAAGGTCAGAAGTTTCGTAAAATTGGGAGTTGGATGTGAAGGAATGTATTTTGTAAAGAAAATGGTTTTAGATGAATAATTTTGGGATAGCTCTGTGTTGAATAATATTGTTTTTTTGAGGTAGGTATGTTTCGATTATTTGAAAGTGCTTTAAGCATAGTGTATCGGAAAACTAAACAAAGAAGTTTTTCACTAAGCGATTAGCCTGATCACCTAAGAGCTGAAGAAATTCTTATATGTTTACGTTTTCATAAGGTACGAGTGATTTGAGAGGCATTTTGGATGGTATTTTATTGAGAAGGTTTAATAAATAAAATAAAATGATATCATAGGAATATATGTCTCTCGTTATCTTCGGTAGCTCGAGAGGCGCCGTTGAGCGAGTAGGTAGGTATATAGCAAGAGGTACACCATGATACAAGGCAGGCAGGGAATCCTTGGAACCTGATCATGATTCGGTCGAGTATCAATCGTGAAGGTCCTTGGACACATGGTATGTTGAAATGAAAGAAGTGTTAAAAGAACTGCCTGAATAGTAATAATAAATAGTAAGTGCGCGTTAATAAATAGTAATTACCTTGTATCGTGAGCAAAATAAATATATATATGTAAGGTCGGCCGACCAAGTGTTAATGCGTCGTGTACCTTTGCCACAAGTGAAGCATATTATTAAGATGCACACTTCAAGTTAAAAGTTGTAATGAAAAGGTTATTAAGTTAAAGAGAAAAAAAGTATACTATGAAATATGCATAAAAAATGAAGACTTGCAAGTCACTGATATATATATACATATAGAAGACAATTGCCAAACATTGGACTGACTTTTATCTACGTTACGATTACCTACGATGTAAACGTAAGTAGGATATTTCATGGACGAGGACCTTCAATAACGAATAATTTGTATGACGTGTTTATTTTTATGATTTTTTTTTATCGTGTTACGTCTAGGGAATAAATTAGTTAATACTTAATCTTGTGTTGTCATCGAAGCGTGCAATGTGTTTATTACTCATTTAATTTCTATATTGTTTTATTTTGTGTCTGCTCATACTATTTAAAGTCGAAAAGTTTAATTGAAAAATGGAAATGATTGTCACCTATAAGAGTAGATTTTCTTTTAAAAAAAAATTAATTCCAAACTTTCTTTATGTCCTTATTTTTTAATCTGTTGATAGTTATTTTTTTGTAAAATTAAATTCTTATGCTTGTTCAACGACTTAAGGGAACTTAGTTAAAAAGTGTCTGGAATTATGAATAGCCAAAAAAAACTGTTAACTGTAAACTTCAAATGACTATATACAAAAAAATGTACTTATACCTACTTACTGACTTAATTCACAAGTTCTTTTTTTATTTTTATTTTTCAAAATTATTTCAGTGGTAAAAAAAAAATATTAATATCGATTACAATATTAATGATTTTTTTTGCCAAGGAGGGAGGTGTAGTGTGACACTCACACTGACACACCCTAACTCTATATAAGTAACCACCCTATGTAATATTAGACACAATATATCTTAATCCCAACGTGAACAGTTGTTTAATTACGTCCATCCTCACAAGTCTTTGTTGTGTCGCTGGAGCATTGGTTAGACCAAAAGGCATGACAACAAAGCGGTACATTCCTCTACCTGGAACGTAAAAAGCTGTCTTGTCCCTGTCTGGAGGGTGTAGTGGGACTTCCCAGAAAGCTTTCGCAATATCAATGCTTGATAGATATTTAGCATCTCTCAAGTGGTCTAATATTTCGTTCATTAATGGCAGGCTATAGGCATCACGACGAGTGATAGAGTTAAGTTTTCTACTGTCAACACAGAAACGCCATTCACCATTCTTCTTAGGAGTTATGATCACCGTAGATAACCAAGGGCTCTCGCAGGGTTCAATCACTTTCCAGCCAAGCATCTTGTCTACTTCGTTTGTAAGTGCTCTTTGTTTTTCAGGTGATAGCCGGTAGCAGCGTTGTCTTACAGGTGGAGAGTTCCCTGTATCGATTTTATGGCAAATCAGATGAGTCTTTCCAAGTTCGCCTTTTTCTTCGAAGGAAATTTGCTTGAATCTGGCGATGATGTCTGCAGCTATGTCTTTCTGTTCCGAAGATAATGCTTTATAAGTGAGGATCTTCCCAGTGTCAGATGTAATGGTATTACACTGTACATTGTCAAAGATAGTAGGTTTAAGTAATTCGGGTATAAGATTAAAAGTTTTCCAAAAGTCTACACCTAAGATGATTGAAGGGTGTATTTCAGGGAACGCGTAGGCTCTTATAACATGAGTTTGATTATTAAAAGTCATGAGTAAGTCGATATAGCCTAATGATTGCAATTTGTGGTTATTAGCTGTAGCAACTGAAAGTGGGCACGACTTCGATAAAGAATAACCCTTTTTCAAAAGGTCAAGGTGAGAATTGTTGCCTAATATAGTTAAAGAACTTCCACTATCTAGCAAACCGGAAAAAGGGATTCCGTCGATAGTAAAGTTAAGAAAATGTCTATTATGATCCTTTTCTTCTTCATAAAGGACTGACGAAATCTTGTAAAGATTAAGGAAATTACGAAGATAAGTAAGCCAATTTTGCCAGTCAATTATGTCAAAAGGGCTAGAGTTATTGGTGCTATCGGAGTCGTGCAATGTTAGTTTTTTGGAGAGGAATAGTGTTTAGTATTACAGTCAGGACAGTCTGGGGTTTTAAAGCCTCGCAGACCGCATTTAAAGCAAATGGGGAAGTGAGGTTGCTGACAAGTTCGAAGAGAGTGGCCGTTTGCGCGACATCAAACACAGAAGAGATTAGAGGTAAATTTATCAGAGATGCTATTTACTTGTTTAGTAAAATAATTTTTAAAAGAGGGTCTTGAGTCTGAATTGAACTGGGTTTTAGGCTGGCTAGGGAGGGAAGGTTTAGATGAGGATGTCGAAGGGTTGTAATTGAATTCAGATGCTAATTGATCAATAGCAGGTTTAGGTTCTTTAAAGTTACGGTCTCTATCCAAAATATGTTCGTAATTTTGGCAGGCTGATATCAGAGAATCAATGGAATCAATTTTATTCAATGCCACGAATACTGAATAGCAGGGGCGTATGTTTCTGAGGAGAATTGAGAGTTGCTCAGATTTACTTTTTTTTTCGTTGAGACGAGAGAACATACCATGCATAATGGAGATATAAATGATGATAGTCTCGTAATCACCTTGAGTTCTAGCGTTGATAGCAGTCAAGAGTTTGAAGTCATAATCCGTATTTCCGAAATCTCTAATTAGTAGGTTTGAGATTTCACACCACGAGAGGTCTGGTTGACGATTTTTCTGAAATCGAATCCAATGAAGGGCTTTATCAGTGAAAATTTCAAAGACTAAGTCAGCAAGGCGTTCCTTTTTCAGATTGCGGGAAACACCAAACTCTTCAATTTTTTGGAGAAAAGATTTTGGGCAGGAGTTGCCGTTATAGGATAGTTTTCTAAGTTCTGGGATTATATTAGGAGAGGACGTCGTTTGAGCAATATTTTGACAGGGAATACTCTGTTCTGAGTGTTGGTTTGTAACTAAGTGAGAAGATAAAGGGGCTTCAGGTGTTGTCCCAAGAGGAGGGCAGTGAGGAGATGCTAAGAGTGTAGTTTCCGCAGATTCAAAAAGTAGAGCTTCATATTTGTTATCTAAAACCTTGAATCTTTCCGAAAGTCGGTTAAGTTTGTCTGTGAGAGGCGAGTTATGGTCTAAGTCGATGCGTCTAAGTCGAAAAATAAGTGATTTTGAAATGATTCTAATCTTTTACACGCGTATGGAGAAGCTTTAGATTGTAACTGGTTGATCTTTGATTCAAAGTAATTCAGACAAGTTTCAACCTGTTCGAGATCTTCTTCAGGAGGAATGACTGCAAGACCTCTGTCGGTGGTTGCGATTGACCCAGTGTTTCTGCCTGTTTTTTTAAAGCTACCAAATTTTCTCTTGGTTCCTCTAACCTAATTATAACCTCGTATTCGAGTTCAGGCTTATTTAAGTTAACATACTTGATAGGACGTGCCATAGTAACTGAGTTAAAAAATAATATTTTAGGTAGAAGTTAGTTAATAAGAGGCCGAAATAAAGAGGTTTTAGAGACGTATGTTGTCTGTAGTTTTTAAAATTTAGGAAAAAAATAAGCTTGTCAAAAATAAGGCCTCTTGCGTTGGGCGCCAAAACTGTCACGTTACGTGGACTTACAAACCTTTTTGGAAGCCCACGTAACAAGTATGATAGCTAAATACAAATTACAAAAGAAAAGTTAGGGTCGAGGTTCTTTATTAAGAGAGTTTCTTGACAAGCAAACAGTGGTACCTAGTTACCAGGACACGTGGTGGTTAAATTAGAAAAGAGTTAAACGGAACCAGTGGGATCCCCAGGAAGTCGCGCCGCAGGATGTGAGGGTTCAGCAGGTAGAAATGGCAGGCCGGAGGCGTGCGTAGCAGCGCGTGCGAGGAGTAAGCGTACGGGGGTACCGTCAGGGTATAAGCCGCCGCCAGGCGCTCGGTAGGGGCGCGTGTAGCGCGGCAGTCGACGACCAGGCGCGTAGTAGGGCGCGAGCAGTAGGTAGGCGCGTAGTAAGGCGCGTGCAGCAGATAGGAACGTCCCGTAGGGCGTGAGCAGTGGCCGGCGCGTAGTAGGACGCGCGCAGCAGGGCGCCTTCCAAGCCAAACGCTCGGGAGGAGCTCTGCAGGGCCGTTCCGAAGGGTGGTGTACAGATGTAGCGCTTCGGGAGGCAGGTGCTCAGTAGGGGAGCCCCGCAAAGGCAGTCGTCCAGCAGGGACGCACTTCGTAGTTGAACTAACGGCCGACGAGTAGGTTTAGGGACCCTCTTGAGTTCCTGACCCCGCAACGGATCTGTTCTGTACTTCTTGTTTGGAAGTCGAAGGTAAACTGATTTAATACATTTTTTTTTTTTTTTTTTGAACCTGACTGTTGCTATAATAGGACGGACCCAATATAGCGGTCGAACTGCGTGGTTGGAGGGTGGCCTGGGGAAAATCCAGGGGAAGCCTCCGGCACGACCACGCGGGGAAGTTTGTACACTGGAATACTCTAAGAGTTTGCGCTCCAGTGAGATTGGTTGAACGGTATCAACCGAATCTGGGGTGTGAGTGGTATCGAACTACTGGGAGTTTTATCGCTGGTTCGCTAAAACCTAGCCTAGCTGAGAAGAGTCCAGCAAGAAACTCAGCTAGGCCCGACTTGCGTCGGACTGACTCTACCCGGTATGCGGCGGTACCGGGACGAAAGCGGACTGTATGTGTCTGTGTTGTCTCGCGGTGGACGTCCCCGCCGGCGGGAACGCTGAAGTGTACGCGATGTGTTGGACGCCGAAAGCGCAGCGTTCCATCTTTCGATGGACGCTGTGATTTCGTCGTCCGGGTCCGTGAGTGTGTGTGATTTAATACAGCGGCTGTATCGGCTTTTATACCCAAGGGATCCCATGTTCTAGAATTACATATTATAATTTCATATTTCAAAAATTACAAGCTACCAGGGTTTCATAAGTACCTAAAAGTATACAGACTTAGCCGAAAAGTATAAAACCTAACCTTTATGGTAGTGAAAATGACTATTTAGAAGAACACAACGTTGTTGACAGATTGTCAACAGAGAATAACAAACGTATTTATTATTTTTAAGAATTTCAGGAATAGGGAAAATATAGGATTAAATACGGTTCAAGTGAACAGAAACCGATAATAAAAGTAATCCTAAGGTGCACGATATCAAAAGCAGTGTACAGAAGTATACCCTTTCTTAGAAGTTGGGGTTACAAGAACCAAGAGAGTGAATCAATGATGTAAAGAAAGCCTAAAAAGACGTAAGATGGCAATTGCAAGGTCTTGCATTAACTGATGTGACCTACAGGTGCAACGCAGATAAAGGTAAATGCTACACCTTAGTCTTCAGCTGTCACAGTGTCAGTGTGTCACAGTATGTCAAGCGAATATTGTTCGGACAGGCGTATCTTTACTTTCAATATCTTTGACAAATAGGTTTTTGGTTGGCTAGAAATACGCCACACATAATTTACAAAGCAGTAATTAAGGGCTAAAGGTCGACACGCAGTTCGTCGATCTTTAGTAAAAATAAATAATACCTAACTAAATAAAAGTGTGTCAAAGACCAGAATTATTAATATTACCTAAAACTACAGAAGGTCCACGATCTAAGTGATGACGTTAGCTGTCATTTTTTGCAATAGACAATCATAGGGTGAGCTAGGGTTGTCAACGTGCCACAAAACTGAAGATTAAAATGATAACTATTTAAGTTCCTATTATGTCTCTTATCGAATTTTGGAAATAATAATATGACAATAAAATAATACATTAGCGGGGGAGTCAGGATTACGTAAAAACAATGAATACACGTTGAGTTTATACAAAACAGTTCATATTTTGCAATGGTGGGCTGTACAGCCCTTGTAGACCTCCACACGAGGTTACCGTAGACAAACTTCTTCAAACTTCGTTTCGCGCCAAATTAGCAGTGGGTTAGGCCTGGTCAAAGTCAAATATACCGCAGTCGAAATCTTATTTTATATACCTACACGATTTTCACGGGTTAACGTTTCCCGGCCGACGGTCGGACGAGGCGCTGCCATGTGTGAGGAATTAGTAACTGAGCACCACCTGGTTTGTCACTTAATACGTCTGTCTAAGGCCAGGCGCGCACTACAATTTTTTGTCGTGCGATAAGTCATTCATTCATCGATATTCGCATATGGCATGCGCGCGCACTGATATAAAAACATGGGTTGCATTTGTGCGACGCGATTATCGCACGACAAAAAATCGTAGTGCGTGCCTGGCCTAACTCTAAAATATGTATTATACATGCTAAGGTGTATTATTATTATTATTGTTGGTTTATGGGCCTTTTGTTTGCCGCTTCGACCAGCAGGTGATCTATTGTGGCAGCCCTTTTGTTATTAGATTTCACCGTTAAGACCCGTTGCCTCTAGGAAATTCCAGATTCTTTGGGCGGTGATATGTTGTACCTCTTCTGGGTGCACGACGTGTCGCCCTAGATAGATACTTCTTTTTTGCATGAGTGTTCCGCAGGAGCAGAGAATGTGCGCTGCTGTTTCCTCTGTCTCCTGACAGAACCTGCAAGTTGCATCCTGTTTCATACCCATCTGAAACAGGTGTTTGTTTAGTTTGCAGTGACCTGTCAGGATTCTCGTCACTGCGCAGGTTTTGTGCCTTTTGAGTTGTAATAGCTCTTTAGACAGTTTATCATCAAACCCTTTGATTAAGGCTTTAGCCTGTTTTTGTCCTTTGGTGAACTTCCACAGCTTTATTGCCTCTGATTGTTCAGTATTGTTTAGAAGAGAATATGCTTTCCGTTTTGTGATACCACAGAACGGTTCTGGGCCGACCAGGGTTGTGTCTGCGCCCTTCCTTGCAAGTTCATCAGCTTTTTCGTTTCCTACTATGTCGGAATGTCCTGGTACCCATCTAAGTATGACTTTGTTGGTATTGGCCAGGGCATTTAAATTGTTTTTACAGTTCTGGACTAGTTTCGAGTAGGATTCTAGGGATTCTAGTGCCAGCAGAACAGCTTGGCTGTCCGAATTGATGTAGATGTGTTGGTTTCTTAGGTTTCTTTCCAGATTGATCTCCACGCATTTATTTATTGCGAAGAGTTCAGCCTGATAGATTGAGGCCTCTTTCCCCATGCTGACGCTAGCTTTGAGCTTTGGCCTCTCACCGTAGATACCGCATCCAACATCGTCACCTTTTTTTGATCCATCTGTATACCAAATGTGGCTTCCCTCCTTGAAGTCCATTTGGTCGTTTATCCATTTGTCTCTCGGAGGTATTTCCACTGTATACAGTTTGGTGAATTTGCATTCCACGTAAGTGTCGTCAGTGGGCATGTTTAGTTTTTTGTTATCAAAAACAAGGGCCTCAAGTTTGATAAGCGCTTGCGAGCGCCATTTTGGCCTTGTTAGTGCGCATATCCTATAGATGCACTGCTTCGCCTCCTTTTGCACTTGCAGGTGGAGTGGCGTTAGATTGAGCAGTGCATCCAAGGCTGCCCCCGGTGTTGAGCATAAAGCTCCTGTTGCTGTTAAGCAGGCTGTACGCTGTAGACTGCTTAACTTTGTGATGGCTGTCTTTTGGTTGGTTTTGTTACACCAGACTGCAGAGGCGTATGTAATTACAGGCCTCACTACCGCTGTGTAAAGCCACATAGCAATTTTGGGCCTTATACCCCATCTTGCTCCTGCCATTCGACAGCAAGTCCACATGGCCATTTTTGCCTTTTGTATTATGTTATTCAAATGAGCGTTCCAAGTTAGCCTTTGGTCAAAAGTAACTCCTAGGTACTTGACCTCATTTGAGTATGTTATTTCCTGTCCATTCAGTTTTAGCTTGGCGAGCTTGTCTAGTTTCCTTTTCTTTGTGAAGGGCACTAGTACTGTTTTGCTCGCATTGATGGACAGGTCATTTTCTTTGCACCATTTATTTATGGTGTTGAGCGCTCCTTGCATTAGGTTGGAGATTGTGTGGAGGCACGGACCTCTGATTATGACTACAAGGTCGTCGGCATATCCTTGCGTGTCATAGTCTAGGTCCTTCATAGTTGCTAGGAGTTGGTCCACTGCTAGGGTCCACAGTAGTGGGGATAGTACGCCTCCTTGTGGACATCCTCTTGTGGTGAAGAATTTATGCTCAATTGCATTGAGGGTCAGAGTGACTATTCTATTTGAAAGCATGCTCTGGATCCATCTGATGGTGCTTCCGTCCACGCCCTTTGATCCCAATCCTTTAAGGATAGTTTCTGTGGGTGTGTTGTCGAAGGCACCCTCGACGTCAAGGAAGGCACATAGAGCTGTTTGCTTGTCCTCTAGGGTTTTTTGCACTTTGTCGACCAGATCAAGTAGTGCAGTTTCCGTAGATTTACCCTTTTGGTAAGCATGCTGGTTCAGACTCAGTGGTCTGACTACCAGATATTTCGCTCTAATGTGTTGATCAATGACTCTTTCCATCGTTTTAAGTAAGAAGGATGATAGACTAATTGGTCTGAAGGATTTGGGTTGTGAGTAGTCCTTTTTCCCTGCTTTTGGTATGAAGCGTACCTTGACTCTAGTCCATTGTTCTGGTATGGTCCCCCAAGCAAAGCTAGCTCGGAATATTCTTACCAGGTGCGGAAGTATTAGGTTTTGTCCTTGCTGTAGTAATGCAGGAAAGATACCGTCCTCTCCCGCCGATTTAAATGGTTTGAATTTTTTCAGTGCCCATATTACTTGGTTTGGTCTGAAGATATTTGCGGCCAAATTCCAGTCGTTGTTGTGTACCCTCCGGGCTTGTGTGCTCCTTTGGGTGTCTAACTGAGTATTACTGGTGGGGTACGAGCCTGGGAAGTGGATGGTTCTGAGCAGGTCCATTGTTTCCACCTCCGTGGTCGTAAAGCTGCCATTAGGTCTCTTAAGTAGGCCTAGGTAATTGGTTGGTGTCTTGGAGAGAATTTTGTGAATTCTCGCTCCTTTGTGTGTTTGGGCGATCTCTTCGCAGAACTTCCGCCAAGACTTCCTTTTGGCTTTTCTGATCTGTTTGTTATATTCAGTCAGTGCTCTACCATACCTTTCCCACTCGTTTGGTCTGGTTGAGTGATTGAATATGCGACGGGTGGACACACGGAGCTTTTCTAGCCTTCTGTTCCACCATGTCGTAGTGTAGTGTGTGGTTGATTCTCTCAAGGGGCAACTCAGTTCGTAGGCCTTATAGATGCCTTTGGAGAGTTGGTTTACTGCTATGTTGAGGGAATCAGGGTCTTTTACATATTTTGGGATATCCTTTAGATGGTCTTCCAGGTGAGCCTTGTAGGCTTCCCAGGAAGTTTCTTTTGGATTCCTCCGTGTTTGTGGTTCTGTATCTAGTGGGCCCTTTACACTAAATATAATATGTTTGTGGTCCGACATTGAATTCTCGCAACTAACTTGCTAGTTACCTAGGCAGTTTGCTGCCTTTTCAGTTGCAAAAGTTATGTCTAGTACTTCTTGTCTTGCCCTGGTCACGAAGGTTGGCGTGTTGCCCCTATTTAACAGGTGTAGACAGTTGGTAAAAATAAATTCTGAGAGTAACTCACCCCTTTTGTTGATGCCCGTGCTCCCCCAGATGGTGTGATGAGCGTTCGCGTCGCAACCCACAATCAGTTCTGCCTTTTGTGCTTCAGCGTACTGTACAACCTTAGCCAGTTCTTCTGTGGGATCTTGTTTTTCTCCGGGCAGGTAGGCGGAACAGATCAACACCTTTCGTGAGCCCTTTCCTTTGAGATCAACATACGCAGCTACAAGATCATCGCTGCATAATTCTGTAACAGGCAAGAAGTTGATGTTTTTGTTAAACACGATGCAGGCCCTTGGTTTGGATCCTTTTTCGTGTATTAGTACCTTACCTGCTTTGTTGAGTCCTATTCCCATGGTTTTGGTGTTGATCCATGGTTCTTGTATGAGGGCAATGTTTAGGCCATTTTCGCCAAAGAGTTTTTCCACGACCGCTGTGGCCGCGATGGCGTGGTGTAGGTTGGCCTGCAGGAACGTTACCCCCCCGTGAGTTGCGTCGTTATTGACCCCGGCGCTGGGCGTGGGCCTGCCCTTGCCGGCTCCCTCTTCCTCTGCCCCTGGAGCGGTTGGAGCCCCTATTGCCCCCCCTGTCGGTGGGAAACCGCCGTGTTCCCGATGTACCCGCTACAGGATTGGATGCAGGATTCAGAAGGACTGCTCTTTTAGGTCCCGGAGGGACCTTTCGGGCGGGTGTATGGATGGGGTCCTTTGATGTTGACGGGTTTTGCGGTGGTGGGATTGAGGACGTGCCGGGTTCCGGCTGCTGGGCCTTGGAGGTACCCTTAAGCCGAAACTGTACCTTTCGGAAGCCTAGGCTTGCCTTTAGGTCCATCTTTCGGAGATTCTCCACTGACTGGTCGTCTAGGGCTACGGTCAGCATGACCCCACCTTTCTCGACCTTTGTGTGGAGAATCTTCCAGTACTCTGTGTACAGCCCGGAGTTCTGTGCACAAAGTAGCGACAGGGACATTTTCACGTCGGAGTCGCGTAGGTCTGGGATGAACACCATCCCTATGTTTGGCTTTGGAAGCTCATTTTCAGGTATAACCCTGAGGTTGGCTTCTGGCCATGGTTTGAGGGATGGTGTCATCTCTTCAAGCCAGGCTTTGGACCGCTGGTCCTCGCACGTGATGAGCAACCATCCTGGCTTGTACGCGTAGCCTACGAATTTAGGTCCCTCGGCCATTTTCAGAGTCGAGATCTTCTGCAGGATGTTGTAGCAGAGGGACTCCAGTTGGGTGTCCGTCATCGGACTGGAGTCCTTGATCCCGACTCTGATTTGGCTCAGGACCTCGCTGTAGGCCTGCGCTTGTTGGGATTGGGTTGTGGGTTGGGTAGGGGGGGTTTCACTCACCCTCGGGTTTTTGGGTGGATTACCCTGCGGCGATTCCTCCTCCGAGCGGAGCCGTTTGACCGGCTTTTGCCCGGGTTTGGATTGTGAGCCCCCAAACTTGTAGCCCATCTTTTTGAGTTCCGCGAAGCTCTTTGCGGACAGTAGTAAAGCCTCTTCGTGCTTCAGTCCTAGTCCCACTAGAGCTTTGTAGCGGCCTCGCGTGGAGCCTCCCAATTTCTTGTGAGGCTTGGCGGGTTGTGGATTCTCCGTTGGTGGGTTAGGTCGTTCGACGTCCTTTTCCACCGTGTCGGCGCTCTCCACTACCTCCATCGCTTGCTCTGACATTAGGGCGGCTTCTTCCGCGCATACTGTCAGAGGCATTAGTTCCTGGCATAGGTCTTCCAGGGTACCTTCATTTTTTTTGTTTTGCTCTTCCATGTGAATCCCACGAGAAGCTAGGGAAATTAGGTCCGTTCCAGCAGAGCCCCGCTTGCTGGAATAAGGCAAAGGTTCTCCTCGAGGTTGCCCGGTATCGAGGGTCCACCGTTAGCGACTGAGCTCCCCCTCAGTCACGCACCTCTGGGCACGGTAGGTCACACCTGTAGGTTGGGGTTTTTGGGGTTGAGGTTTTCTCCTCCGGGAATAGGTATGGGTGAGGACCAAAGGAGTGTGAAAGGATGGTGATGGTGGGGGGATGGGATATTTGGAGTGATAGGATGTGGGGTTGGGAGTACCTGTAGGGCGGGAGTGCCGGTCCAGGTATCGCCTCTCATACTTAGCTGCCTCAGATCCGGGGTAGATGGTAAATAGTGTGACGCCCGTTCTCGATTCTAAGGTGTATACCTATCGTTACAATGAGATACATACCTCATACGTAAGCTGAGTTCCATAGAAGCAGTAGACGAAGAGTTGCGTCAACATGCATCCAAGGTACATTAACATCGAGACAAATTCTAGCGATAGCAAACTTAACTGGAATAACAGATCTACAAATACGTAATAGATCTACGATACAAAATATCGATACCATTGTTCACAATAGCACTAGTTACGGGTAAAAAAGGGGTGAAATTGGTATGATAGTGCTCAAATCATACAGTCACAATTTCAGTTACAAAAAAATGTTATTAGTACGACTGAAATATCGAAATAGCAAATTACACACTTCGGTAGGTATGTTGCTACATAGAGTAGATGGGTACTAGCCTACAACCTACTTATTCGCGATGCTCTTTTAAATTTATAGGCTACAAACATTTTCTAATTCGGTCATCACTTTGTAAATTTTTCATGTGCGCAGAATATCTATGTCAGTTGAAATTCTTTCTGAAATATTTCAATCTAATATTTGTTCCTGAAATCTAAGTTATATAAAAATTATACAAAACATGAAAAGTGCCCTGTACGAGTATACACGGTGGTCTTTTAACCGTCGTAGAGCCGAAGCCTAGTTAATGTATACATTACAAAGAACTTTAAAAAAGATTAACACACACACACACACACACACACACACACACACACGTCTAAACTGTCCGATAGTCCCATCTTGGCCAAGAGATCCTTGACCCCGAAGTGACCTGTGAACACCCCAAATATGATTCTGAGCTGCTTCCTACTGAATTTCCAGAGTAATCTTTATTTGCTTAAATGACAATTTATCTCTGTATTTTTAGGTGGTTGTAAGCACGCTATTGCCTTTTTGGCTTGGCTGCACAGGCGCAGTGAAGACCCACCATTTACCAGCGTTAACTGTTATTGGAAAAAGTCAAAATTGTCCTCGGTGGTTACAAGTTTAAAGTTTATCAAGGCGAAAGATATTTGTGCTGCATCCAAAACACAACAGCCAAAACGGGCAAAACTTGTGCCAATACAGACTTCACCAGTAAGTTTTTTGTCATTGGTCAAAAATTACAGCAAGGAAGTTGGGGACGTGGAGAATCAACTGATGAAATTTTATAAAGAGCCAAGCAACTCTGAAAATCTTTCCATCCATTATTTGGTAAGCATGATGCAGAACAAACCACAAAGTGCACAACAATTTATTGAATCTTGTAAGCAAACAATGGACTCTAAATCATGAAGAGAAGCTGCACTTGCAACACTTGAACAAAGCGATTGTCCTTTATGGCATGAGCTCCGATATGCGAGAATTACAGCATGAAAGGCATATGAGGCTGCTCATTGCAAAGTTTTTGATGGGACTTTAACCGAAACAATAATGGGAGCATCAAAACTTAGAGACACCGATGCCATGAAAAGGGGAAGACTTCTGGAGAGTGAAGTGATCAAGGTGGTAAATCAAAATAAGAAAATAAATATTAAAAAATGTGGAATTATATTGAATCCATTACATCCCATCATGGGTGCATCACCTAATGGAGAAACTGCCGACTACAGCATTGAAATTAAATGCCCTTCATCACAGAAGTCTATGAGTTATTATATTGGAAAAAACAACACAGTATCTGCAAAATGCATGGCACAGGTGCAGTTGCAAATGCATTTTTCAAATAAAATGAAGGGTATATTTTGTGTAGCACACAGTGATTTTGAAACATCAAATAATGTTACGATTCTAGAAGTCGATTATGAAAAGAAACTTTGTGAAAACCTTATAGAAAAATGTACCTTATTTTGGTGTAATGCTATTTTTGCCATGTTGTTTAGATAGGAGGTGATAATAAATAAAAACATAATTCTCAAAATTCACTTTTTTATTAAAACATCCTGCATGTTTATTAATCCACAGGCTACTAATATGACTTCATCTATAACAGGTATTAAGTTATGGTCAATGCATGCATGCGGTAGTAGCATATGAAATTCCCTTAATCTATTAATTACTCGTTCCACATGAATCCTTAAAGCTGCTATTTGTTTAGATTGTTTCACTTCTTTTTTTGTACTGGGGGCAGACTTAAATACCGAAGGAGGTCTTATAAGGGTGCAATCCTTTTTTGACAATAAATGAGATATATCTTTAAAGCCTCTATCCGCCATAATAGCTGTTTTAGGTGTTAAACACCCTAAAAAACCACAGTCTTCCACTATTGCTACGTCTGATGCTCGACCACCATATCCAACTGAGATAAAATTCACCAAGCCATCAGGTGTACATGAAATTAAATATTTTAAAGTGTTGCATTTTTTACATTGGGACCAGGTCAGTGACTGGTGGACTGCATTTGTTGGTTTTTCAATCTGTATTTCGAGGCAATCGATTATAGAAACCACGTTAGAATATCTGGCTCTGAATGATATAGGCAGTTTTTTAAAAATATCTGCAGGCGTTGGCCATAATATTAACTCTTTTATTTTCTCTGCTAGTAAAAGTATGCTTTTAGAAAAAATTCTACTGATTGTACTTTGACTATATCCAAATTGCAAAGCTAGCATACTGAAGGATTCATTGAGTTTAATTTTTTTAAATGTAATTAAAATATCTACAGTGGGAAGTGGAATGGTGTCACTAAGTAATTTTATTAAATAATATGTTTTTTTTGGTAAACCTATCATCATTTAAGGCTCCTTTTCGATAGCTGTTAACATGCACCAGCGCATTTGATTTTTAAATCGAGTTTCACTGTCTAAATCTTCTACTAAGCTTGATCCAGGAGAACTTATTTCAGGTTCAAAAGAGGATGATGACACTGAAGGTTGAGCAGAAGAGACTGATACAATATCAGCAGAGTTATCTTGAAATAGCCTTCTTTTAAAACCAGATCTTGAAGCGATTTTCACTGGAGATGTTGATATTGTTTTAGATGATATAGCTAATGGAGACACAGCTATATTTTTTGTTTTTGCAGTTATGTTAACATTGACACCTTTGCTTCTATAATGAGTTTTAATATTAACTTGGATAGCCTTGTCAACATATTTTGCGTTAGATAGAGAAGGGTTGCCACCAGCATCACACACACTTTTCTTCTCAAATTCTTCTCTGTGTATGAGTGGGTGAGATGTAGATGTGCTGGTACTTGCTTCATAAGGTAAAGAAGAGCAGCCGCCATCTTCACAAACGCTTTTCTTCTCAAATTCTTCTCTGTGTATGAGTGTGCGAGATGAAGATGTGCTGGTACTTGCTTCATAAGGTAAAGAAGAGCTGCCGCCATCTTCACAAACACTTTTCTTCTCAAATTCTTCTCTGTGTATGAGTGTGTGAGATGAAGATGTGCTGGTACTTGGTTCTAAGTACTTGTTTTGCAAAAATATATTTGTATGAGCACTTTTTTTAGATAGAGCATTTTCCGTTATTTTTAATTTTCGCTTTTGGAATCTTTGACTTCTTAGTGGAGGCTGTGCCTCAATATCCTTTTGGCAATCAAATTTGTGAGGTTGGATACCTTTTTTTAGTCGCAATGTAGTTTTTTGTTTCATTTGTGAAGTCATGATTTGATACTCAACATAATTATCTGTATCCTCTTTTATCTGTAACAACAAACGCAATAAATAAAATAATAAGTATCTAATTCTAATTGATACCTCGACATAAGGGAGTGCAAGTCAAAAACAGTGCAAAGTAATGTTTGACTGTGATTAACAAATATGTATTTGTGATCATCTTGGAATCTATAAATCTGTGATCGCAATTCTGGTGGTTCTATCTGCTTGAGGTGGTCTAAGCGGTCATCAGTCAGTATAATATTATGGTTGTGATAGTTGCCGCAGCAAAATTGATGCTAAATTACAACTAGGTTTTAATGTTCTAACAGATGCAGAAATAGTAGGTAAATCCATCTTTAACTAATACTTACGTTGAAGTGATCTTCACAGCAATATAAACAAGTTGAAGTAGATAACCATATGTCTCTTCATACTTTCGCACCACTTTCTTCTTATGTCCGCACCTCTCGGGACGAGGAAAAATAGTTTATCGGGTGAACTCCGTATTGTATTTTTACACAATGGCACTATGCAATATTTATAAATCGGTTTTTTGTCTTTTTCCATGGTGTCTTTGTCCAAGCAAAATCAACTGAACAAGAATTCAACAATTTGTAGGTTACATTTGTTGTCATAGACTTTGACGTCACGTGCCAAGCGCGCCATAATGGCGGGCGTTTAAAACGCCTAAAAAAGTTTGAAATTTAAAAAAAATATTATATATACTACATTTTAAATTTTTGGTGTAGAATATTATTTAACAGTAATAAAACTATATAAGCTATCATAAAAAGAAATAAAAAAAATCAGTGCATATTCCCTATTAAGCTCATTATTTGGCTTATATAATCTTTAACTTTATTTATTTGGTTTTTGTTACTACTTCCGAGTGATGGAAGAGCGGGATCTTCCGATACAAGCATATTATAATGCCTAATGGAAGGTTCGAACCTTGTTTGTATTTATTACCTGTGAAAAAGTCAAATAAACAATTTTGTATTTTTGTATTTTAATTTGTTTTTTTTAATGCATTAATATAGTTTTTTTTCGTATTATTATTAATTTTAATCATCCAGCCAAGTGACCGCAGTGGCCGCTAGCCATCTTATGTAGATAGGCACGAACTCTAACCGGGTAAATGAACTTCGCTCCGCGCGCCATAGAGGATTTTATAAACTAAATTACCTTTTATTACTAAAAACTTAACAAAAAATTTTTTTTCACGAATGATTAGTACGTTTTGGATACTTTAAATGGGCTTCGGCTATGACGGTTAAAAAAACACGTTGTAGTTCAGAATATGTGCATTTTCCTGGTTAGAGGGGGCGTTTCCGCCCTAGCAAGCGCACGAGTTGAGCTCCCTATGAGCCCTGTAAAATACCAGTAAAAAAAGGAGGTTGTTATCAGCCACTTGATAGACCTGACCTGGAAAAACAGACGGTACCTATTGAAGCTGAAGTCGCTATAGTTCAACGTTCAGTAACTGCCAAGATGAATAAATGCTAGTCTACAGTTTGCAGAGTTATAAGAGGTTCCAGTAGACTAGAACCTTATAGGGGAAAATATGCGGGTGCCAGTATGAGAAAGGCACCCACTATTGGAGGTTGAGCCTCCTGGTCCTATTTGGTCGGTAGCGTGTTCAGCGTCTTCCATGGATCTTGGTGAAATGAAATGCCGGTTGGATTGGAGATAAGTGTATTTGTTAACGTCATAAAATAAAGTTACCTATGAGTTCACTATTAATATGTTTAATTTTTCCAACCAGCGTAGCCAGCCTGTTGTGCAACAAGCTTGCCATAGTCTTTACTTTAAGGCCATAGACGGGCCGCAGCCGCAGATACGACTCCATACAGCTCGATGGCTGATTGCTGAAAACCACGAGAATTGGACAATCGAGCAATGGACCCTTGTTCTCTTTTCGGACCAGTGCAGGATCTATTTGAATAGTTGCGACAGAAGATGAAGAATGTACAGGAAACCAGAAAATCGCTTTGCTCATTGATGCTTCACCGAAAGATTTGCCTACGGAGCGGAGGAGGTTTCATTATATTTTGGGGTGGCATTTCTTACGACGGGCGGACTAAGCTGGTATTCGTGCCCGGAGGGGGCCGTGGTGGAAGTTTGACTGTAGCGATGTATATCAGTGTCATTCTGGAGCAGCATGTCGTCCTTTACCCTTGAAGGTTTGATGAGGTGACCCTTCTAATGTAAGATAATGCCCCTTGTCAGGGCGCAAGTGGCACCGGAGCCTACTTTCGCGAGAAGGGCATCGACACCATGGATCTTAACCTCTTAAAACACATGGGAAACTATCTAAACAGGAGGGTTCTGAAGCGGAATCGTGCACTGGCCAGTATTGCAGAGGTGAAATAGGCTTTACTAGAGGGGAACCCTCAAGACTTCGTAAAAAGATTGATTAGACTATGAAAACCCGTATAAATTCTTCTAAAAGGGCGAGAGCTAGTAACACTTAGTATTAATTTACTATATTTCTTTCCATTTGCAATTTTTGCAATAAATGTTTGTAGCATTTTGCAACTGTTTTCAGGATTCCGAGCTTTACTTCGTCCTTGGACTGGAAATCGCAACAAAATGCCATATTTTTTATTGCGTTACATTGTCAGCTTTCATTTGGTGACACTCTACTATTGACCATAATTTTCAAATTCAGATGAAAGTCGACAAAGTTATTGGGCGCTTTAGCGAGTGTAATCATTTTGTCATAGTGTAATTGTTTTGGTTTTTCCTAACGATGCTGGTGCTGCACATGCCATATCCATAATGCTCATCGTCAACTTCCAAACACACATTATCATTAACTTTCTCATGAACTTTCTCAACTGGTCTTGTAGTAGGTAAACCTACTTATCGATGGTTATTTTTTTAAGGTTCAAGACCACACGATTTGCCTAACAAACAGAGAAGACAGAACATTGTGCCACAAATTGCACAAGAGAATAATACGTAAGTATACGTATACGTATAAAGCAAGGAAGGCAATTATAATCCATTTTTTTGGAATAAACAACTTACACCTGAGATCTTGTAAAGAGTCATGCAAATGATCCAGGCTGACAGGAAGATTTGGACGACCAAAGCCGCCCCGAATATAGATTCCACTTCCTTGGCGTACCTACGAATTTGAATAAGTTATTATATTCCTTATTTACCTGTATACAGCCAAAAATTGTTATAAACCTATAGTAGCTTAGCCCGTGTATTCGTTCGCATAAAATTATAGTTTTGACCATAAAATATCATGTGTCATAGGTAGTACGCATATCGTTTTGAAAGCAATCCCTCCAGTGTAGAAAATGTTTTATCTACGCACATATCATTAGTGCTCTAAAATGCGTTCAGAAACCGTAGAAATGACCAGCATTATTACGACCAATTTAACTATAAGAAACTTTCTTGTCTGTGGTAGTAGGTATAATATAAGTATAGGGACTTCAATCGTTTGTCTATGATTTAAAAAAACCATTCGTCATGACGAATTGCTGCCATTGCTGTTGTCATTTTTTTGTCGGTTTTTTGCTGTTACTTACCTAATACTTATGATATGTGTGTAGATAAAGTAGCTTGTATGCAACTGTACATAATAAGGCCTTAAAACACTCGTGTGATCCAATTATGAAACTCGCTATGACGGCCACTTCCCATTCAAGGCTACGAGCGATATCCGCTACAGAGCGAGAAAACGCTATGCGCTACGGCGTAGCACAACGTAGCTATGCATGGCCTCGAATGGGATCAGATCCATCAATAAGATCCACTGTGTATCTAATGAGTTTTTTTAACGCTAGATTACAATTGTATTTACAATGGATTTACAGGATTTTTTTCTTTCATCTGATGCACTTTTGTAAATCTCTTGTGGAATGAATCTAATGAGGGTTTATTTCTCATTAGATCGGATTGAGTTCTTTGTAAAATGTATGTAATGAGAACTTTCATCTTACACTAATAATAAATTTCTTAATTTAAAAAAGAATCAACCAGTATCAAACTAAGCATTGTGCTGTCAAGAATGATCTTAGCTTCCCGTAAAGGAAATACATGAAACTTTTTTTACAGGTACATCATTATTCAGGCTTCTGTTTAGAATAGTTTTTATCCGACTGCGACGGTTAATTAATTTTCGGAAAAATTTGACCTCATTTAAATTATTCATTACTTCTGCTTGAAATCACAGGCTCACAGCCGCCATATCTTTCAACTATCAGTGACTTCAAAATGTCAATAATTTCGGTGTTGTCACAGAGATAGAGATATAATCTATTCCGATATGGAAACTTATATGCGCGAAATTCATATTGAGGTTGAGGCGTAATTTCAATAAATGTAGCAACCAATTTCAACAAAATACCGTCAAAAATCTGTCTCTCTTGTCTTTCTGTTTTTTAACCCTTATTTTGGCAGAGGATTACATCATGGAAAACATAATAGATTAATCTTGCATTAAAGTGATAACACAAATTTTACTTCGACTTTAACCACCCACCATGAAAAAATAAACTAGAAACGAAATAAGCAAATAATTTGAAAAGTTTGCGCATGTTGTGCAGATTCAATAATACTATGATACAAGTATCTTACTCTAATGCAACCCGTCTCTTTTCATCTTTGACGTACGGTCGACGTCTGCTACCTGAGCTTATCTCAGTGTTCGAAAACAAAAGTAGGTAACGCCATAAACCACTCTGGCTCTACTTGCACCTCACTTAAAACCACGTCGTCGTTAACGCTTCGAGGGCTTCCTTCGGAGTGACTCGCTCCTGGTACTCTGCCGTTGTGATAAACATTAGCGACTCTCAAAATAACTTCGTTATTCGTCGCATTACAATTTCCATATTGTTCGTTGTAAATCCTTGCATCTTGCGTTCTAAGTATATTTTTTTAATTTTTTCATTTTCATTTTTCAAGTAACATTGCCTCGAGTAGAAACACGCCTCTAATTTTACCATAAACCATGTGCATCTCTGCATACTCACTATGGGTGAACATGGAATTTGCCATAGCAGTTTCACAAGTGTCAGTGTCCTATTAAATGCCAAGTTGTCGTTTTAGTCCAGATGAATGCCAAGTCGATTTAGTTTTAAACACAACACGAAAACAGGGGCGCAAAGAATACGGATGTCGCACAAAACGCAAGGTAACGTACTATAAAACCCTGGCGGACTCCAGGTATATTGCGCTGCATCTAAAATAGGAATAGAATGCAGCTAAGGCTTCGTTCGGACCCGCATAACGATAAACTGAAGGTCATTTTGAGGAGATATCGTAATTTCACAGGTAAATTAATTAAGAAATGAAAGCGCAATTACGATCGATAGTTACTAGAAAACACTAAAAATAATCCTAAAGAAGCTGGTACGCCTTGGAATCAGGGGAAAGCCGCTAGATTTGCTGGAGGATTACCTCCGGAACCGTAGCCGGTCAGGATAGGAAATTTCGTGAGTACTGATACTGATGTCACCTTTGGAGTTCCGACCCTATTTCTGGTGTATTTATAAATGACCTAACTGACATGCATATTCAAGATGGACAAATAATTTCATATGCCGATGACACAGTGGTCGTGTTCACTGGCCTGAAATAGGACTCGGTATACGGTGCTGCTGAAAAATGACTTCAAAAAATCAATAACTGTTTAAAAGTTAACCTGCTAATAATAAATACGGAGAAGCTACATCGTATGAACAAACTACATTGGTTTCTCAAAAACGTCCAAATACTGAACTCAAACTAAGAATACATCACTGTAATCTTACCACTAACTCCATGTAACTGTACACTGTTAGGAAAAGTAAAATTTACTAAATATCTAGGAATAATCATAGACCAACGTCTCTCTTGGCACCAACACATAAAGTACATTACAGAGTAAGAAAACTGGCATGGCTCTTTAAAATCCTCAGACACATACGAGTAACTGACTCAACTTTATTAATACAAATTTACACCTCCCTAGCACAATCAGTCATGACGCATTCCAATATGGGAAGGTGCTAATAAGACCAAGTTTCGAGAAGTGGGGAGAGGACAGAGGTGTTTACTTAAGACAATGTTTTTTAAACCTTATAGATATCCCACTAAGGATCTTTATATTCATTGTAAGCTATTAAGCATGCGAAAATTATACATTACCTCTGTCATCTTAAAAGTACACAGAACAATTACATTTTAAGCCTGAATTACTTACCCGAAGAAGAACACATGCGGTTGCACCAACAACTGCAAGTAATTGAGTAGTTGCAAGAAGGCAGTATAAAGTACAATCTGCACGGATGTATCATAATATAAAGAAGAAACTAGAGTTATATTCACAGAACTTTTATAACTGTAAGAAAAAGTTACTAAGCTGGATAAGTAACCTAGATTATAATGATACTGAAAACATACTTACCTAACAATAATACATACATGTTGAAGCGTAAAAGTAATTAGTACCTACTTAAATGGACATAAATCATAGCATAATAAAAATATCATCACATCATCACCATCAGACACAAGCACACACGAACACACACACATACATACACGCGGACACGGCCACGGCCTCCTGACACAGGTTCACCATACCTAATAGGAGGATTCAACCATAATGTATTTACCAACTAAGGTTTTTATGTCAATAAAATTATTCTTATTTGGTTTGGCTTGCAAGATTTGTAAGGTAGTAAACCATTACAAAACACTAACCATCCCATTCTCGATATCTCTTGCTCTCACGCATTAGCAAAAATTCCATTCTTACACAAAGTGGCTTCTCGCGTTACCTACTTTTGTTTGTTCGAATACTGAGGTAAGCTCAGGTAACAGACGTCCACCGTGCGTCGTGCGTCGGAACAAAGATGAAGAGAGACGGATTGCATTAGAGTAAGATACTTGTATCATATATTGTATTGCGCAACATGCGCAAACTTTTGACATTATTTGCTTATTTCGTTTCTTGTTTTTTTTTTTCACGGTGGGTGGGTAAAGTCGAAGTTAAAATTTTGTTGACACTTTAATGCAAGATTAATCAAGTATTTTTTCTTATTTTACATTAGACATATACACTTTACATGAGAAATGCGTTAATTCACAACACATTATTTATAAGTGCATTCATATTTGATTATTAGATATACAGTGAAGCTGATTGATGGATGTAATGAGATAGATTGCTCGAATGGGTTGCGGACTCAGATGTCCTTCGATAGACTTAACCATTCGGATTCATAAGTCTGATTGTGATTGTAGTGTATCTATATTATAATCATACCATACTACCAGTTTATAATGATCCACACATCGCACCAATCTTTTCTTGAGCAAAAGCGCGAACTCAGGATCTTGGACATCCTTGTAATCCCTTGAAGGAATTTCTGTTTCGCTTCCTCCCACTGGGTCAACCAGGTGCTCGAGTCTGTTGCGCAACATCTGCAGCTGTGTCTTGGCTTGGGCGTAGAAAGAAACGGTTGTACAGTCGAAACTCACGGACCCATAGGCTACCAAAGTTAACCCGAGCGTGTTAAACGCTAATCCTATTGAATATCTGAAATTAATAGGACGCATGAGTCGTTTCCCGAGGCTATTTCACCCAATTTGCGACGTACTAATCGCTATTTAACTTTTAACGTTTTATATTTATCAATAAATAAGTCGCTATCAAAAAAACCCTTTTGGTACAGGCTTTAGTTGCCGACTGTACTTTTTTGCACGATCATCATCACCAACTAATCGATAAGAGGGTTCCGCATAGAGTTCCAATGAGCCCAAACATGACGGATTAAATATTACGCTGCGAAACGAGCTAACAAATAAAGTAATTAGGTATTTTAATGTGAAACAGACACGAAGCCACGCACAAAATTAGACCTCTAGTGGTCCATTTCAAGAAGCTACAAGTTATAATTATACAAGTCTTAGCATGCAACACTGGTCAAACGGTGAATCGTTTTCTAGGTCAAACGGCTTGCCAATTTAGGGGTGTCCCTTGTTTTGTCGACAAACTTTTCATCGAATTTTATTTCATCGAAAACGTTTCAAGTAACATTTAGTTCATGAATTATTGTTTGGTGTAATTTTATTTCATGACTAGATCATTCCAATTTTTATTATTTCATAGAATAACTGTTCAGGTAATATTATTCGCCAAATTATTAATTTTGTGTGAATTTTAAATGGCAGAGTAACAAATAAACGAATTTCATTTGTTCGAAATTTTATCACAACGTTACAAAAACAAACAACAACTGATAACGGGGGTTTTAATCAAATCAGGGCAGGCAGCAAAAGGCGGCTCGGGAGGCGAAGCCCCCCGCAGTAATAAACACCAAACAACCATAATAATTGTATTATAAGTAGGTTAGGTTAGGGTTCACTTGTGTCCCTCAGAGCGGAAATAGGCACCCCGCAAAGCGGCGTGACGTCGACACGCTGGCGGTTAGGTTAGGTTAAAATAATTGCCATAGATAACTGTGTATCTCAGCTATTTTAAATATTAATCCTTGTTATAATTTATACGTTAATTAAAAATACTTGAAACAATATATAACAAAACGAATTCCATAACATAATTCAACTGTTTAATGAATCATCCGACAAGTAAAAATACATGATTTAAAATTACTTGTTATGACCATTTCACGAACTGAATTGTCTACGAAATAAAAATACATGAAAGGTTGACTTTGAAGTGAAATTCGACTAAGTGAGTGTCGACAATTTGATGATAAACCCTAATTTAGACTTGTTACTGTGTAGCTTCGTCAAACGGGCCGCAGGCAACCTGAACAAGATCACTATGAAGTTTTAAATAATCACGCACCCTATCCAGCCGCTGGTATCGAATGGGAAATAACCCGTCAATGACGAGTCCTCGCCCATAAGCTTGTAGACCAACGGGTACACCGTGAAGAAGGTGCAGGCCATGTAGATGGCGGCGTGGTCAAACATGAGAAGGCGCGCCATGACTCGCGCGTTGGCCTTCATGACTTCTTCATCGAAGGCATTGCGAGCCGCGAACAGAGGACCTTTACGACAATAATAGTTACTAAATACAAATATAGGTAACATTTTCTACTCATTTAATGCAATGGAAAATACACAACCTGCTCTGTGTTCACATTAGTCACTCGAACGGTACGGTTACACGGGGCTGAACACCTTTGTACCGTGTCACTTTAACGTCATGTTTAAGCTGACAAACCTACGAAGTTGACAAACTTGTTGTTGTAAATGAAAAGGTACCAAGACTCGTTTGACTGTACCTTGTATGGTGGCAATGATGCGGTCTATGCGCCAGCTCCGCGCGTTGAAGACCACCATCTTGTTCAGCCCGTTGAGATTGGTCAGCAGCAAAAGAGCGTTTCGACGATCTGCTCCGTGTTGCCTGAATCCTGTTGCTTACCAAATGTTTTATTGAATAGATTCATTTAGTTACATTATTTATAATGTGGGTAAGCGCAAACCGCTCACTGGTTTTCAAATTATGACAATAAACTCTGAATAAATTGCATCATATACTGCGATGCCTTTTTCACTTTGGGCGAAGTAGTATAATATAGTATGGGTATTTTTTACACTTTTAATAAAATGTTTGTTTTGATTAGGGCTTGTATTTTGGACTTTCGTTTTGCAAATATTAAAAAATTTAATCGATTAGCGGTCGGCGTGTACCAAAGAGGCTCATTAAGATATATTCAGTTCTAGCGCTTCGCCAGCCGCTTGCTTCGATCGCTCGGCTCACGCGCTGTAGGGCTGCAGTTCTACCTAACACTCCTCCTCTCTTCGCTCGTCATCGTACCTAACGGAAACCTGCTTTAGAATAAAAAAGGTAGCCTAGACTGCCCGCTGCACCCGCCGGGGCAATCGCATGAGTAAATTAGATGAAATACATAAAAGTTCATCAAATAAAACCTGCTAAATAGAGATAAATAAATAAATGACAGTAATTGAATGACTCTGTGTTAATCGGTATTCTTAAGGGGTCTACGTATATCTGATGGTATAAAAATGTTTGCCCTATATTTTTTTCGGCACATATTTTTTGGTCTAATAATTTTTGGTCGATTGCTTTTTATGTCAAAAATTGTTTGGCCGAAATTGTTTTGCATACATTTTTTAGGCAGTAAATTATTTAGTCTGACATTTGTATGGAATAACATTGTTTGGTCGAATATATTTTAGGCATAATATTGGTATTACGAATTTTTGTATCACTAATAATTGCATCCAACCTGTCGCATGTATAAAATTGGGTTAAAACCTATGTTTTACCAAAAAGTGTTTGACAAATTATCAATTTTCAAATACGATTTTGCGTTTTGTGTAGTGGTTGCAATTCTAACCTAACCGCCAGCGTATCGACGTCACCCTATTGGGTGCCTATTTCCGCTCTAAGGGACACAAGCTAACCCTAACCTAACCTACCAAATAATACAATTCCTGCGATTGCTTGTTTTTTACTGCGGGGGGCAATGCCCCCCGAGCCCCCCCCCCCCCCCCCATTTTTGGCTACCCTAACTTAATTTAACGCCGTTGCCTACCGACCTACCTAACCTAGTTTTAAAAGAGTTTAGGTGCTGTGATTGTAGCCATTGTTTGTTTTGTTATAGGAGGTCTTATGTTAGGCTAAAGATTAATAAAATTATACCTAACAATATTATACTCTTAGCCTTTTAGTCATTAAAAAAATATACTAAACAATTTTAGGTCGAACATATTTTAGGACAATAAATATGTATGAAAAACAATCTTTATGCTGAAGAATAAGTATACCATTAAATATTATACTAAACATTTTCGGCCAAACAAATATAGAACATAAAATTTTAGACCAAGCGAAGGGCACCCATTTTTAAGTCCTAAAAACTATGATGCCCCATTTTTCAGTCAATTTAGATTTTTGGCTTACTTCTGTGAAAAAAAAGTAAGCCAAAAGTTGCCTAATGTAAGAAAAGGTAACCGTTTCAGTGACGTAACGTTATTCATTTGATAGATTTTTGACCAACCGAAAGATTTTCTAAATGATAGGTCTCCCTTAAATTTTAAGTCATTATAATAATCGCGTTGAAAATAATTCTTCCAAATAAAGAGTTATACCATGCAAGATTTTGTCAATTTGTCTAAGTGATTCAACGGTGAAAAGTTGGTTGGCAAGTGAAAATCAAACAAAAAAATTCGAAGAAAAGGCAAAACACCACTCGGTCCATGTACCTACTTATGTAGCTAATCTTCCACACTAACAAGTATGTAGCCATACTTAAACCCATTCAAGACACAAATGAGCCTCATATCTACGAGCGCTTTCCGTTAAACATCGGAAAAACTGTCAAAACACATCGCCTTGATTAGATTGGAATGGGTTAATGCCCAAATTTACCTGTACACCTCGTATAACATGCTGCAGATTATAAGTGAGGATGAGAACCCAAACCCCCACTCGGTACGCGGTGTGCAATGAATCCACCAGCTTAGACGACGGCTCAGGGACTATCTTGTAAAACGCCACATTGCCGAGGGCGTCGAAATGGGGCGTGAAGGCCTGGAATGTAGGAGACATGTCCTACACTGAAATAAAACTATCCTGTTCTGTGTTAGCGAAATTAATGACTTAATTTTGTTCAGAACTCAAAGTCGTGAAATTCTTGATACACCGCCGTAAGTAATGCAGCTGCTTCTATTTAGCTCGTTGATAATTATAGTCTCAACCTGATTTAATATGATATACAGTATGTTGTATTACGGTTAAATAACGGTGTACGTTTTGGCGCCCAACATGGGACCCGTAAAATCGCTGATACAACAATTTTTAAATCATTAGGCAACAAAGTTATGAGAATACTAGTGAATTAGTACATAAATATTGATTAGAAAAAACATGTAAATTGAACTTTTAAGAAAAAGGATGTTGTAAATTTTCATTTCAAACCATTTTTGCGAAACTGTCAAGCTGCATGCCTACAGATTAGGAAGATAAATAATGTAAATAGATATTGTTATAGCGGGTATAATGAAGTATTATTAAAGTAATAAATAGTGCACTCTTACTCGTACTGAAACACCCGTTAAGCCTTCCACAGACTGGCGTAGCCTGGCCGTGGCAGTCTAGAAGTAGCTGTCAAATTTACTATTTTACCGCCGTCGCAGGTGGCGCCATTGTGATTCAGGCCTTAGTTGATGTTGGGGATGATTATGAAATGCAGATTCTTAATATATAAGATTAACTTAAGAATATAGTGGTTACAATTGAATTTTGTCTAGAGTTTAACAGGGTGCGCACGCGTGTTCTCTGTCTCGTTGACTGGAGGGACCTCACCCGCGCGCGTATACCTATTCGTCGTCTTACGTGTTCGCCGACATCCTCCCCGCCCTTGGAAGGAGCGGCTTCTTCCAAGACATCAGGCTCGTCCATGGTGTTTGGTAAGGTAACTTTGTTAACGCCCCGCCGTTCTACGCCTCGGTAAGGAAGGAAATCTGCTACTCGCACCACTCCACCATCGCTCTACTCCCACACATTCTCTCCATAAAAAATACCTTATAAGAATGTGAAATTAAACAGACAATAAATTACTATATTTGGAACGCAGCATTTTACGAATTCGCGCGAGTAATTGCACGGATGAACTGACCTTTTTTTCTCCGTGGCTGTATGCGGCTAGGGCGTACGGCACTAAAAGAATGTACGCCCTAGCCGCATGGAGAAAAAAAGTTCCGGTTCATCCTAAGAGCAATTACGTCCGATTCCCACCGAACGGGTCGGGACGGGTCGCGCCTGCGCATTTTTTGCAAGTTGCCAAAGGAATTTGAAGCTTTAATATAGACGTATCTGAATGTACTTGCGGCCGGTCGGCTCCTCGCGGACGTGGACGGCTGTGGTCGGCTGTCGTCCCATGTGACCGGCTCCGTCCGGCTTATGCCTGCTGCACTCTATTAAAAACGCGGTCGACTGCCGCCGGGTGCCCGCCCACGCGTTGCAACGCGGCGCCAGGCGACCCAGCTCGGCCCATTCGGTGGGAATCGTGCATTTTAGTCGCATTCAGACTCGCATTCTAAATTCAAATCCGTAAAGGGCTGCGTTCAAAATATAGTTACTTATTGTCTGATTAATTTCACTTTCTTACGATTAACGTATACCTAAGTAAGGTATTCTGTATTGACAGACACACATAAGCACACATAACCGTAATAAACGAACACCCTCTAAGCAGCTGACAAAGATAATCAGTCGTAGTGTGTTAATTTCGCAATTCAGCTAATGGGACACTTTGCACTTAGGCGAGGAGCACACTGAGCGGTGCTAACAGTAACTTCCGCCTGGAGGAACGGCGCCGTGTGCCGCTCTTGGTGGATTAGGTACCTGCATCGTGATACAAAATGTCACCGCGCGCCGCCGCACCGCTACGTGTGCTCCTCGCCTTAATGTCTCATCACCTCGTCAATTAGTCGGTATTTAAGTTGTTTTACGAGCACCAACCGCTAGTAAAATGTCGACGTGCGAATTAATAATTAATGGAAAATTCATGTTGATTGCCGGTTTACAAGTGAAGTTGTGTATCATACTAACTTGTTTAATTTCCTTTTCTGATAACTACATTACTACTTATTGTTGTCGCCGAGTTTACACGGGTGGCAAGACTGTCACTTTGCGGCGCTGGCAGCACTGACGGATACGGAGACCATGAACCCAGCCTTACCGGTGACGTCACCCGGCCTAGTTTATAAATACCCTGACACCTCCCACGGAGCTCTCTCTTGCCAGGCAGCCGTGAAGGTGGAAGGACTTGTACAGAAAGATTCAGACTAATTATTACTGTAAAATATTATTATAAGATATAGTATTAAACATTATTATGGTTCGCTTAACATGCTTTTGCGCACTAAGATTGCTAATATGTAGATATCGTTAACTATAGACCGTGTTTCTAAAGGGGATGAGCTTGCTATTGATTCTTGCGTCCTAACTATGTATATATTACTTTTGAGGTTTAAAGGATAAATAAAGTATGATTGTTGTATATTAATCTTGTTTCTCTTATCAGAAGTGTTCGAAAATACGCTCACAACATGCCACGTGCTCGCAAGCGCAAGAGGACGAGGCGACGAGCAAGGGAGCCATCTACGACTTCCAGTTCATCTTCGTCGTCACCATCGACGTCGGCATCCTCACGATCCACGAGCAGTGACAACAGCCGAGATCGAAGGCGAAAAAGGAGAAAGAAAAACAAACGTAAACAACCACAAACCGTGAGTCAGAATGTAATATTATCGTCAGTGATTCCTGAATTTGATCCCCTTGTCGACAATATCGATATGTGGCTAAACGTGGTTGACGCTAACTCTCGTGCTTTTGGGTGGGCCGACAACATGATAAAGTATCAGGCTTTGCAAAAATTGCGAAATACCGCCAAAACTTGGTTAGATTCCTTGCAAAAAAATGACACTAACTGGACCACGTGGGAGTGGAAGCAATGGCGTGATACTTTGTCGGATACATTCCAAATTAATCGAAATATGTATGCGTTAATGAAACAGTTAATTGAGGCAAAACCTGGGCAGAATCAATCTTTGTACGAATTTTTTTTCGAACAAAAGGGTAGAATAGATAAACTACAGTTGGGGTTTAGGAGTCGAGACATTATTTCTATTATTGTCGGAACAATCGGTGATTCGAACATAACTACCGCGGCAGATGCAGGAAACTTTAGGCATTGTGACGAGTTAGCATCTTTCTTGCATGGTAAAGTGAACACAGTACCGGACAGACAAACATTGCAAAGAAACAATGTAGTAAACAAACCATATTTTCGACAGGCGAACTCGGGTCACTTTAGTAATGATAGGCTTGAAAGTAGCACTAAAACCGATACGCCCGCAAATGCTAGTAATAGCGCACACACTTCCAACGTGAGTTGTTTTCGTTGTGGTGAGAGCGGTCACAAGAGAAACCTTTGTCCAGTTAAGGACAATATTCGTTGCAATTCGTGTAGCAAAACAGGTCACCTGGAAGCCGCTTGTAAATCAAAACCTAAACCAAAAGCCGAGAAAGAAACAGAAGTAAAAATGATAACCGACTGTAATTCAAAACGAAAATTCAATAAGCCGGTTGTTTTAAACGATTTCACCAGCGAGGCTTTTTTTGACATGGGGAGTGATTGCTCGCTAATAACAAGTGAACTTGTCAAACAATATCAATTGTCAACTTTTAAGTTACATAATCCTATTAATTTGGTAGGATTTACAAGCGACTCCTCGGTACAAGTAACTGAAGCTGTAGCAACCACTCTGAAAGTCGATACCGTGGAACTATTCATAACGCTTTATGTTGTAGATACATTGTCCGGATGCAATATGCTCATAGGTAGGAACTTTACTGAAGATAGAAGTATAATGTATACTAGAGTAGGTGACGTGCTAACTTTTGAACACGTCAAAGCACTAAACATTAACAAAATAGATTCACGGGTGCTCAGTGAGGTATCTCAGGAACATCAACCGCTATTAAATAGCATTTTAGACAAATATCCTCAATGCTTTTCCCAGGATTTAACTACACTTGGCAAAACGTCTTGCGTTGAGTTGGAAATAGAACTAACCTCTAACAAACCGGTTTGTTTGCGGCCTTACAGAATGTCCGAGTCCGAAAGGGCTATCACACGCGAACTGACTGATGAACTATTGAAAAATGGTATTATACGCCACAGTCGTTCAGCGTATGCTAGCCCTGCTCTGCTAGTTGATAAAGCTTCAGGAACAAAGCGGTTGTGCGTAGACTATCGCCAGTTAAATAAAATCACTGTCAAAGAAAAGTATCCCATGCCAGTTATAGAGGACCTAATTGATCGATTACAAGGATGTAAATATTACACGTCACTTGATTTAAAAAGTGGATATCACCAAATTTGTGTCAGGGAAGAGGATATTCACAAAACGGCATTCATCACAAATGACGCGCATTACGAATATGTAAGAGTCCCGTTCGGATTATGTAATGGACCATCAGTTTTCCAACGTTTGATGAATACCGTTTTGGGAAATTTACGTTTCGGAAGAGTAGTATGCTATATGGACGATTTGCTTATCGCCACCGAAACTTTAGACGAAAATATGGCTTGTTTGGACATGGTACTTGACCTTTTGTCAAAAAATGGGTTAACGATTAATTTAGAAAAATGCGCATTTTTTAAAAAAGAAATTTTGTTTTTGGGTTACGAAATCTCAGAAAACGGCGTAAGTCCTAGTCCAAAAAAACTCAAAGCAGTTGCAGAGTATCCGACTCCAAAAACAGTACATCAAGTGAGACAATTCTTGGGGTTAATTAATTACTTCCGGAAGTTTATTCCAAATTGTGCATTATTATGCAAACCGTTAACCAATTTATTGAAAAAAGGTACCAGTTGGCATTGGAATCGGGAACTTGACCAAACAGTAATTAATTTGAAACAAGCTTTAATTGATAACGCTGTGCTCAAAATATTTAATCCAAAGCTGCCGATAAATCTTTACACAGACGCGAGTAGAGATGGAATAGGATGCATTTTGACACAATTGACAGAAAAAGGCGAAAGACCTGTACATTTTTATAGCCGCCAAACTACAGATGATGAGAAAAAGTATCACTCTTTTGAACTAGAACTTTTGGCCATAGTGGCAGGATTAGAAAGGTTTAGGCATTATTTAATAGGAACATATTTCAAAATTACGACAGATTGCAACGCCGTCAGACATGCCTTAAGTAAGCAGGATATTTTACCTCGAATTAGCCGATGGGTGCTGTATGCGCAACCGTTCACATATGATGTAGTTCACAGAGCCGGTAGCCAAATGCAGCACGTTGATGCCTTGAGTAGAAATCCGATTTGTGACAACAATGTCAATGTTGAATCCGTGATGTCCATTACCGAGGGTGATTGGTTGCTATCGGTTCAGTTGCAAGATCCTAGTATATGTAGCGTTCGTGAAATATTATTGTCAGGCGATGCCGAAGCGAACAAACGTATATTTCAGGATTACGAATTGTTGGGTAATAAGGTATATCGACGGACGGAATATGGTAGGCGTTGGCTCGTACCCAAGACTTGTATTTGGAATGTGATACGTGCTAATCATGATGACGTAGGTCACTTCGCTGTAGACAAAACTATAGAAAGAATAAGGTCCAGGTATTGGTTTCCACACTTAAAGAAAACGGTGTCCAAATATATCAAGAACTGCTTAAATTGTATTTACTATAAAAATATTCACGGGAAAAAGCCAGGCAAACTGTATCCCATTCCGAAATATGCCAGACCTTTCCACACGCTACACGTGGACCATCTCGGACCTTTCATAAAAACGACACAAAAAAATAGCTATCTGTTGGTTCTTGTTGACTCGTTCACCAAATTTGTTTTTATAGCAGCAGTGAGAAATACTAAAAGTCAGGTAGTAATCAGTGAACTCCTAAAGTTATTCAAACAATTTGGGAACCCAAAACGACTAATTTGCGACGCTGGTAGTGCATTCACATCGAAGCTTTTTACGCGATTCTGTAATGACCGGAATATAAGACGACATATTATAGCGACAGCCCTACCTAGATCGAATGGCCAGGTCGAGCGATATAATTTGACTATCCTAGAAGCGTTACGTAGTTTGGGGGCGGATACTGAAAACAACAAGTGGGACCAACATGTGACTAGTATTCAGCAGGGCATTAATAGTACGATAAATAAAACCACAGCCGCAGTACCGAGTGAAGTCTTCTTTGGGTATAGAATTCGCATGGATAATGACGTAATCACTGACGATGATAACACGGAACACTCGGTTGACGTTACCTCCTTGAGACAAATGGTAGATATCAATATAAAAAAAGACGCGTGTCGACAGAAAGCTTCATTTGACGCTAAACGCAAAGAGGCGCCTCAGTACCAGGTCGATGACTTAGTGGTACTTAAAATCCCAAGTCATTCCAATGACGGTAACAGCACGAAATTATTGCCGTTATACAAAGGGCCGTTTCAAATAACAGCTGTTCTAGGCCACGACCGATATAGAGTGACGGACCTGCGAGGCGCTGAAAGAAGCTCCCGACGATATGATGGCGTCGCCTGTGCTGAAAACATGAAACCTTGGATTCGTCTAGGAGAATAATATATGGTAGTACCCGGATGTTGTCAAGAGAAATCAAGGTAATTGTACACATTTTTTAATACGTGTTTATTTAATGAATTCTGGTTATTACATACCTACTATGTCCATTCTGTCTTGAGACAGAACTTCCTTGTTTATTGGCCTAATGCTTATGCTACGAACATGTACATTGTATATAAAGGGAATGATAAAATGTGGCAGAAATCCGAGGTGAACACTGCTACATAGGGCCAAGGCGATATGCAACAAAGTGATCGTGAAAATCACCAAGTTAAGCCTCTACACGCCTAAATTCATTTATATACAAAAAACTGTTGTAGCACTTGATCATATCTGTTGATTGAATAACATAACATATAAACTGGTATTCAGATATTATTGTTGTCATGTTCGCAGCTCCACCATCAGCCCATGACGAGAGCCGAGGACGGCCCCGTTAGCAGGACGGCCGGATGTTGTCGCCGAGTTTACACGGGTGGCAAGACTGTCACTTTGCGGCGCTGGCAGCACTGACGGCACCATGAACCCAGCCTTACCGGTGACGTCACCCGGCCTAGTTTATAAATACCCTGACACCTCCCACGGAGCTCTCTCTTGCCAGGCAGCCGTGAAGGTGGAAGGACTTGTACAGAAAGATTCAGACTAATTATTACTGTAAAATATTATTATAAGATATAGTATTAAACATTATTATGGTTCGCTTAACATGCTTTTGCGCACTAAGATTGCTAATATGTAGATATCGTTAACTATAGACCGTGTTTCTAAAGGGTATGAGCTTGCTATTGATTCTTGCGTCCTAACTATGTATATATTACTTTTGAGGTTTAAAGGATAAATAAAGTATGATTGTTGTATATTAATCTTGTTTCTCTTATTATCTCATACTATAAAATTTTGGCTTTCATTTCTGTGACTTGTTTTTTTTTTCACCGGCGGCGGCTGTGTCGCACATGTCAGTTAATTGCGCATACTCCGCCATACATTCACCGTCCGTTGTCCACCGAGAAAGTTCCGTTTTTTGCCAAAATGCCGAGCTCTGCAATAATTACTTGCAAACATCGCAGTGATTTGATTAATTGCCACACCAATGGGATCACTTTTCACAGGTAAATACTATAAATACTATTTATTTCAAATAAAACCACGAATTCAAGAACTTGCGACAGGCATATTCCATACAAATCGCGCGGTATGTCCGATCTCCTTATTTCCTATATCTGTGGTCTCAGCCTCTTGGCTGACTATATCATCAGCAAAGCGGAGCTGAGTGATGTACTCTCCGTTGATGTTGATGCCTAGCTTTCTCAGCAGTGCAGAGTCTTGAAAACAACCTGCAGCGGAATAGGCTTAGTTAGAGTACCGGTTCTGGACTGCTAAGTCGAACCAACTTGTTTTCTTATTAGTTAGGCTAAAGATACGACTGTATTAGAAGATACATTTGTTTGTTGTTGTCTACCTTCTATTTGTGTGATTTAACGTATATACTCGTATATGAATTTTAAGAAACAAAATTGGTTTCCTTGTCTTGTACCGAAGTTACAGATCTCTTACTTTAAAAGCGGCCAAGTGCGTGTCAGGCCACGCGCAGGGTAGGGTTCCGTAGTTGCCCGTCTGTCACAGAATGCGGACTTAAAAAGGACTTTTGGGGTTTTTATTGTAGCTTACCCTCGTAAATAACCGTAAACTAACTCAAATAAATAAATAAGATAAAATAAATAAAATAAATAAGGGTTCCTTGTTGACTACGTAACCCTAAAAATGTCTTGCTCTCCATACAAACTTTGAACCCCCTGTAGCCCATAGGGGATAAATTTCAAAAAACTCTCAAGTCAGTTTTGTAGTCTTTTAACATTCGGTCTTAGCCGAACGAACATACAAATCGTTTACCATAACATTATCTTAGTCGCCATATAAACCCGTTTTAACCCCTTAACATATAAACTTCGATGTACCTAGTTAATTCTTTTATGAATAATATGATATATTTTTTAATAATAATAATGTAATAAAAATGCCCTCGTTTAATAGGCCTATTTGCTGAATAAATATTTTGATTTCATTTGATTTGACTTAGGGTGTAATGTTTGTAATGTTTCCAAAACGGTAAAAGTTTTTTTACTCCCTTAGGGGAATCTCCTTTATTTGTAATAAGTAATTTTTCTACAAAGTGTTCTCTCCCTCCCCCCCCCCCTACAATGCTTTTAGTTGATGAATTTCAGAAATCGCCGTAGGTACTCAGGATGTTTGACTGCATAAAAGAAGCATATGCGCAAAGTTTCAACTCTCATAATATTATGTTTTCCATAGGGCCTTTCCACCCCAAAGGGAATGTTTTTTTTTATGAAAAATCTATTTTGAGTATGGGTACTAGACGACGATAATAATAGTACATTACGTAACTACGCCCCAGATCGCAGGTATTTGTGGCCCGAACCGAAGGTGAGGGCCATAAATATGCGCACTAGGGCTTTACGAATTACCGCTCGTGTTGCGTACAAAATTTTACATCTTCACCTCCCGTAGGCGCAGCGTGCAGTAAAACTCGCATTATGGCCAGGTGTGACGTAAAATACGAACCTCTCATTTGCTTGTGGCAACCACAGTTGCCTATTGCCTATTGCCTATTGGTGGTTGCCAAGCAAAGTTTGGGCTTCTTTGATAAAGAAAAATTTAAAGCAATTTAGGCTACCTTTTTTAAAATTCCAAATCCCAATCATCACAATCCATTAATAGATGCCAAGATATTTTAATTTTTAGTTACTAATTAGAATGAATTAGGTACAAATTATATATTATTGATCCTTATATTATTTTATTGATATAAAAGTTATTGCCGTTCACAATAACAATGCGGGTAAATTATTGTCAAATAGGAATACACGTTTGTACATTACGTAGGTATCTAGGGCGGTGAATTAGTGAATGGCCCAGATCGCAGGTGTTTGCGAATGAGAGTTTTAAGCGTACGGGAAAACTCGCATTGTGGCCAGATGAAGAAGTAAAATTTTGTATTCCACACGGGCGGTAATTCGTATAGCCCCAGATCGCATATTTATGGCCCTCACCTTCGGTTCGGGCCACAACCACCTGCGATCTGGGGAATTCACGAATTCACCGCCCTAGTTACGTAATGTACTATCACGTCGACTGCTACCAAAGTAAGGGAATTAAAAACGACATCAGAGCGGCAGCAGAGTTGCAATCAGAGCTAGGGCGACAATATTCGCTTTGTCTGAACAGTCTAGTCCTTGGATGTCCGAACAGGTGGCGTTACGGTCACACCATTTCTTTGATGAATTAATTCTTTCATATTATAATAAATACGTTCAATACATATAAATTTATAGCGTCAGCAAAATATGGAGAGTGATTTAAAGCTACATTCATTGAGAGAAAGGTGTTGACATACGAAAATGTTGGTGTATGTTACGGCGGCTGAAACGTGAGCATCCGGGCTTGTTAAAAAAAAAGGAGAGGATGACGTGGGGCCTTCGAGGTGAACAGGCACTTTTCATTGAATCCGCGAGGAAATAAGATGGCTTGAGGAGAAAGGAATCCGAAACCTCGTGTCTCCACACTTCGGCTTGGCGGCCATAAAAAGCCAAAAACACTCCTGCAGTACTTCTGTCCACAACTTGTGAGTAAAATGCTGAGATTCGTCTGGGCTCCTTGTGAAATAACGCTCGGGTCAAGTTACAATAATTTAGTTCTTTCTTTCAGCAAAACTTCACCCAGAAATGGATATTTAGATTTAAGTTATGTACTTCTAAACGACGGACAACGCGACACCAGTGGAACGGCTGACTTTTGCTTTCGGGTAAGAAAATTTGATACTTCAAACATAATTCCATTGTCCATCGTTAGCTAATAGGTGTCTCGTAGTTGCCTGGGAATGACTGCAAAGTTTGCAAATCGAGGCAGAATTTATTTTTTTAATACAGTTGCTCAAAAAGTGGTACTTTTTGTGGCTGCCTAGCGTACGAGAAGCTCAATTTCTCGAACTAGTGCTTTTTACTTTTTAGTTCCAAACTATACTTTCGAAACGCAGTAATTTTATATTAGACTTTTTACCCGATGGCGCTGATTCCAATAGTATGTTGTCACTGTCAGTGTCATTTGTAAAGTATGGGTTCGTTCAAAAATAACTTCGAAGCAAGCATATTTTATCGCAATGATATATTAATTTATTATTTTTCGCAATTGTATTAAAAAACGTCGTTTACAACACGTGTGAAATGTCTTTTACCACTCGTACCGAGTCTTGCCACTCGCTTTCAGCTCGTGGCAAGATACCTTGGTACTAGTGGTAAAAAGACATTCTTTTCACACTAGTTGTAAAATGTACTATTATTTAATTTTCAGATTAGGTTGTAAATAGTTAGTATAATTTTGTAGTAATAAATGTTTGTTTTATAGCTCAAAAAGCCGTCCTTGGGGAACCTCGTGGTGCTGGAGATGAGGATGGCAGCGTAGGAAATCTGGAGCGTCCTATTGTGCCCAGGAGAGACCTGAATCCTCCGTGCTCAAGACGCCACGTGTCCACGTACCCAGCCGTCGAAAGTTGCAGCGGCGTCGTGTGTTCAGGCCTAGCGAAAGCACATGCTGGGAGGTTCTCCAAGAGCTACACCCTGCAAGGTGTAGGAGCTTCCGGGCGTGGCTAGCTGTCACATGGTTTGTCAATGCCTCTACCCACCGTATTGCTCAGGTGACATCTTTCCTGCTTACCTTGACTGACTCGACTGGTTAGCCCTTATGGTGGAACATTAATTAGGTGTAAATTAAACATTATAAATCTCTTTTCCTTGCTTCGCTGCTCACTATCTTAGAAATATAGTATAAGAATTGTTTTGCACTGTGGTGCACATGTGAGGGTGTGTACCCGTAGTCTTTTGGGACTTATACCCCCTTTTAACAACAATCTCTACTGTGTGTGGAGAACAACTGTTGGTGCTTACTCTTTGATAATCGCTTTCCTATGCATAACATTGTGTTTAATTTATTTAATAAATGTCTTGAAAGGTTCATGTTGGTTTGGACTCATCTCTTATAATATAAAACTAGCACCTCTTAGCTTCCAAGTTAATCTGCTTACTACCTTGTCGTTTGATAGGTTAAAACGTCTGGCGCCCTTCACTATATGAATAAACTTGTCACTCAAGCTCTAGATACACAAAATCACTCCTGTTCTGTTTTTTTTTCGAGGAAAAGTAAATCCTACTGACATGGTCACAAACTCATACCACCTGAGCCACATCTCCTGACTAGTCCGAGGCATAACACCAAGAGTAGGTAACCAAGAGAGGTTCACTACTACCTTCACTCATAGTTATATAACACCTCCATAGAGGTTACAGTGTAACAAACACATAAAACTACGTGTGATTAATTATATCCATAAGGACATCTAGAAGCCCAAATTTAGCTTCATGAAAGCTCCAACGGTTATAAAGATATGAAAGTCAAAAAGTCGTAAATTTTAGTGCTGACTGACTGACTGACATATAGTACCTAACACCTAACCTACTTCCAGATGACCTAGAAGGATGAAATTTGGAATCCAGCTCGGTAATTGTGTGTAATTGGGTAACCGATATAGCCCTCCGGATCGCTAAACTTAAGTGGCAGTGGGCGGGGCACATAGCACGTAGAACCGATGGCCGTTGGGGCGGAAAGGTTCTCAGGTGGCGACCACGTACCGGAAGGCGCAGCGTGAGTAGGCCCCCAACAAGGTGGACTGATGACCTGGTAAAGGTTGCGGGAGTCCGTTGGATGCGGGTGGCGCGGGATCGGTCACTTTGGCACTCTTTGGGGGAGGCCTATGTCCAGCAGTGGACGTCTTTCGGCTGATATGATGATGATGATGATGATATATATAAATGACCTCCCACAAGCTGTTGACTATCCTATGGTACTTTTTGCTGATGACAGCACAGTAATCGTTACGGGAGAAAACTCGGACATATATCAATCAAATATAAATAGATCACTCGAATTAGTAATTGAATGGTTGATGAAAAATAATTTGAAAATTAACACATCTAAGACAAAGGTCATGAATTTTAAACAGAGAACTAACAAATATCCGCATTTAACGGTGACATATTTAAATGAAAACATTGACGAAACTGACATAACACATTTCTTAGGATTACGTTTAAATAGTAAGCTGACATGGAAAAGCCAAACTGATACAATATGTAGTAAACTTTTTTCATAATAATGTAGTTTTCCATGTAGTTTTACAATAGGTCTTAAGTTACTATTAAGTGCTAAACATGACCCTGATAGGGCACAGCAATAACTTATAAAATAAAATAGAAATAATAATTAAATATCATTAAAAAAGAACAATAATTATGTAATGTTATGTTATAGATTATTATAGAATACAAACAGAATTTTAATGTTAGCTATAATGTCATTATCAATAGATTTTATGTCCAAAACTTAATGCTACTTATAAATGTCAGAAAATTAATAAATAAATAAATAAATGCTAAAGGAAATTATAATGTCAAAAGCCTAATTTTCACATAGAGGTGTCAGAGAGGTATTCATTCGTAGAGTAATAACATTTGTCCAGAAGCAGCATAGTCAATCTTGATTTGAATTTGAATATATTAATTTCATTCTTGATTATATCCGGCAACTTATTATAAATTTTCACGCACATCGCAAAAGGACCTGAATTTACCATTTGTAGCTTTGAGGGTGGTTTGCACAGCTTGTTGCAAGGCCTTAAGTGTTGTGGCCGCGAGTATTGTGGAAATAGAGGCAAGTTTTTCTGTACAAAAACACATACTTCTAAGATGTATATCGATGGCAGAGAAAGGATATTTTGTTCAATAAAGTGTTTTTTACAGCTTTCCATTGAGTCTATATTAACCAAAATCCTGATGCATCTTTTTTGCAGTCTAAATAAATGAATACAGTCTACACTGTTACCCCATAAAACTATTCCATACTTCAGCCAAGAATATGCATAGGCGTAATAGGCACATTTGGCTGTTTTGAGATCGGTAGAGGTTTTTAGTTTGTGAAGCGCGTAGGTGAATCTATTTAATTTCAACATAACTTTGTCAATATGCTCTTTCCAGTTGGTTCTGGCGTCTATAGTGATTCCAAGCAGTGGCCAACTGCTTACCGGCTCTAGGTGGGTGTTATCAAATGAGTAATTTATGTCCAATTCGCGTCGCTGGTAAGGTCCGAATTGGATCAGTTTCGTTTTAGCGAAGTTCACTTGTAAATTATGTTCAGAAAGCCAGGTCGTTATGCTAACTAGGGCTGAGTTTAACTGATTTTCTAGGTTCTGTGCGTTTACACATGGAATTACAATAGATATATCGTCTGCAAAAAGGGTTGAGGGACAGTCAATTACTTTAGGTAAATCGTTGATATAAATTAAAAATAATACACAGCCGATAACGCTGCCTTGGGGAATGGATTTAGTTGCTTTAGCTTCCTGAGATCGTACAATATGTATTTTGCCCGTGGATGGATTATGATACTCCACTTCAACGAATTGCGTGCGATTTCGCAGGTATGATGAAAACCAGGCGTGTGCGACTCCTCTCACGCCAATACCGTATAGTTTGTGTAAAAGGATATCGTGCAAAACTCTATCATAAGCTTTACTCATGTCGAGAAGGACTCCGATAGCATAGGCTTTGTCACTTATAATACTTAAGACATTTTGAATATATTTAAAAACAGCCAAAGAAGTTGACCTATGTTTCCTAAAGCCATTTTGGCAGTCACTAAATATATTGAATTTTTCGCAGAAGGAATAAAGTGTAGTAGTCATAGCAGATTCGATAATTTTTGAGAAAGTAGTTAGCAACGCTATTGGTCGATAGTTATTACAGTCTGTTTGACAGCCTTTTTTAAAAATAGGTTTAATTATTGAAATAAACTTAACCAATATCAATATGCACTATATAATCTTAGGAAGGTAGTTAACCAACCTGCAGTACTCACGGCATATCATGCATATGTTACGTCAACATTAAGATATGGGGTTATGTTTTGGGGGAACTCATCGGAAAGAGAAATAGTGTTTAGAGGACAAAAAAATGTTTAAGGGCCGCATGTGGCGTCCAAGTTTCAGACTCATGTAAACCACTATTCCAAAAGTTCAAAATATTGACATTGCCGTGCTTATACATTTATGAAGTGGCCGTATATGTTAAATTCTCTAGTTATAATAGCGTACGTCAGCGAGGAAAAATAAACAACAGATCTTTTAAAACTGCCCTACTGTCGAAAAGTGTATTTGGTATGGCGCCTAGAGTTTATAATAAGCTACCTAGATCGATCTTAGATAAAGACAATTTAAACGATTTTAAAAGAAGCCTTTGCCATTTTTTGGTGCAAAAAGCATACTACTCCATACAGGAATATTTAAGACATTGACATATAATAATAATTAATTAATTTGACATGAGCACGATGCATGATTAATATGGTTATTTAATAATTTTGTTTAATATATTAAGTTTTATTTTATTTTTGCGTCATATGTTATGACTATTTGTATGCCTTATGGCGAAGACATAGTGAGACTGTAAAATGTTCATAACACCCCTGTATACCTATGTTTAACGAATAAATTATTTGATTGATTGATTGATTGACTAATTATACACTGCCCAGTTTTCTTTACAAAAAGTAATGATATCCCACCAAAAATATAAATGGAAAAAAGGAGAGTCAAGTTTAACACAAACATTATGCTTGGCTGTGGGCTTCGCCGCAAAAAGAATGGAGATCTAAATGAGTGCCAAGTTCTACTTATGCAAAATCCAAATATTGTATTTATAGGAACAAAATAACATTATGAACCAGTAATAAACTCTATTTCTTTGCTTTATTGGATACTTACCTATAGCAATTGCTGTTATTTAAAAATGTGAGATCTTAAAATAGGTTAGATTTGACCTGGCCTGTTTTTATCATAATTAAAATTTTGAATAACTTTATTTAAAATGACTGATGTAATAAAAACTGGCCAAGACAAATCTAACCTAGTTTAAGATCAAACATAAAATTAAACTAAAAAAAACGATCATAAAAATAAATTAACCTATACTTTCAATACAATCTTTTACAAACCGACCTTGGCCCATATTAACCGAAGCTTGTACTATGGGTACTAGACGACAATAAACATTATTTAGATACATGCATACCTCAATACATTAAACATCCAAGACCCAGGAACGAATACTTGTGCTCATCACACACATATTCGAACCCAGGCCACAAGTTTCGTCAGCACGCGCACTACTATCTAGGCTAAAGCTATCTTTGATTATAAAAAGTGGTTCAACTCAGGTAAATTATATAGGTATAAAACCAATAGAAACTAATTGAATAACACTCCAGATAATCCGTTAAACTGCTGAACTATCGGCTAGCCAATTTGCCAATAAACGCCAGCAAATCAAAAGATTTCTCCTCAAATAATTTCACCGTGAACGTACACTTTTATTTAAAGAAAGAATGTTTAAAAGTTTGCGATTTTGGCATGCAGAATATTTCACCAAGTTAGAGTTGGAATCAGGCATGGACGGGTTCTTCGGTTGTTCGTTAAGGGCGATATGTTCCTTCATTCGACACACACCATTTTAAGTAAATATTCTTAATATTTATACGGTGAGATAATTCGGTAATAAAATCAACGGCATATGTGAAAGTTTGAACTCAATTAAGTTAAAACAAAAAACAAAATAGTAAAATTATAGACTTTCTCGCATTCGATGACATATCAAATGTTCATTCAGCATAGTATACGGGAAATCCCGATTCGAATATTGTTCACTGGCTAATCCCAAATAGCTTCTCTTGATTGTATTTCCAAAAAAAACTACATCAAAAGCCTGAGCCATTTTTGTGCGTGACGTCAGGTCGTCTCGACGGTTGCTCGAAGTGTGAACGCTCCCAATGAAACCAAAACGAACCCTTCCTAGTGGTCGCCGGCGACCAGCTCCTCTATTCTGTTACTTGTTTTGAGCTCACCTCAACGCTCACCCACAAACATATCTCGACACCGGGATGCGTAGTAACTTAACGTAGGTAGAGGTCTAGTTTCGTGACGGGTGACCGGCGGAGTGAGCCACATTAGCGCGTAGCGAATACAGCCCTGTCTTAGCTTAGCCCTTAGCTGTCAAAAAAATCTTAGTGAATAGGTAGGTACAACTGTCAAATCATCTCGCCCCTAGTGGTGTTCTTCTTATCGATACACACATCGACGGAAAGTATGTATTGAAAATATTCTAATTTGAGTAGTTTAAGCGGCCTAAAAGCAACAAAAATTTATAAATTGAAGTAATAATTGAGCTTTGCAAATCGTGTGTGTGAAATATAAGTACAAAGCCAATATTTTCTCAAATTAAAGACGTATCGGTGTAACATTATCTTGTCTGTCGCATTAGGCGAGAGGCGAGAGGTAATAGGTGAGGTGAGAGGTGGGGTGACCGGTGAAGTGATGTGTTGGGACGCCGTCGCGAAATATATCATTATTTTAGTGAATTTCACTCCTGCAGTCGCAGGTATGTCGCCGCTACGCACCGAGTCGCCGAGTGGCCCGGGCGACCGCTTTTATGACGAAAGAAACAGAAAGAAGACATTTATTCACTACACAAAAGACACACAGAGACAAAAATCCATACTAATATTATATGTGTGTGCTTGTTTGTTTGTTTGTCCGTCATTCACGGCAAAACGGAGCGACGAGAAACGGATTGACGTGTTTTTTTAAGTGGAGATAGTTGAAGGGATGGAGAGTGACATTCGATAGTTTCTATCCCCTAAGGGGGTGAAATGGGGGGGTAAAAGTTTGTATGGAGCTGCGATATAAACGAGTTCCACGCGGACGGAGTCGCGGGCAGAAGCTTATTATGGCGTTGGCTTTATAATGAATCCCGTCGGTAATTTTTAACACGGAACCCCGAAAGGCACCTCTCATCGCGGAATGCAAGGCCGACTTGGAACGAATCGAAGTTTTCCTGCAATTTAGGTGCATGCCACACAAAGTCGATTTGCCTGCTTCAGAGTTTCTCTCCAAATATCAGGGATGAGGAATATTTCTGGGGACGACGAAAAGAGGCATCGTTTTGAAATATTTAAAACGCGCGATCACATTTATAACCGACTTCAAAAAAAGGAGGAGGTTCTCAACTCGGTTGTACTTTTTTTGTTAATTTTTTTATTATTATATTTTTTTTTCAATGTTAGTTAGCTCATAACTCCGTCATTGATGAGCCGATTCGTATTTTTTTTTGTTCGTAAGTTTATGGGTCCCATTTTTTTAAACAATCTACTTTATATCTGCGCATGGTTATTACCTCTTATCTTATTGCCGTTACGTAGGTACTAGTAAATTAGGTACTACCGCTAGTTTCAAGTTCACTTTTGTATTTTTTAGATAAGTGTGCTTATTTTTAAATAGACTGTTTTGTTTGAGTCAAGTTTTTTTGAACGAACGAGCGGGGGAAGTCCCACTGTATGGCTGTTTGAGTATCGCGAGTCCCACAGCCCTCAGCGCCTCTAGATTATTCTCTAATCAATTATTTTTTAATATTATATTGAGCCCGTTATGTCCAACAGCTGAGCAAAGCCCTAACATCTTTATCCATGCATCGCGGTCTTGAGCATTAAGTATCTGGATATAAAAAATCAAAGGCTTTTAATCTTAATCTAAGGAGTGAGGTCAAGTTTAAGAGTCTGAAATAAATCGTAATAAAAACGCAAACGCTTTCATATGGCTCGTATAAATAACAATCGTATCTTATCTCTACACCCTTTTCTTTCCTGGCACAGTTCCTGCACTACACAACCCGCTTGAAAAAATAGGTACCAAGAATAGTAAGTCATTTACTTTTGCTGACCCTAAGCGTATGTGATAGAGATCGTATGTGATAGAGTGTTTTTTTATGCATTGGATTGATCGCGCGCCAAATGCGTAGGTACGATATGTATGAGGTCCTTAACTTAGGCTGGATTTAGACTAAGGAAACTTCGTTCAAACATAACTTACGGGTGCTTATACACGTTGAAATAAATGTGGTGTAAGCAAGTTAAGTCCTAAAGTCGGGCGACTTTAGGACTTAAAAAAATCTTGTCAAGAAAAAATACATTTTAGCTACTATTTTTTTGATTAGAACTTTAAAGAATACAATAAAATAAGCATATATTATAAATTAAGAACTATTTAGAGCGGTACAAAGTTGCGAATTCGCCAATAGGATTACTACGGAGCCAGGGACAGAAAAACGATGAAATTTTTTTACCAGTGTAACCTCTGTTTTTTTATTACTGAATCGTATAGAAAAGCATCTTTAATTGATTGAATTTTTTTCAGTTACTTGGCCGTGAACTAACTAGAGCGCTTCAAAGGTCATAGAAATACTGAGGCGCGGAGCACAATTTTGGACGCGGAGCACAATTTTGGACACGGAGCACAATTTTGGACGCGGATTATGGGGTCGTAGTCCAGTCAATGAACTACCAACTTGTATAGAAAAAAATCAATTTTGGAAATAATTTATAATAGCTTATTTCTTTTGTGTAACCAAGTGTAACGGATATATTATCAATTAAAACGTCACCCAGCGACAGAATCCGGCAAAAATTCTGACATATAAAAATTATAACTTAACTAGCTTCTGAGAAGTCAAAAAAATATGAAGAAATATTTTTTGTCTTTATTTTCATTCATTTTTATTTGCTGTATAATATTCAAGATAAATCATACAAAAAAGAATCAGAATCAGAACTTTATTTGCTCAAAACATGGTACAAAATAGGTAACTCAATTAAAATATACAGATCTACATGTTTCGTCATAGAGACATGCAAATATAACATGGTTATGAGTATCGCATGCACAAGTTGTTACTATAATCCCTAGGTACCTACTAAGAAAAAATGACATTTAAATATTCTTGAGTTGTGTAATAAGCCTTGAATGCTAAAAACGTATACAGTGTTTTCTTAAACTCTATTAAGTCATCTAATGTTAAAATTAATATACTTTTCGACATTAAAGCTGTTCTGGATGACCTAAAGTTATTTTTTCCTTTTTGACGTAGGGTAGACCGGGGTCAATAGTACCACGGGTCAAAAGTACCATCGCCTATAACTCTGCAACCACATCTAAATATGCATGCGTGTGTATACACCAGTGTGCCTTGAGAGTGTCTCTACCTGCTCACTAGTCGGCGACTCGCTGCCGTGCGAAAAGCATGGGCTATACGACGATTTGCATTTTTGACTCACCAAAGTACGTATTTACGATTTACGTTTTGAACTAGTGTTTATAATTTAATAGTCGTAGTGTGAAAGTTGTACTGAATTGTGATTCTCTAGTTATTAACGTTTTTAATGTGTCACAGTGTGGGAGTCAGTTAGATATAGAAAACGAGATTTGTGACGGTTAGTGAGTGCGAGTAAAAAAGAACAATTGTACCACAATACTCGGGGTTAATTGTAACGTTACAATTGACCCCGTGCTACAATTGACCTAAAGTTTCTACACGACTGCTAAAATAAGACAATTGAAACTAAGCCTTTTTGTAACAAGTTACATCTCAGATAGATGTTTTATGTTATACCTATGATTCATCTCGATGATTCATACGATACTTCGGGATGTATATACATTATAATACACGCAATGCCATCCGTTTCAGTGGTATTATTTAAAAAAAAATGTGGTGAAGGATGGGGTTAATTGTACCAGGGGTCAATTGTAACTGTATGGGATTATTAATTGTTAAGTAGTTCGTTATTTTGTTGCATTGAGATGTTGTTATTGCTTGAAAGGTGTGTGCTATGAGCACTCCTAAGTATTTTTTGTATAGTAAGTCGTAATATGTTTCAAAAACATGGAAAATATCATATTACGTTTAGTTCAACTGCTATTCTACCTTTGTCTAGTGTAAATACGAGTCTCTATAATTGAGACTGATGTAACGTAACAGACTAATTCGTCTTAAGAAATTAACAATAATTACAGATTGATTAAAACATTATTTTGGGTTTTATTTACTTCTGATTATCTGGTACAATTGACCCGTACTAGGGGTCAATTGTAACACAAGGACTTCATGAACAAAAACTCAATTTACACCATTCTGGTGCGATTAAATAAAAATATTTTTCTAGACTCTGATAGCCAATGAGACGAGAATGTTATACCCTAAGCGATTTTTACGTCGTAGCTTTAGACTCTGAGTTATAGGTCATTATTTCTAAAGTGGTACCATTGGCCCCGGTCTCCCCTACGCTATTAAATTTTGAAAATTGGTCCATGTTACATTTTACATAGATACAGGTCTCATACATGTAAAGACAAGAAAACCCATGCTCCATTTAAATCTACTTAATAACTTCCAGGTGAAAAGTTTGCCAGATTCTTGAATAAAGCATCTTATATTAACATTTCAAAATGAAATCAACATAAAAACGCTATTTTAATTTATAAGCTATTTTCATAACCGAATTTCACCTGGAGTATCGTGCATTATCAAGGCGGACAAAAATGGGTCAAATCGAGCCCCTTTTGAAATGAAATGATGTGTTTATTTGCTTAACATTATTTTGTATGTGTTTGATGGTGTGGTAAATGGTAAATATTGTCCATATAAATTCAATACCTTATAAAAGTGGGCATGCAAATCTATGTAATTATAATTGTGTGTGTGTGCGCGTGTGTTGTTGTTGTTGTTTTGCTATACTGTGAGCGAAAAATATTCTATATAATTAACGAACCCGCTCACTAATCTCAGACCAAGAAAAAAGAGTCACAAATAGGTACGGTATTTGACTGAAGTCAAATCAGCTACTTTTTATCAAACGTCAAAAACGGTCCGTTAGCCCCTAGTAATGTTTATCAGTTGCTAATGAAAAACAATTTAGTTTCACTATTTTGACGAGAATCTGTTGAGAGATGCGGGACACCTGACACCGGACACCCGATACACTGACCGCACAATCACACGGATCTAATTGGGCGTAGATTAGATTAAGGCCCATAACTAGGTACATTTTTTTTTTTTTTTACCCAAAAAACGATGACTTAATTTATGAACAAGCCCTTACGAGGGTGGTTACATTTGCTAAATCCTCGTAGCTTACTTACGAAAGCTACTTACGTAAGTAAAACTTACAAGTACGGCCTAAATTACATTATTTAATAATAATTATCTCTCAAATCACAAGTATTTGTCTTTGTCGCCAGAGGGGTACCTAACCATTTAGATTAAGAGTTTCCTCGAGCCTTTTCTGGGACTCGAACCGTCTTCATACCTAATATAAATCAGTGCACAGCTGGCAAAAAAAAGCAAAAAACCTTCTTAGCGCATATGAGGTAGAGCTCATCCAAATGGACCAAGGTGGTGATCGTCCAGAGGATCCAAATAAAACGGGAGGATTCGAATTGTGTCAGCAGAACAATTCAAAATATGACTTAGAATATTTTAAATTCAATATTGTGTACTGGAATTGACAAGAAACTTGTCCCAACCTCAATCTTAACGTTTGCCTGCAAGTTTTCACCGAAATTGCGTACAAGTGACAGCCAATATTATTATTCTACGCGCGCCTGCTATCATGTGAGAATGGTGTGTGAATACTTTACAAACTTCTCGCCGTGAAAGCCAAAAAAGTAAATGATAGTGTCGTTTCACGCGTGAACTTGTGCGAGTCTGAGAACTTGGTGAATAGAATTATGTCGCAAATATCCTTTGTGTAAACTTCGGCCTCGATTCAATTGTAAATTTTTAGGTTGATAAATTAGCTTTAGGTCGGAAAATATATTATGTTAATAGCCGAATGTTTGTCAAAGTACGAAAGTCAAGGAGAGGTCAGTGATATCTTTATAAGGGCGTATTACAACCTCTGGAGGTCAGTCAGATACTTAAGGGTAGGTATCTATGTATCCGGCGCAGCGTGGGCCACAGGGTGGAACACAAGGTGGACTGATGACCTGGTAAAGGTCGCGGAAGTCCGCTGGATGCGGGAGGCGCAGGACCGGTCATTGTGGCACTCTATGGGGGAGGCCTATGTCCGACAGAGTCTTTCGGCTGATATGCTGATGATGATGATGAGATAGGTATGTCTGTCTTTCACGTTCTAGTTCCAACACTTTTAACACATTGTCTAGGGTCCCATGGTTCAATTTTAGTAATATAAGTAAAACGTGTAGGTAAACGCTCTGGCCACATTCTTCTAAATACGAGTAGCTATGCATAGCCTTCATGATGCGGAAAGTTGATTGGATCACACACATGTCGTACGCCAAAAATGGACGTTCGACTTAGCCTACTTCGTAATGAGCCTGGCTACGAAGCCAAAGTCCAAATCCCGGTAAGGAAATTTATTTGGGCGATAAGCACGATTCATGGATGTTTTGTATGTATTTAATGTTAAATAAGTATTTATCTAATATTAAATATTATAATAAAATCCAGCCACGTGCGTGTCGGCCCACGTGCAGTGTAGGGTTCCGTAGTTGCCTGTCCGTATTTTTTTTGCGACACGCGCGCGCTAACTAACTGGTGCGGTTGCGTCGGCCGAATTTTTACGAAAATTGACCTTTCCGAGTACACATTATTTTGGTCGACTTTTAGTGGTAAATAGTTGTGCCTAGTTAGCCGTGATAATTTTCCTTTTAAATTCGTGTACTGACTGTCCCAACTTTGCTTAGTTCGGGGACTAGGAAAATTGGTGAAAGATTGTAGATGTACACGAATATTTATTTATTTCGTTATTTATTTTATTAAAAGCCATGAGGGTAGCGTTCGTAGGAACCACGTTTAAATCTAAACATTTTTAAATATGTACAAAAACTTTTTCATGGCGTGCGAAATACATTGAAGTAGGTAAATTGCATTACGAAACGTACATTATCAAAGTGGCAAACATATCTGACATCCTTACAGCTCTAGAAATAGATATTGTGGTAGATATTCATCCTGTGTCAACTTTAACCAATTCAATATGAGATTGAATCTTGACATCAATGCGTTACGCTCTTACATATATTATGCTGGTTCGCACTAGAGCAAACGAGAGCAAGTCGAAGGTCCGGGGGCTATTTTACAAAGGCTTATAAACTGTAATACATGTGCAAGTTTATTTCTAAAATATTGCATTTAAAAACGTCTGAAGTAACTTTGTATAAATGGCCCCAAACGTAGTAGATAATTATGCATTTAATAATTTCAGAATGAAGACAAACTTCCAGAAATAGGTCGCTCAATTAAAATCCAATTCCATTATCTCTTGTTCCCTAGGTTGTTTTCATATTCTCCGTTTTCCGAATTAAAATTCGCCATAATTTGTCTCCGAGACGAATCTGAATCTGTCGTCCTCGACGCCAAGTATTTGCAGAGATAAGGACCGATTCTGTCCTGTTCAAGCGAGAAATTATCATTTCGGGGACGAAACAGCTCTCGGAGTTGTTCGGTATGTAACTACGTAGGCGCTACAAATGTATATTAATCAATACAATGTTTGGCTGTAGGTATTTGTATAGTCTGGTGGTACACATGCCGTCAAACTTCTTGAACATTTGACCTTGCCTGCGCAAAGGCGAATTGTACCTGCGAGCTGCCCCCCCACTTCGTCCCGCATGTTCAAGAAGTTTGACGGCATCTGTATATTCTTTTCTTTTAAATGTATATTTTGCCAATTGGAATCTGAAAAACAATTGAATTTTGCATTTTCGGAAATAATTGGTCTGAATTTCGGGAAGGAAGAAAAATAAAATTTAAGGGTAGTTCACTGAATAGGTCAAGAAGTTTTTCAAATCACAGACAAATACGCTTCAAACCAGTCAGCCGTACATGTGTTTAGTGTCGACGAGGCAGATTTATCAGTCTGTACCATTAATTCTTGCTCCACATTAAGACTGAATCACCGTACAATATAATAGGCCGTATAAATGACAATAAAACAATGTTTCAAGGGTTCAAATCCTAACATAGCTGATGTTAGGGCGACAACTCAGACGTAATTCGGTGCGGGTGCCCTCTGGTACTTTAGAACTTTGAATTAGAGAATGTAAATGTCGCAAAAAAGATCTTTAGGTTGGTATAGCAATAAGCGCCAAATATTATTTTAATACTATCACAGTCATATGACGCCAACACACACGAAGTCACCACGGTGAGGAGATTTAACGAGTTTTTTTTTACATCCCTTCTTAAAAGAAATACATTTTTTTCAAGATTTTATTCTACTATTTTGTCAGCACGACTAATCTGTGTACCCATGCCGAATTACAGCATTCTAGTAGAAAAAGTAGGGTGAAATCACATCTATCAGCATCGAATCGCATTTCGTAATACAGAAAAGTAATTTTATATGAGACGTGTCTGTATTGAAGGCGGAATGCGATTCGATGCTGATAGATGTGATTTCATCCTGTGGGTTCTTTTTGTTGACTACGGAACCCTAAAAATGTATACCATCCAAGACTCAGAAACAAATGTCCATGCTGTGCAAATGCTCAACGGCATTTGTTCTTATTGATCTAACCAAAGACGGGCAGCTTCGAACGAGCAATACGGTCGATATACATATATAACATTGTCTCACGTGTAGGTATCACTGAGAGAACATTTCCAAAACATAAATATTTTAACAATGGCATCACAGTGCGTTTGGTTGCTACCATTATGTATGCTCTAAAAAATGTAGACACGTAAAAATGTAAACACAAAACTGCAATAACAATAACCAAGTTTCGGGTAAGGAAAGTTAGCAAATCCTTTTTGGGTCAATGCATTCATTTCTACAATAAACTACTAAAGGAAGCACTAAAGCCTGCAATCACACTGGTGCGGCCTGCGGTGGCGGACAATAGTAAATTTGGCAGCTAATGACAAATTAATTATAAAGCCTGCCCCACACTGGCGCGGCCTGCGGTGGCGGACAATAGTTAATTTACTAGTTACTATTGTCCACCGCGGCCAGGCGTATGTTATACCGTTAAAGAGTATTGAAATGATAAAGATGACAGGCCTTCTTATAGGACTATATAAATATATATTTTTCTTCGTTCTCTCATATATTAATTAACTTATGAAAGGCGTTAAAACCTTGGTAATAATTGAAACAGTACATTGAATAACTCTGAATTATGTGACATATTAATGATTGAAGAAATGACGTGTATGTGTTTGTGTGGGTGTCTGTTATTTTATCGAAATGCATTGCATCGATTTACATGTCACGGAAAACTATTCCCCGAATTGCATTGCTGGCCCAAGCACTTTATTTTCATTAGCATAAAAAAATGGAAATTTGGAAATAATTCATAACAGCTGCTTTCTTGTGTTGAACTGATATATTATCATTTTAGTAATTACGTAGACTCAAAATCCACCAAAATAATAGTAATCAAAAAATCGATATTTAACCAATTCCTGGAAAAAGAGGAAAAATATTAATACATATTTTAATTTTAGATTTGGTTAATTTACAGGAGCTCTTCAAGAATAATAAATAAATCACACAAAAAACATAATGAATGTGTCATTTATTTTTATATATTTACTTCCCGATGGAAATTTTGGTGGATTCTTGGATAAGGCATCTTAGAATAACATTTGAAAATTAAACAAACAAAAAAAAACGCTGTTCTAAAGTAATGTTTGATAAAAAAGAAAGTTTCCTGGGATATACGTTGTTTGTCCTAATCACATAATCAACAATTCATTGTTTTTTATTATATCAAACTACTTTTCATTGTTAATCGTTCCGAATGTGTCTCAAATCATAGCGTAACGATTCATCGAATTTACTTTTCATAGAATAGTCAGTTAGTGTATAGTATTAATTTAACGAAACAATGTTCACTGTTGGTACGTCCCATATATTTTTGTTGCCACGATCAATGTTTCATATTCAGCACTTCATATACGATGTAGATGTAATATTAAGCCTAAGTAAATAATATAAAAAAGGAACTGGCGCTTCGCCGGCCGCTGCCGCGGCACGCTCGCTACGCTTGCTCAACTCGCACGCTATAGGGTCGCAGTACACCTAACACTCCTCCTCGCTTCGCTCGTCGTCGTAACTATACTGACCTACCTAAGACTAGAATAGGAAGATAATCCGATATCCAGAAAGTCTCGATACTCAGTTCGTTGAAACGTATTATCAAGTGACAAACACCGGTGAAACGATTTTCTATGTAATAAGAATTTTGGGAACTGAAACTCATGTTTTATGTTAAAACAAAATTATAGTAAAGGCGATTCGATAAACGACGTACGTCGATGGACAAATAAAACGATGAAGTTAATTTCGATGAGTTCATTTTTGTGTCAAATGGTATCAAATTCGAGCAAATGTATGAGCGATCTAACGAAGTTCGATGAATAATTCCTGTGTGATGATGAAATTCTGCGTATAGTGGATTCCCGTTTAGGTAATAGAATGATCATATTAGTAATAAAATGAATAACAAACAATGTAATCTTTGACGATGCAAAAATGATTTTAAAATCCTAAATGGATGAATTACTTTTTATTGTCATCTTTGTAAGCAGCGTTACTGGTCACAAACCTCGAAGTTAAACCAGTTGTCAAAACATTTATCATCATGTCAGCCGAAAGACATCCACTGCTGGACATATAGGCCTTCCCCAAAGAGTGCCAAAGTGAGTAATCCTGCGTCACCCGCCTCCAGCGGACTTCCGCGACCTTTGCCAGCGACCGGTGACGTAACGCAGTGTACAGTGGTGCTCTCCATTATCTACAGAGACAACCATTCAAAATTATCTTTACACAGTCTCTATTAGAACTGACACAAGAGGCATTAATAGATATTTTAGAAAAAATGTCTGTATAGATATTAGAGAACTCAACTGTTCGAAAGTCAGGAAGATCAAAATTTCACTATTTGTATTGTAGTTTGGAAAGTAACAGTTAGAATAGAATAGAATAGAATAGAATAGAATCATATTTATTCATGGCAACAGCACATACATGTACATAAATCAAAAAACAGAATGGTAGACAAATTGCCACGAAATGGTTCCATCTCAGCGTTGTGCTGGCCTGGTGGCCAGCGCTGGTCTTCCGATGGAACCATCCGGTGATTCCACGGCGTAACACATATTTTACACTCGTACAAAATAGTTATAATAATAGTAATATAAAACAAAACAAACCGTAAAGACAAATAATAAACTTTTTTATGACCGCCACATTTATAACCGCGCCAACCGACCCACTAGCGCCATTATGACAGGTGGATGCTCCCGGCAATTAAAACGTCAAACAAGACAGATATGTGACGGTGACGCGGGCGCAATGCCGATTTGCCATAATTAAGGCGCCGTAGGTTCAGCGAAGTTAAGCGAACAGTGTTTTTGAAACAATATAATGCGTCTGTTTATAATAATATGGTTTAAAAAAAATACGAATAGTAATCTTGAGGCTTTTCTGCAGGGAAATCAGTGTTTAGAAACATGATTAAGCATTTTTCGCTCGATAGAAAAAAATCACAAACATAGGTCTAAAAGGGTCTAAAATACACATAAAATATTTGTTACAAATTACGAACAAAAGCTAAAAATATTAAAATGGCTTCTAAAAATCGGCCATATCATGTTCGAGGGAAATCAGTGTTTACTTTTTTATTTATTTAAACGGCCAAAAAATTAAAACTAAAAAACAGGATTTCCGCGCTTCCGAGCACGCACTTCCATCTCGCTCACCCTTATGCTCAGTGAAAGGGTGAGAAGATCATGAACCTACGGCGCCTTAAGGAGAAACAAGACAAATATATTTCAAGCTAATTGGCACAAAAACAAAGCCAAACTGATAGCAGCACATGAGCACAATAACAGCCATTAAAACTAGAGGGACATAACACAGAGGTAAGACAACATTATCATTTGAGTTCCTAAATACAGCTCGTGTCTAGCCTGTAAGTTTCCTGGCTCTTTTGGTGGTTGAATATAAAAGATTTGAGTTTAGTTCTAAAGCTGTGCACATTTCCTATGTCTCGCAACGGCGGAGGGATGACATTCCAGCATTTAGTTGCTACGTACCGAAAACTACGTTAGGACAATTAACCCTAACGTGCGTGCATAAAGTTACTTGATCACGCCTCTGAGAGCCTGTTTTTCACTACGCGCTTATGAACTTCACCCCATCCATCGAGCCTAACGAAACTAGACCTCTACCTACGCTTAGTTACTACGCATAGTGGTGTCAAGATATACTTGTGGGTGACCGTTGAGGTGAGCTTAAAAACAGCTTACAGAATAGCGGGGCAGGTCGAGCACGTAGGGCATTGTACACGTGGCTTTTAAGGCCGGAATACACGAGGCTAGTTTTTCAAGCCAGTTTAGTAAGCTAGCAAGCTAGTGGGTCTATCTTCGTGTATACAGAACTAGCTTAACTTCCAGGCTAGTAACCTAGTGCTGAAGCCGGGATAGTTTTAATAGCTTGCCGTTCCATTTTTTGAGGTAGGAGCGCCCCCCACCACCGATTTAGCTGGGCTGGCTTGTGTACTATCTTCGTGTGGCCGGCGAATCTAGTAGTAGTAAGTAATTCATCTAATACAAATTTACATAGTTTCCGAAGTAATTGTTTCAATCGTACTGTGTCCTTTTTACGAATGACGGTCATATTTACCGAAGATTTTTTTACGACACTACGATACTGTGCAATGGTACTGGCACTGTCGAACTGACTTAAAATTACTGGCATCATGTAGACATAGTGATGTGCCGGGGAATATTCCCGGGAACGGGAATATTCCCGTATGGGAATTTACCGGGAATATTCCCTTGTTCCCGGGAATATTCCCCAAACAGGGGAATATTGAAATACAAATTAGGAAAATTCAAGTTGTAATAAAAGTAATTAAAATGAATAGTGCACCGACAAATGAAGTGCCATTCGCCAAAAACTTCATTATTGTACTAACTCTGCCTTTTATCTCATTTACCATTAAATATGTGAATATTTTCATATTTTGCATTCGTACACATTTTATTGTAATTGTTTTCGTTAACTTTGTATCGTTTTTGTTACTTTCTTGTAAATTTGTTTTTTTCGGCTCGGGGAATATTTCCAATGACTGGGAATATTCCCATTGTTCCCGGGAATATTCCCATTGTTCCCGGTAATATTCCCATTGTTCCGGGGAATATTCCCAGGAACATTGGGAATTTACTTTTGCGGATAAGTTACACTGGTTAATGTATTGGTAAAAAAATCAAGGTCCCAAGTTATCATAGAATCCCTGATAGCAAGATGTATAAACAAACACAATTTCAATATTCCCGTATATTCCCTTGCATGGGAATATTCCCGGGAATGTTCCCGGGAATATTCCCGGCTGGGGAATATTCCTGGGAACAGCACATCACTATGTAGACAGCACTAGCCAGTGCTCAAGCGATTACAGTTTTACTAGCTTCCTAGCTTACTAACTAGCTTACTATGCTGGCTTGAAAAACTAGCCTCGTGTATTTCGGGCATAAGATCGAAATGTCACTTTTTGAATGGGAAAATGACAGTTTAGTTCGAAAAGTCACGTGACCCCCCCCCCCCCTCTGGTCATCAGTCCACTTTGTTGAGGTTTGTCAAAACAGTAACATTACAATTTTGTTTAAGTACATGTCTTTGCGATATAACCTAATTCCTTGTTCCGGCCCCGTCCCGTCCCAGCCGTTACAATAAATTCTTCCGTGTGATAGTCCGAATTGTCGACTGGGCTACATACCGATTTTATCGCGGCTTTCAATTCGAATTGATAGAATTACACAATTGCAAGAAGAGTGTGCTTTTAGCGATTTATTTGGGTGCGGAATTTTGTGTTTACATTTGGGCTTAATGGGATTTTCATTTTAAATAATGTTGTCCATTGAGGTTTTTGGATAATCAAGTACTTTATAATGTAGCGTTTTTGATGCAGTTCCTTTCGTTAGCGCGAAAAAGGATTGTATGAAGAGCGTCAGTGCTTAACTAAACTCCATCTAATTTGAGCTTAGGTGTTGTCAATATTCATAATGACGAGTAGATAGCTGCTATATTATAAAAAAATGTGCTTTTTTATCACTGTGAGATGCATTTTGTTAATTGTGTAACACGGCATAGGAAATCCGTTTTTTCCGTTTTTCTTGATACAATACATACATTCACGCCTTTATTGCTACTAGTACATAAAACTTGTGTTTCAGGGCCACGTTTAGCATAAATGTGCCTTAAAAAGATCGACAAAATGTGATATTGCAGTGGTAGGTTGTTAGCCTATCGCCAACAAAACACTTCAGCCCTGTTCCCTTAGTCCGACTCTTACAACACCAACACCCACAGGAAGAGAGGGGTTGTGCTCTTCTAACCCGACGCCACACCACTTATATAACTGCTGTGTGTTGTTTTTTTAGGGTTCCGTACCCAAAGGGTAAAAACGGGACCCTGTTACTAAGACTTCGCTGTCCATCTGTCTGTCACCAGACTGTATCTCCAGGACCGCTATAGCTAGACAGTTAAATTTTCACACATGATGTATTTCTGTTGCCGCTTTAACAACAAATACTGAAAACAAAATAAAATAAATATGTAAGGGGGGCTCCCATACAACAAACTTGTTTTTTATTGCCGTTTTTATAGGTAATGGCACGGAACCCTCCGTGCACGAGGCCGACTCGCACTTGGCCGGTTTTTATAATTGTTATATCTTGGGTTATCACTCGTTTGCGGCTTGACGTTGAGTTTTGGGACTCATCGCGATCGTCACCATATCAGCCGAAGTCCACTGCTGGGCATTGGAACACTCGTTTACAAATCGAACTTGCGGCGTAGTTAGCTCAATAAGGCTTGTGTTAAGGGTACTTAGACGATATGTTACGCCAGGCAGGGTCCGGACTAATGTAAAAAATGATATATAAATCATTTAATTCAGACCATGATCCATATTTTGTTAGAGAAGGCTTATGGAATAATGTGAGGATTAGAAATAACAAAAACCGGCTAAGTGCGAGTCAGACTCGCCCACGATGGGTTCCGCACCATACCAATACCAATTAAAATATTAACTCGTTTTTTGTATGGGAGCCCCCCTTAAATATTCAATATAAATATTTAATAAATAAATAAAATATTTAAAAAAAAAAAAAATTATTATTTAACTAAAAATACAACTGAGTATTTTGTGAATATTTCAAGTTACCGTTACTGTTACCATTATTGATATCCAGCAAAAAGGGGGGGAAACGCGTTTGTTGTATTGCCCCCCTTAAATATTTATTTTGTTTTGTTTTAATTAATGTTGTTATAGCGGCAACAGCAATACATAATTTGTGAAAATTTCTAGTGTCTATCGTGGTTCTTGATATACAGCTTGGTGACAGACAGACGGACGGACGGACAGACAGCGAAGTCTTAGTAATATGGGGGACCATAACGGGAGTTTTACCCTTTGGGTACGGAACCCTAAAAAGTAACAAAAGTAAAAGGCAAAAAAAATTGTCGAAAAAGTTGGCCATTGAGAGAGCAAAAGATACCGCCCTGGCTACTTCTTAGCTCCCCCATTAGGTAAAACATCTAAATGTAAATTTTTATGTATGAAAAAAACAATATTAGCTGGATAGAAAAAAATCACGAACATAGGTCTATAATACACTTAAAATATACGTAACAAATTATGCACAAAAGCTAAAAATATTAAAATGGCTTCTAAAAATCGGCAATATATTATCATGTTTGAGAGAACTCAGTGATTACTTTTTTATTTATTTAAACGGCCAAAAAATAAAAAAGATAAAAACGTGATATCCGCGCTTCCGAGCACTCACTTCCATCTCGCTCGCGCTTGTGCTCAGTGAGAGGGAGAGAAGACCATGAATCTACGGCGCCTTAAGCGGTCGTTATTTTAACACCGGTTGGACTAACACTTTCTCCGTCAGGACCCCGCCTAGCGGGGTGCCTACGCCGTAGTCGCTTTTCGCTACACACGAGGAAAACCACGAGATCGGCTACGAGCGTAGCGCGTAGCGAGTCTTGGCAGCGAAAATGTTAATAGTTAGGCATTCTCTAGTAAATCTTGTTGTTCGATCGGGACACTATAACATGAATATCGCCCGATTTGTGTAAGATTGTGCCCTTAAAAAAAAACAAAAAAAAAACTTCTGCTCGCCGAGTACTAGACTACATATTTAATAGTAAAATAACTAGCTAAAATGGTTCAAAAGGTCAAACTAACTGGATATTTTGTATACCAATATGTTATGAGTGTTTCGCACACTCATTTCGTTGACATGTTACTAGGTGCTTGTAGAATCGAATGTAATATGCCGTTTAGGACATTGTTGTCATATAGGAACAAGAAGTTATTTATTTATTTATTTATTTATTTATTTATTTATTATTCGGAGAACCAACAGCTAACAATTCAAAGTAATAATATAAACTAGATATATCAATTAAGTAACAGAGACCCAATTAGAGGTTCCCACCAGTAGCAACAGGTTAACAAACAATTGGTGGTTAGTATTAAATTTTACAACGTGTTACCCACAAGCATATAAATTAATTACTACCTAAAATGTTATCGCTACAAAAAAAATCATTTATTTTATATAGGTATACTTATCTGCATTTAACGAAGTGTAAACACTAGCCCCCTTCTTAATAAAACCTAAAATGCCTCTGCTAAATAAAAGGAGCTTTGTCCCTTTCTGACGAGCACAAAATGTCAAAGTGACAAATAGAGACAAACTAATTTTAACGCCATTTTAGTTAAAATGCTCGTAGAGCGTTTATGAAGACGGCCGTAGGAATAGTTATTTTTCATACAAAGACGTGTTACTCTTGTAAAATGCGATTTTCTGCCATCAGCTATTTTGAGTTTTGGCAGCATGAGCACATTTTTATATGGGTAACGCGTATGACGTATGTGGCAAGGTAGCCGACGCTTTCAAACCCAGCGGTGACACACGCGCGGTGTCGATCATTTAAAAAATATATCTTCATTTCTTTCTAGAAGAAACTCTCAAGGCCTCCACACACCGGGTCGTGCGCGGCGCAGGTCGGGCGCAGCGCGGGTCGAACGCGGCGCGGGTCGGACGCGGCGCGGGCCGTGCGTGGGCCCGCGCTACTGTGCGATAGAGACGCCGCGCTACTGTGCGAAAGAGATAGAGATACCATCCGACCCGCGCCGTTCGGTGTGTGGAGGCCTTTAGTGTAGTCTGTCGTAAAATCCTGGCCATTCCACACTCCAATCCAAAGCCTTTAATTTTTTCCTTTTGTTTGTAATTTTCATTATTAGATATTACTGCTTTAACTACTTTCGTTTTAGAGTTTCTCTATCAAACTCTACAAATGAAATGTAAAGTCTATCAGCATGAACATTCGATTTCCAATAAGTCTGAATCCTTTTCACGCTCACATAGTTCGCTAATTCGAAACGAACGAATCCAAATAAAGGTCAGCAGAGTGTTTGAAGTAATGAAGGTCACACTCACACATCGTGCCTTGCAAGGGCAGGTTGCGGTTACACAAGATAGTAGGGACTGATTTATGTGAAAGGATTGGAACATGAAAAGTTGGGGCAAAATACCCAACGATTGAACACTTTGAATTAAAAGAGGTAAGGGGTAATTTGGTCTCGCTCATTAAAGTGCCTATGCTTGTTCGATATTTAAATAAATACCTACGTTGTCAACACACTTTTTCAGATCTGCTTGCAGTCCGGAGTCAGGTGCATTAACATTAGTGTTCTGTATGTCTGTTCTTATCTTGTATTACGCTCCATCGGGCAGTATAGTACTCGTAGCTGCGGGCCCAAGATGGTTTCCATTTTAACTTATCGTTGTGGATAAGACATCGGTCACTCTCGAACTCGCACACTTGTCAGAATGTGATGCATGTCTTATCGAGAGCGTGTATAAGTGATAAAATGTCAAACAAGCTACGCCCAATGGTAGTCTAGCACAACTTGCTGCTTAGTCGCTTTATGCGCGACTGAGAGTCTCCTGTCTCGCTCGCACCGTGCAAATTGGAAAGAAGAGGGTAGATCCGACGTCGCCGCGCGGCCTTAGTTGTGCTAGCCCCGCTGGTGTAGGTTATGGCCCAAGTACAATGATGTAATAAAAAAGAGGTCCTCTTATTTATAAATAAGTATAAGTAAAATATTCAGCTGCAAGATTTAGTGACTATCAATTCAATATCAAAGACATTAATCTCAATTAAGCACGCTTTAATAAAGATCCATTAGATCTGGCGATAAGTAATCTCAACAAAAAACTTATTCGCTAATCGTTCAGACATATGACCTTTAGACATAGTCCATTTTAATTGCCCCGCAATCTTTTCTTATTTAATATAACACGAAAACAGCATCAGATTCACAGATTTTCCATATGATGGAAAAACAGAGGGTCAATTCACAAAACGACCCGAACAATACCACGAAGGTGTAACAGTATAAGAGACACATTACAACGCGTCTTTGTCTACTACCCGAGGGTCGAATAGTACTGGGGACACGCTCACGAATGAGTAATTTTGTGAATACATAGCCAGGTGACCCGACCCTGTGACTCGTGTATTTTTTATTGCCCCGCTTCTTAGCTTAAGCCCTGCGAGAAATACGAACTTTATTACTATTTTATTGTTTTAAGACACTTTTGTTTTGTTGTTGTACCACTCGCCATCATACATCGGAGCGGCCAAAATGCTCACAATTATCTGAACATGTCTCTCATGCCTCGACAATAGAGACGTGTTAGATGTTTGTCAGCACCTATAATATAATACGTTATATTGCATGCTCTTATAGCTCTTGTAAATTATCTTTATCTACGCACATATCATTAGTGCTCTAAAATGCGTTCAGAAACCGTAGGAAATGACCAGCATTACTACAACCGATTTTACTATGAGAACGTTCTTGTCTGTGGTAGTAGGTAAAATCTGTACTGTAATGTTATCACAGTACAGATTTTTGTATCGTTATGAGTTTAAATTTGGAACAGCTTTCAAAACTCAAGTGGGTCTCTATTCTAATATCCATAGATATTAAAACAGTTATCGATACGAAAAGTCAATTCAGTACGTTTTTTAATACAAACCGCACGACATTTGATCTCGAGTGATGTGAGTATAAGGACTTCATTCGTTTGTCTATGATTTTAAAGAAAAACATTTGTTATGACGGATGGTCGAATTGTTGCCATTGCTGTTGTAATTTTATGGTTTTTTGCTGTTACTTACTACTATTTATGATATGTGTGTAGATAAAGTAGTGTATGCAACTGTACATCATTAGGCCTTAAAAAAACACTCATGTGATCCTATTATGAAACTCGCTGGCGCTCGTTTTTTAAGTAACCTTTCCCATTCCCATTCAAACCCGTATTTTAAGGCCTCTCATTACGGATCAGTCGCATAAACTACTATTGTTATTTACAAAAGGCGTTGCAAATTAACAGGAATGCGTTGAACCGTTAAGGGCGGAACGAAGATGAACACCATAATGTTTAGACCTAAATTAGGACCTAGCGGAGCTTAACCCTTAAATTGACACTGAGAAAAATACTGGACATCCACAGCAAAATTAAAACATAAGAACTTTTTTAATCTGTGTAAAATAATTAAATTATATTTTTATGAAACAAAAAAAAAGTATCAGTCCTACTGAGACTCTATTTAGTGGTCAGTGGCCGCTGGTGTGCATAGTGTGCACATCAACAAATGCTGTCACGAATGTCTTGTCTCGTGGATTATTAGGGTTCTGTACCAAAAAAGGTAAAAAAGGAACCCTTATGGTGCGACTCCGTCCGTCTGTCTGTCACAAAGTGAAATATCTCACGAATTACTTAAGCTATCAATTTGAAATTTGGAATGGTTATAAATGAGAGTTATCCACGTGCATGGTAAATGAAAAATTTAAATATCCATTTTAATTTTGTATGAAAAATTACGAATATGAGGAGGGAGCAAAAAAATATTCAAATATTAGGTCAAATGGGGTATCATTTGAAAGGGGTTGAGTTGCACTTTGTGAAACAGTTTTTCTTTTTTTTCTACATTAGTAAAAATAGTAATTGCCAAGTCACAAAAATTTATTTAGTTAGCAAATAAAGAATAATAAGAATGCCTGAGACTTGGCACTACAAAATGTCTCACAGATTTCATTACTTTTAAGAGATAAACAAGCAGCTCCATCGAGAGTTGGCTAGTTTTTTAAAGAATGTTTTTGATGGGATTTCACTTCTTTTTGTAGAAACGTGGGCTTATTGATTTATTTTATTAGATTTTCTTATTTGACACAGCTTTTTTCTTTTTAGGATAGATATAATCTCTAATAGTTTTTTTTCCTAGTTTTTATAGTTTTTCCCATATGTGGCCATTATACCCTAACTCTGTACCAAATTTCATCTCTCTGAGTTGATGGGAAGTACTAGTTCTATTTTGATGATCATGAGTGAGTGAGTGTCTTAAATGCGAAACTTTGCTTTCGCTTAACTTCGGAACTAAATGACCTGCAGACTTGAAATTTTGGATTTTAAGTGTGTGATTATAGCTTACTGGATGGCGAAAATTTCTGCGTTCTGGTCTTATCCAGAGGTTCTCAAAATGCGGCGAAATGGTTCCAGTAAAGGATGGTACGGCAGTGTTTGCTTCGCGCTCGACTTGGCGCGGGGGACTGCCGTGCCCCCAGATAAATACAAAAAGGCCAACTTAATGCCATAAGGCATTCTCTACTAGTCAACCATATTAGTGTTATTAACCAAAGATCCTTCAGAAACATAAATATTTTGGCGATTTCGATTTTGAAATAGGTATATTATATGAATCTGGTCCATTACACCTCCTGTAAGCTCTTAGGAAAATGTGGTAGGTATTTTGGAAATGAATGGTCACGAACAGTTTTCCTAATATTCAGTATTTCCTTAGCAAACAGAAATTGAAATATTAACGAGGGGACTTTTTTCATTACGAAATTTTTAAACTATACAATAAATTACATATGTATATGAAACTAGTTATGAACTAAAATGACTAACGCTAACGGCATACACTATGTTTACACATATGCCCTAGATCATCAAATTAATATGAAATTATTTATTTGCATAGACACATTACAGGGATGTTTATAGTTATTTGTGTCACAAGGGAGCAAAATAGTATATTTACGGCGAGGGCCGTGTATTGAATCCTGAGCGTAGTGAGGGATACAAGTGTTTACGCTCGAGACGAAAATAATTTTGCTACCGAGTGACACATACTATTTTACACACCGACTATGAGGAAATTTAAAAATAGCTATTGTTAAAATATATCTAAATTATCTTAATTTTTATTACTGATTTTTAAATATTAAAAATATTTATAAATTTTTATCCAACATTGTTACAGTTAAAACTTGAAATATGTTCGTTTTGAATCGACTACGATGAAATTACAATCGATTATTTTATTAACATATAGCACATTGCGTACAAATGTTCCAATGCCAATGTATAATTTAAAAAAGTAGCTTGAACAGAAAAGTTGCGTTTTGGTCCCTCTCGTCGTGGAGCAAAACTTACTTTTCCGAATGAAAGGTGTGAAAAATATATTATGGTCATGTGTAGCCTTGAAAATATCTAGGTACAAGTCAATTCAATTATCATACTTAACTGAGTTTAATTTATTTCTCAACTCCGTAATTTAAGTGTATACTTAACAAATATTGCAAAACTTACTTACTTATCTCACATTTAATGAAATCTACAATGCAAATTCAAAAAAGGCTAAAATTCAAGTCTTGTAGTTTCGGGTGTCCTGAACTTTGACTGGCAAATTCAGATGCCGCTCACGTTTTGCGTCTGCCTCTGAAAGCTCTACAGGAAAATCATTGAACAAATAATGTTGTTTTAATATCATTATGAAAAATCAATCTATATTATACCAATAAAGCTGAAGACGGTCGAAAGTCTGTATATGGAAGATATTCGAAAAAAAGTTTGCTGGGTATACTTAGAATCGATAACAGAACACTATCCAAAAGTTTTTAGAATTTTTGTCTGTTTGTCTGTATATTTGTACGCGGTTCACGTGAAAACGGTTGAACGGATTTTGATGCAAACTTTACTAGTATGTTGAGAGAATTCCCGGCCAACATATCCATACTAATATTATAAATGGAAAAGTGTGTGTGTGTGTGTTTGTTTGTCCGTCTTTCACGGCAAAACGGAGCAACGAATTGACGTGCTTTTTAAAGTGGAGATAGTTAAAGGGATGGAGAGGGGCATACGATAGTTTTTATCCCAGAAATGATCCCCTAAGGGTGTGAAATGGGGGGGGGGGGGTAAAGTGAACTTTGTATGGGCACTTCTTAAATCTATGATCTACAGACTTGAAAATTGACAAGCATATAGTTGACCAGATAATAAAAAGAACCCCATTCAAATTTTTAGCAAAATAACGATAAAACGTTAAAAACCCGGGATGTAAAATAGTGGTAGGCGGCTAAACACTACATTATAACCAAAACTGGTTGATACCTCCACCGGTAGTATAACTGTTATTCATAAGAGACCTAGTCACTGATGACGTCGCTGTTTATATTAAAAACCAGCAACCTTGATCTCTGCCTTCCTATATTTGCTATGAAATCAGAGGTCATCTAAAGTTGTTTGAAGGTTGAGTTGAATACTTATCTCGAATTATCATAGTTCACCAACGTCAATAAGGGATGTGGGTATACTATTTCGCGGAGAATTAAGTAACTATGGTAGGTAGGTATAATTTTTTTTAATGTAGAATACTACCGTGACTTTCTGAATTATTATTAGGAGCGCATAAGGATCGCTCCCTAAACGGATATTTTGGGCCTGTCATTCCTACGAAAACCTCAGCCTTCGCTTCGCTTCTTCTTCGTTTGCCTCCCCGTTTACCATCGGGATTTTGGTCCTTAAGTTTCGCTTGCAAGACACCGGAAGATAATGAGTGTCCTTAGGGGTCATTGCTCGCATTGAGACCGTTCTCAGAAGGATTGCTTTTGGCCTTTCATTCCAACAAAAAGGCCTTGCTTGCCTCGCCACTCACCTTCGGGACATTGGCCTGGAATTTCGCTTGCAAGACACCTGGGAATAGTTAATATACATGAGGGCTCGCCATCATGTTTCACTTGCAAGACACTGGGAGATAATGAGTGTCCACCAATGGAGGTGCATTAGAGCGCTTTCTGAAGGAATGCTTCGAGTCTTTCACTTCAACGTAAAGCACGGCCTTCGCCCTTCACCTCGCCACTCAACTACGGGATTGTAAGTGTCCGTGAGGGCTCGCCTGCCTCGCCGCTCATCTTCGGTACTTTGGAAGCATGTTTAATTTGCAAAGATACCTAGAGATTGTAAGTAACCGTGGGGGCTTGCCTTCGGGTTTTCGGCCCTCGAGCTCGCCTAGGCAGCGGTCTCTAAAAGCATGCTATAGGCCTTTAATTCCTACGAAAAGCTCAGCCTTCGGCTTCGTTTGGCTGTCCTTTTATCTTCGGGAATTTGGGCCTCAGGCTTCGCTTGCGAGACACCCGAAGATAATGAGTGGCGTAGGGGCTCTAAAGGGACGCTGCCTTTCATACCAACGTAAAGCTCGGCCTTTGGCCTCGCTGCCACCTGGGGATAGTATAATATAAGTGGCCTTCAACCCCCAAGTGGTTTCTTAAGGTTTGATTTGGATCTTTCATTGTTTCGAATAGTTGCCTGGCCGCTCACCTTCGGGACTTTGGTATCCGGATACTAAGACACATGGGGATAGTAAGTGTCCGTGGGGGCCTTCAGCGCTCGAGCTCGCATAACGATCGCTCTCTTAAAGCATGCTTAGGGCCTGTCATTCCTACGAAAATCTCAGCCTTCGGCTTCGCTTGCCTCCCCGTTTACCTTCAGAACTTCGGTCCTCAGGTTTCGCTTGCAAGTTACTCGGAGATAACGAGTTTCCGTGGGGATCGGGCCTTAGGCCCTCCAGCTCGCATTGAGACCGCTTTCTGAAGGATTGCTTTAGGCCTTTTATTCCTATGAAAAGCTCGGCTTTCGGCCTCTCTTGCCTCACCGCTCGGCACTTTAGCCTCAGGTCTCACTTGCAAGATACCTTATGATAGTGAGTGTCTGTCGGGCTCGCCCTAGGGTCTTCGGACCTGGGGCTGGAATAGAGAGCGCCCTCTAAAAGGTACTTTAGGCATCTATATAATATTATTGACGACCAAGTTTATGAAGGTGATTATTTAGATTCGAAGAGAATTTGAACTGTTACACGCACAATCTATGGAAATGAAATTTTTATTTTCAGTATGTAGTATCGTTTAACATAAGAATACCATGTAAACCATAATTTATGCGCATACGAAGTCGCCGGCAGAAGCTACAGTAGTATTGTAAGCTTGTAAGCTACAGTAGTAGGTACTGTAGTTTTCTAATATTTACATAAACAAAATGCAGCGAATACATCTGCATGCTCGAGAACCGCATGCCGTGAATATGTAAGTAAATAAATGCGAAAGTATTTCTGTCTGTCTGTGTGTCTGTTACCTCTTCACGCTTAAACATAAAAAATTCGGTACAGAGAGTTTGAGTCCCGGGGAAGGACAAAATATAGTTTTATCCCTCAAATCATCCTCTAAGGGGATGAAATGTTGAACGTTTGTATGGAGCTACTTTATACGAGAGCCTTAACCACAATTATGAGAAAAGATCCGTATTCTATCCAAGCGAATAATTACTAAACGTTTTATTTGCCTCAGACCACTTCCACATTTGTGAAGTCGGTGTGGCGTCTACAGGCTCACCAAAGTCTCCTGTATCACACATCTTAACATATTCACCGCAAGCTGGGGCTAGCCCCACTAACGCCGCGAAGCGAGTCGAGAAAGATCTACCCTCCTCTTTTTAATTTGCACGATGCGAGTGGGACAGGAGACGCTCAATAGCGCGCGAAGCGACTGAACAGCAACTTGTGCTAGACGCACGGAAACCGCTTAGCGGGCGGCTACGCCGTAGGCGGCTACACCGTAGGTGGCTGCGCTGCTTAGCCGGATCGGCTACGAGCTTAGCGCGTAGCGATTCTTTTCAGTGAATGTGTTAAACTAATAGTACGGTGGCAAAATCGCAAAAAGTCGTCTCCTTCAAGATTTTCGTGGACATCTCTTCTATATACCTAAAACTGGTATGGATGTGTTTCTTGTTGTCTCCAGGGTATGAATCTGCCGGTTTTAGTTAAGGGAGAGGGGGACGGACATAGCTGTGACGTCACAAAGATGGCCGCCTACGGTGATCGAATTTTGTTCAAATCTCGGGTTCTATTTTACTGATTGCTTCGTGTAAGGTGTCATTTGAAAGCTTATTAAACGTACTATAATTGATTTCTAGAACGCTATGACGTACTATCTACAGTTTTTTAATTATTAGAAAAAATATGATTTTTTTTACCCCGCGCGTTTGAACGAGTACTGATAAAACATGCTTGTAACTCAATAAATAATAACTTTAGCGTAATAAAAGTTATTATAAAAAAGGTAGGTAATTTTATAAGCTTTCCAAAAAATATAGATTTTGTTGGTGTACACTAATAAATAACCAAGTAATAATAAATTTTGTGAATTACGCACCAATTAACTATCACCGCGCTCGTCTCTGCTAGCGATCGCTGGCGTCACATCACGCCTTTAGAAACTCTTTTTTTGTTTTCTGAGTAATTATATTACTCAGAATACAAAAGTAATTATATTACTCAGACGGTCATGATAGGCACTTAAAGCAGTAAAATAAAGGCCACCTCAGGAACTTTGTAGCCCGAGCCGAAGGCGAGGCGAGTGCACTGAAGCGTACTTTTTCACCCCCCACACACAATGTTACGTCTTCTTTTGGCTGACAAGTGAGATTGTTATTACTAATTTACGCCCGGTTGAGGGAAAATTAGTCTAGTTCCTAGTATTAAGTTGAAAATAATTAATAAATCAATGAACGCAAGCAGGTTTATTAGACAACTAGCTTCCGCCCGTGACTTGGTCTGCGTGGACCCGGGATAGACTGATCACCTAACTGACCTATATTTTAATTCATGCTATAAACTATCTTCGTACAAAATAACATACAAATCAGTTGAGCCGTTTAAGCGTGGTTGAGTAACAAACATCTAAACATCAAACATCCAAACTTTCGCATTTATAATATTAGTAGGACTAGTTTTTGCCCGAGGTTACCTGTGTTGTACTTTGACTTGTACTTTCCAAATCTGACTTGTTTTGGTTATGTATTTCCTCGCAAAAGAGAAGTGAAAAACAGCTATAGGAAAAGCGGCAGAGAGATTTGTAACTGAAACGTTGCACGCACCGAGTGTGTGTCCGCTTGGTGAGTGTTTGAGTCTTGTATGTGATAGAGTAAGGGGAGTGTGTGGCCGCGTTGGCTTGCCGTACGGGCCTTTGGCCCTCAGGTTCGCTTGTAAAACACTCGGCGCTACCAAACACTGTCAAAGAGCGCGCCCTGAAGGGACGCTACAGACCTTCGTCCCTCTACGGAGAGCTCGGCCTGCCGCCTCGCTTACCATGCCGCTCTTTTTCGGGTCTTCGGCCCTCAAGTTATCCGCGCAGGCTCGCGTGGAGAGCGCGCTCTGAAGGGACGCTTCAGACCTGCGGCCCTACGGAGCCCAGCCCAGGAGTAAAGTATCCGAGAGCGCACGCACTCTGGAGGGTCGCTTCTGGCCTTTGGCCCTCCGACTCACGTAGAGAGCGCGCTCTGAAGGGACGGTTCGGGCCTTGCTCTTAGATTCGCTGGTAAGACACTTAGGAGTAACAAAGTGTCCGCGTGGGCCCGCCTTTCAGGCCTTTGGCCATCTGGCTTGCGTGGAGAGCCTGCTCTGAAGGAACGCTTCGGGCCTTCGACCCCACGCAGAGCTCGGCCTGCCGCCTGGCGTGCCATGCTGCTTTTTCAGACCTTCGGCTCTCAGGTTTGCTTGTAGGACACATAGGAGTACTAAAGAGTCCACGTGGACCCGCCCTTTGGGCCTTTGGCCCTTTGGCTTGCGTCGAGAGCCCACTCTGAAGGAACGATTCGGGCTTTCGGTCCTACGCAGAGCTTGGCCTGCCGCCTCGCGTGCCATACTGCTGCTGCTGGAATTGGCCATAAATGACAGGTTTATTATTTAACGACAACAAATTGTATATTATTGGAAAATAACCCTTGTGTCATTCTTATATCAGTTCCAGCCAAGTGTTAAGGTGTTAAAAATTCCTGTAAAAAAGGTGTTAGAGCATGCTCTAACACCCTTATAACCACGAAAGAGGCCCACGTCTTACAGGTAAAGGTCTTAGAAAGCCTGTAGAGCAGTGCTATCTGACGCCCATAGTATTGACCAACGCTCTACAAACACCGTAGTAACGCTTAAGGTGTTAGCTGAGAGTGTTATAACACTCTTGCACTCATTCAGTTTCAAGTGAGCATCTTACTATTTTCTTTACTATAAAATTATACCGACAAAATGGCGAAGATAGTAGGTATTAATATAATTATATGACAGGAGTCGTACTAATTGAAGTGAATAAAATTGGAAGTGTTTGTGGCATTCAGTGAAAACAATCTGCCCTTGTGATTTTACGGTATGTATATACCGTGTTTCCCATCTCAATTTTAACGCGCCCAGGAATTATTAAAGATTTCTGATAAAACTTATAAAGAATAAAATAGACACATAAAGCTTTTATCATTTTCTATTCTTGTTTCTTGGCCATTGGCATGTTAAATTAAGTAGCATCCATAAAATAGCAAGAGTAACATTAATAGTGAAGTATTTTGATGTCTAATATTGAATAACCTGATCAATTTGTAGGTTAGAGTTCACCAAAACAATGGCGGACTTACATTAATGCTTTAGGTGTCAGTTAAGACATCTATAACGCTTTTCGAGTTACAACACCCTTAGTCAAGAATATTGTGCAGGCTTTGCCTTTATAACGGTCTTGTTCAACACTTCAAGTATCTTGTGTTACAACACTCTTGACCAACTCTGTTATAAAGTCTCTGCCTGGACCTTATAGAAGATATAACACCTTAAGCTTTATAAGACACTCCACGGCAGCAACTAAAAAGCAATAAGAGTTAATGAGCATCAGCGAACACCCTTGTAAAGGTTTAAGCGTTACAAACAGGTTAAAGGTTTAACATCTTAAGTATAATTGCTTTGAGTAACACTTATAAATCTAAATACTTTTTAGTAGCGTCCAATAAAGCTCTAGTAACACTTTTGGAGTTATTTTTTTTCTTAACTCCTCTTTAACACTATTTGTTCCAACTGATATAATAATAACTCACTTATAAAGGTTAAGGTTATAATAAAACACTTAGCTGACACCAAAATGTTAGTTGGGAGTGACCTTTTCCATTGCTTGGATTGTATTTTTGACTCTGCTGGTGTGTTGTTAGTACGGCGGAAATTGGCCAATATTGATAAAAGTCGTGGACACGTCTTCTATATACCTAAAACTGGTATGGATGTGTTCCTTGTTGTCTCCAGAGTACGAATCTACCGGTTTTAGTTAAGGGAGAGGGGGACGGACATAGCTGGGACGTCATAAAGATGGCGGCCGACGGTCATCGATTTTTGTTCAAATCTCGGGTTCTATTTTTCTGATCGGTTCATGTGAGGTGTCATTTGAATGCGTATTAAATGTTCTATAATTCATTGTTTGAAATCTGTTACGTACATTCAACCGTTGGGAAAATAATTAAAAAAATAGATTTTTTTACCTTAGACGTTCTGCTTTCTTACCATCATAATTCGAGAAAGAGATACTTTAGCGTGATAAATGTCATTATAAAAAATATCAAACATTTTATTAGCTTTCCAATAATAATATGCAAGGCCAAGGTCATTTTATCAGTCATGATGGCTTCAGTTTTTTGGACTGCAGATGTCATTATTATAAATTATAATGCTAGAAAAAGGTAAAACCATGCATTCTGACTACTACTGTTCCCTCTTACGACGTTTGCGTGAGGAAATCAAAATAAAAAGACCTTGTTCCACCAAAACACCGCTCCTGTCCAAACGGCAGCGAAACCAATGGCACAGATTTGTAATTGTGGGTTTGAATTGTTGCCGCACCCACCCTATTTGCCTGATTTAGCCCCTTCCGAATATCATATTTTTCCTAACCTAAAAAAACACTTGGGAGGTCAAAAATACACGAATATGGAGGTGCAAGGAGCTGTAGCGGCATATTTTGATGACCAGGGAGATTCTTTTTTTAACACGGAATAATGAAATTAGAGACAAGATGGCAAAAGTGGATAGGTGTTTTTGGAGACCATGTAGAAAAATAAAATTGTTATAAAAAGTATACTTTTCATTTTACAGGTGAGGCTCATAACTTTAAAATTCACCCTCTTGTTCCTCAAAATACTTCGACTAGATGATAAAATTTTGGATCATTATTGGGATCATGTTGAATACTTCTAACTGAATAATTTATGACTTTATATTATACTGATAATATTGAAATAGCTTTAATTAATGTAAATAATATTTGTCGAAATGTTGACTGACGATTAATCCGAACATTACATGCAAATGGAGCAGTTCTTATTGGTCGAGGAATTTATTAAATATAATAAAATAATAGGATATTACTTGACGACCGGATAGCCTAGTGGGTAGTGACCCTGCCTGTTCGAATCCCGGTTAGGGCAAATATTTGTGTGATGAGCATGAATATTTGTTTCAGAGTCTTGGATGTTTTCTATGTATTTAAGTATTTATATCTATTATACTATATATCGTCGTCTAGTACCCGTAACACGGGCCTTATTGAGCTTACTATGGGGCTAGCTCGATTTGTTTAAGATTTTCCCTTAATATTTATTTATTACATATTCGACGGTCTCAATTAAAAAAGTCGGATCTGCAAAATTGAGATTTTTGTTTTTCAGCGGCTTTAGTCGTAAAAAACTCAAAATTTTAAAACCACATTCACAGATTTTCGTTTCTCTCAATACTTTTCATGAAAACCAAAATAAAAATGTCGGTTCTAAGAACAGATGACATTTAAAAACGTCGGTTGTGACAGTTCCGACATTTTTACGGGACACACAGTGAGCACAAAGTGTCGGAAATGCCACATTCTACTATTTAACACGGAAAAGTATAGCGCGTCTTTTGTTGTGTAATTTATGTAATTTACAGTCTGTTAAGTTATCAAAGTAAATTTTCTCTGTATTAAATTGTTATAGAAGAGTTTCCGTGCAACAATGTCAATTCCGCAAGTTACGACACTTTTGGAGTAACTTTTTTGTCGGATGTGGTACATCCGATATATAAATGTATACAATATCCAGACAAAAATGTAGTATGTGGCACTTATGATAAATTTTGCTTAAGCTATTCGAGTTAAAAAAGTAACATAGTAAGTTTTTGTTTGGAAAAAGGGCTGCAAAAGTACATGTATGCTCAACGGTTACTAATAAACAACCTACTCATAAGAAAACATTGATAACGATATTCCATTAATTAACAATTTTCAAAAACTTTACAGCTTCTCCTGAAAAGTAGCTGTTTTGCAGATCCGACTCTTTTAATTGGGACCGTCGAATTATGCTTCGGAGAATTAAGGCACAAGATCGTTCGATTGCTTGATTTACTAGACCGACACGTCCGTAATTTAGGTAATCAAGTCGACGGGCCGGTTGACAACCAATGTTTCAGCCGGATTGAGGCAGTTGTGCCATTCATCGACCCGTGCTAATAAAGGTCAAATTGGCTTCAAAACATTTTTACTTATGTGATATTTTACACAGTTACTAGCTTCAGCCCGCGACTCCGTCCGTGTGGAACTCGTTTATATCGTAGCTGCACACAGATACCCCCCCCCCTTAGAGAGTGATTTCCGGGATGAAAACCATTCTATGTCCTTCCCCGGGAATCAAACTATCTTTATACCAAAATTTAAGCACGAAGAGATAACAGACTGAGAAACAGATAAACAGACTGAAAGACACACTTTCGCATTTATAATATTAGTATGGATTGGTATGGATTAGCTGCCCGTGCGGCGGGAAGCAGCAAGATAAAATATAGCCTGTCCAACCTTCAGGTCCCATTCTATATAATTATAAGCATTTCTGAAATCAGATGAGTAGTTCTGGAGATTAGCCCCTACTTACAAACTTAGAACCTCACAAACTTGTCCTGTTTAGAAGTATTAGTACTTACAGCTAGATTAGGCGCAAAGCACGCGAGGAATGGATAACTTGTTAAATTTATCAGCAGTCAGCATTGTAAGCATACTTGGTGAGGTAGGGCACAGCGAAATGCCATCCCGCTCGAATTTGGAGGAGCCCAACTGCTCTCTGCCCTGCAGAAGACCACAGCCATAATAACACTACTACTTGCTCTGTAGTAGTGTTGTGTTCCTGGAGGTGAGCAAGGTCGCCAGAGCACCCGAGTGTGCCGAGTGAGCGCTCGCCGTGTTGAAAGCTGAAGGAACAAGTTCTCTCGCTCTCAATACAACGCATCCTCAAACATATCAAGGGTCGGCAACGCCCATGTTACTCCTTTGGAGTTGCATGCGTTTATAGGCTGCGGTGGCCGCTTACCATCTGGCAGGCTGTACGCCTGTTTGCCACCGTCGTTGTATAAAATATATATATAGTAGCACCGTAGTATCGTAAGACAACGTAACATAGGTTCTCGAGTGGCGACCACGTACCGGAAGGCGCAGCGTGGGTAGACCCCCCACAGGTGGACTGATGACCTGGTAAAGGTTGCGAGAGTCCGCTGGATGCGGGCGGCTCAGGACCGGTCTTTGTGGCACTTTGTGGGGGAGGCCTATATGTCAACAGTGGACGTCTTTCGGCTGATATGATGATGATGACGAAAAATTTGACCCTGTCAAAAAACAAAAACCGGATGAAAATGCCTGTACAGACAGCATTGCGATAACTGATAATTCTAAGCGAAATCAGATATTGTATGCGAGCAACTACTTATATCAGATTGTATTTGTGTTCTGTTTACGGTCAACGTGATATTCATTCATCTATAAAGGCCATGGGACCCCGCCGTAATATAAATGTCACCGCATTCTTTATATTCCACGCTCGAGTGCATTTGTTTTGAAATCCCGGAGTCTTCCGCATATGAGCACAGATGGCAGCCTCCGTGGGGTTTTTACCGGATATAAATACGGCATACTGTCATATCCATACCAGATTTCCTCTGCAGAAGTAAGGGTATAGGCGTATACTTATAGGTATGTATGCCTTCCTGTTTCTTTCAAAATCAGAATGACTTACTGGTGACTATAATACTACCTATTCAATAAAGGGTTGGCAACACGATTTTGATTTTTCTGAAGTCGCAAGCGTCCTTTATCTATACAGGGTGAATTTTTAATGAGTGTCCAAATTTTTTGTAGGCATTTGGTATCACTAACAGACTCCATTTTTGAAAAAAAAACTGGTAGGTATTTTTTAAATTATAAATTTTATATCAGTACAACGTGATTTTTTGGCATTCAGTACTGCGCGGAGCAGGGCGGGGCCGGGGGAGGGGAGGCTAAGGTGCCCGCGCGGTAAGGTTTTTTGGGATAACTTTAAGCAGAAATTACTACAAAACACGTATTTTATAATGTTTGTTGAAAAATCTTGTACTTGAATTTGGACACTCATTAAAAATTCATCCTGCATATAGACTCTAAATAGTATAAGTTCATTGTTCTTTATATAATAATGAACTACATCGGAGTTTACATGTGAAATACAATAACAGAAAAAAATACAATCTTATTTTTTAGAGATGTGTCTGTCTCCAAGTGTCAAAATTAAAATAATTATAATTAAATCTCATAGGTACCTATTATTACGGTTATTACATAAGTGTAAACATCTCTTTGTCGCCGATCATACAAATAAATTATAAATAATATATGATCTCGTCCTGGCGGTCTGTTATGCCACACGTATGGGATTGTAATCGAACTAATATTTATTGAGCGGGCTTTTTAGACCACGTTTATGGCCAGACGTCGTGACCGGGCAGCCCGCTCGTAGGCATCCGCTCGTAGGGATCCGCTCGTAGGGATCCGCTCGTAGGGATCCGCTCGTAGGGATCCGCTCGTAAGGATTCGCTCACTTCTGTGCTATACATTAAATGTTATTCTGAACGAGCCAATGCGCCTCACATCACCCGCTGCACCTAAAAAAACGCTTAGTTACTACTAATCGCGGCCTCAAGATATATGTGGGGGAACGGTGAGATGAAGTTAATACAAGTTACAGAGTAGCGGGGCTGCTGCCGCCATCGTTTGGAGTTCGGAGTCTTAGTCAACCCGTAAAGCTTGGTACGTAAACATGAATTTTATATTAATCCAATATATTTAATCACAAATACCCACTTCATGTTACAAGGAAAACCGTATTTTTCCTGTTCATCCGACTGCTGTTATTTGTTTCAAGTTTCTTCCTTGACCCCCCAGTTGTGTTCGTTATCCGATGGAACTTCCCGACGAATTACCGAAAATATGTCCTTGCAACCGTGTTCGTAAGTATTTGTTTTAGCAGGGCTATTGCGCAACGCTTCTAACGTGCGTTATTGACGTTACCTTAATGACATTGCCATTTTTAGGTTCCGTGCCTCAAAAGGAAAAGATGAAACCTTTATAGGATCACTTTTTTGTCCGTATGTCTGTCTGTCAACTTTGTTAGTCGTGTACTGGAGACTCGCGTGTTGCTTGCGGACGCCGCTGTTACTGGCTGTCTCAATTAATGTCAATTTTGTTTGGCCTTTTATTGTAATTTTTTTTTTTTTTTTTTGATTTTGACATATTGGTTACGTGCACTATTATTATGTATACCATAGCATTAGTTTAATTCAAAACAATAATTATTTGACCAGGGACTCTTTATATCTTACTTATTTTATTTTATTTGATGCTGGAGACTTTACATCTCCATTATTATTATTGTATTTCATTTTGACGCTGGAGACATTACATCTCCTTATTATTAAGATTATTGTGATATAATGGAACCGGAGACTCTATACATCTCTCGGGAATTATGTGCCCTCATGTAATGTTAATTAATTTATTGAATTTGTAAGCTCAGACATGCGAAAGAGCCCTTGAGGCCTACTTGCAGAATAAATATTTGAATTTTGAATTTTGAATTTTGAGGCAAGATCCTATTTATCTCGGTAACGTGTATATGACGTGTGCACGTAGTTTAAATTAGAACCATATGCTCAAATCTACAGTTTTAAGCTGTGAAAAATTCATACTTTTAAGTTAACGTTAAAAAAAGATACGCCCGATTATGCTGTAAAAAACATACGTATATTTCGACGCTGTCAAGGAATGACAAAAAAAGGAGTGTTCCAAACGGGTGGCCGTCTAGTGGCATAACAGCTATTGTCATAATATCGATTGTCATACAACATTACGCATAAAGTTGATGCTCATATAATTTTTTTGGCATAAATTATACAATGGCATAAGGACGTAGTTATGCACTAACTTTCCAATCCATACTGACCTCGTTTTGAGATAAACGCAATTTTACGTTTCAGTGGTACCTACACATTTTTGTTGTAAGAAATAAATAATTATTATTTAATTTTATCCGTGTTTTTTGTATATTTACAGTATAAGGGTAAGTATTTAGGTAAATTGGTATCGGAACGTTTTAGCAAAATGCCTTTTGTATGGACCCTAATTACGTATGATTTTGCTAAAATGTTCCACGAAGTATTTTGACATTAATTTAGTCCAATTTTTAACCAAACTTAGGTAATACATAAATGGATGACAACTAGGAATACAGACCTTTCCGCCCCAACGGCCATCGGTTCTACGTGCTCACTGCCACGCCCACTGCCAGTTAAGGCCTGTATTCACTTTGATTACTGATTAGTGCGAGTGATTAGTGCAGGTGATTAGTGATTAGGAGATAATAAGTGTGGACAGCGACTGATTAGTGCAAGTGATTAGTTGGCTGTATAGTAACGTGATTAGAAGCGTGTTCTAATTTTTTGCGAGTGGACTGCGAGTAGCCACGTCCCGCGCCCCCACCCTTACCCCTCACTCGCAGCGTGCCTGCCACTAAACACGTGTGGACAGGCAGTTTAGTGTTTAGCGTCGGTGCTGGTCGACAGCTAACTGAATTTACTAAACAGAGCCACTAAACAAGAATTGGACACTACTCGCACTACACACCTGCACTTGCACTAATCAAAGTGAATACAGGCCTAAGTTTAGCGATTCGGAGGGCTATATCGGTTACCTTGGTTCTGCTGCGGATAGCCTCATTTCTGATGACGCGGAGAAACATGGCCTTCTCCATTGTCCTTTGGGAGACTTGGAGCCTTCTTATGAGGCCCATAGTAAGCGACCACGTTTCAGTGCCATATGTCATCACTGGCAACACACACTGGTCAAAGACTCTCTAGTAAATACCTAACTATATTTAATACCACGACGTAGGCAAACAGCCCCGAGTGACAAAATGGACAAAAATGTGTTTTTCCCCATGCTATGGGTTCCATGCCGCAGTCTGACCAGCTGGACGCGGTTTCTTTTCATAATACCTTATTTTATTTTTAGGTACTAACCCTGTCGTTATTATTATCATTACCTTATTAGCTATTTGATTCCTTTATTTTGTTCTCAATGTTTTACCGTTATTGTTTCATCATATCAGTCGAAAGACGTCCACTGCTGGACATAGGCCTCCCCCAAAGAATGCCAAAGTGACCGGTCCTGCGCCACCCGCATCCAGTGGACTCCCGCAACCTTTACCAGGTCCTCAGTCCACCTTGTGGGGGCCTACCTACGCCGCGCCTTCCGTTACGCGGTCGCCACTCGAGAACCTTTCCGCCCCAACGGCCATCGGTTCTACGTGCTATGTGCCCTGCCCACTGCCACTTAAGTTTAGCGATTCAGAGGGCTATATCGGTTACCTTGGTTCTGCTGCGGATAGCCTCATTTCTGATGCGATCACGCAGAGAAACTCCCAACATGGCCCTCTTCATTGCCCTTTGGGTGACTTTGAGCTTTCTTCGTAGATATTACTAAGTAAAAACTTTATGACTGAAAAAACTTAAATGTACCGACATACGAGTACATAGAAAAATAACGCTAAAGCTGCAGTTATTATTAGATTTATCTTCACACAACGATGTTTCCACATAAACCACGCAACTCATTGCACAACCACATCTTCCTATCCAGTCATTCATTGAACGCACTCTATTGCTTAGATACTAGCTTCTGTTTAGCAGTCACCGTATATGACGCAACTATAACCAACCAAAATTAGTGGTATAATTAGCGCATGCGGTCTAATCTAGAGCATTCCGTGTTTGGAACGTGGCGGTGCGTATCGAAATGCATGCTGTTAGGTCTGCGGTGTTTAGTAGACGGGCTTTCCTCGTACTGTTTCATGGTGCGACTAGGGTGATTTGGACACTTTTTTGAAGTAGTAAAATGCGTCGTAGTCAAATTAAGAGCGTGACTGAGTAGCCAAAAAACCATATGCACATAGAAAAAATCCTTTTGTTTAGAAAATGCAGTTCTTAGCACTAACTCAACCGTTTGGACGTATTTTGTGCGAAATATATTCATTGAAATAAGGCATTTAATATGTAGATTTTTTAGGTTTCCGTAGTCAAAATAAATAAAAAACGGACTAGACCTCGTATTCGGCATCTCCTTAGTGATATTGCTGGACATCCCCAGTCATGTATCATACCCGCCATATTATCTCGTTACCTATTTTCGTTATATCCATCTATCCGTAAAAACTGTATTTGAAATGAATTTGAGGGGTAGGGGTCGAGTTGCATAAAGTTTAAAGTCATATTCTTGGTAGGCATACGTGGATTCGTCATACTCATCATTACGCATAACTGTAAATAGTCATAAATTTATGCGCATAACATTTTTAGTCATAATGCTTAAGAAAATATTGTGTAATGCCCATAAATTTGATGCGCGTAAAATTATTTAATCATACTTTATAATAGACATAAATTGGTTGCTCATAAAATAATTTAACCATACTGTATAAACGCATAGACTGCAAAACGCATAAGCCTGTTTTCCTTAGTAGGAAATGAAGATCTCGAATCAGAAGCAAGTAAGTTACAAAATTGTCTTTTATGTTGGGTCACAGTAGCGAAGGGCGATCGGTATAAACGTTTACAAAAAAGTTTTATCTAATAACAAGTTTTACCGCTCTTTTATAAAAAAAATAACCTCGAAGACGAAAGCGGGAGGGAGCTTTGCGATTCTTACCTATCCGCGATCCGAGTCGGTTTTGCCACTAAGTCCCTGTTCCCTACTGTGTGAAAACTTGAACTTTATACACCACCAGTACCATTGGTTGATCTCAGAGAAAAGTTTATTTGACGGCCACCCTTTGTTTTGTTTATTGATTAAATCTCAAATTTTATTATCATTAATATTATGGCTTGATAAATTTGTATGACATTTACAATTATTACTTAAAATTATTATAATTATCAATATTATGACTAAATAAATGTATCACATCACATCATCAGCCTATATACGTCCCACTGCTGGGCACAGGCCTCCTCTCACGTATGAGAGGGAACGGGCAGTAGTCCCCACGCTGGCCCAGTGCGGATTGGGGACTTCACATACACCTTTGAATTTCTTCGCAGATATATGCAGGTTTCCTCACTGTTTTTCCTTCGCCGAAAAGCTAACGGTAAATATGAAATCATATTCCGTACATAAGTTCCGAAAAACTCATTGGTACGAGCCGGATTCAAACCCACGACCGCCGTTTGACAGCCGCATGCCTGAACCACTGGGTTACCGTAGCTTATAATAAATGTATGACATTCTACATTATGGTTAATGAAATGATGACTCCGTATAATTATGACAGGGAACAGTTATGCCATAGTATAATTTATGCCAAAAAAAATTATGAGCATCAACTTTATGCGTAATGTTGTATGACAATCGATATTATGACAATAGTTATAATATCGATGCCACTAGATGGCTACCCGAATTTGAGTATAGGGGTATTTTGTTAGGCACTACAAAGATGCGTGCTCACACAAAAAATAGGACGGCACTCATCAAAGATTCAAAGATTCAAAGATTTATTTTGCTCGGAATGCAGTTACATACTTTAAAAAATTACAAGATCACAGTCCAGTGAATTCAGCCTGCGTGCAGGCGTACAAAATATTTTGGTTGAGGAGCGTTATATTTCATAATAATAATCATAAAAAATAGCATTTACAATTCAAAAATATAATAATAACAGGTGCAAACAAAAATAATAGTGTCGAATAATAATCAAAAATGTCAGTCAGGTGCAATAATGGAGAAGCGAAGAGAAAATTAAAATAATATATAAATAACATCATATCAATCAACATGTCAAACATAATCCAAAAATATGTTTACACTATAAAAGCATTTGTCCAGAAGCCAGTTTGTCAATTTGTGGTCCTTAGGTAGTTTATTATAAATTACTATGCACATGTTATTGACATTCTTTTTATAAATCATTTTGTGAGCTCACGGTTTGTTTATGAGATTCATAATGTTTGGACGGGTCTGTCGCTGCATTATTTCTCCTCGTTTTTAAAAAAAGGTTTGATGGGTATTTACGAAAACACTTATATCTCTTATGTATAGGCAGTGTAAGGGAAGAATGTGCAATTTTTTAAATAAGGCTACACAAGAGTCGTCCTGCCAAGCATTACAAAGAACCCGAACACATTTTTTTTGAATCTTAAAGACTCGGTCTACGTCGACAGAGTTACCCCACAGAATCAGGCCATAACGAAGAACTGAGGACACATACCCATGATAAGCCGTCAGTGCGGTTTCCACAAAGACTGTGTCTCTGTCTTCGGAGGGCAAAGACAAATCGAATTAACTTGTTACATATTTGTTCAACGTTACCTTTCCAGTGCAGGTGGCAGTCTAAGGTGAATCCAAGAAACTTGACAGAGGCCATTTCATCAACGTGTTCATTATTATACTCTACTTTAATTGGCATACTATTTGAATTATAAGAATTGATTTGCATAAATTTAATTTTATTAATATTAATTTTTAAAATCATTTATAGTCATCCAATTGGTAATGTCATTTAAATAATTATTTAATGTCCTGATAAGAAGTTAACTTGTACTTACATTTCACCATAATGATGGTATCATCTGCGAACGTGGTGACTTTTTTAGGAGTTGCGTTTGGCAGTTCATTAATGTAGATGATAAAGAGTAGCGGGCCCAAAATGCTACCCTGTGGAACACCGGTATTATTGAATTTATGATCAGATCTAAATACTTTCTTGAAAATAGGATTATTTGCTTGAGTAAATCTACTGAAAATGAAATGAAATGAAATGAAAATTATTTATTCGTATCAAACAAATACAAATACAAACATATAATCCTTAAAAATACCTAACTATTTAATTGTTACGAAATCTGTGTATATTGCATCCTGTCTGACAAGTAGCTTTTGATCAAGTCGAGCGCTCTACCTCCGATGCCGTAACGCTTACTAAGAAGTCTGGAGTGATTTACAAAATCGAACGCTTTTGTCATATCTAAGAAAAACGACGCAACCGGAACACCATTATTTATGTTCTCCATGACGTATTTTACGAAATCAAAACAAGCATGATTTGTTGATTTATTTTCACGGAAACCGGGCAGCTCCGGGCAGAGTATGTCAAATCTCCTTAAGAAGTTACTCAGCCGACCATAGAACGCCTTCTCGAAATTTTTTGATATTATAGAAATTTATGCGATGGGTCATTTATTACCTGGGTCCTGCCTGCCGCCTTTTTTAAAAAGCGGCTTAACTATGGAGAGTTTCAATTCTTTTGGAAAAATACCTTCGATAAAAGACAAGTTTATAACATGCGCAAGCGGAAGGGACATGTACAAGGCACTTAATTTTAATATTTTTGTAGTTATGTTGTCATAGCGGCGGCTTGCCTTGCTATTTCTTAAGGACATTATGATTTTATGCAGTTCTTGGCCATTAACGGGGTTCAAAAATATTGTAGCGTCGTTTACCGGGGGCTCCTTTCTGAATGGGACAGATTTGTAAGGTAACTTCGGTAAAAGATTAGTGGGCTTTGTTTATAAAATATTTATATAGAATATCACAGATTTCACATGGACTAGAAAATACTCTTTTATTGAACTGTATCGTTTGTATGTCTTTATCGTGCGAAATATCTGCTACAGTGGCTGAAATAACATTCCATGTTGCAAGGCATTTATTTTTGCTATTTTGAATGTAATGCGCGTTATCAATTTTTCTTGCATAAAATATACATTTCAACATCAGCCGAAAGACGTTCACTGCTGAACATAGGCCTCCCCCAAAGAGTGCCACAATGACCGGTCCTGCGGCACTGCGCATCCAGCGGACTCCCGCGACCTTTACGAGCCCATCAGTCCACCTTGTGGGCTGCCTACCCACGCTGCGCCTTCCGGTACGTGGTTGCCACTCAAAAACCTTTCCGAGCAAACGGCCATCGGTTCTACGTGCTCACTGCCACTTACATTTAGCAATTTGGAGGGCTATATCGGTTACCTTGGTTCTGCCGCGGATAGCATCATTTCTGATGCGATCACGCAGAGAAACTCAATGCACAGCCGTCTCCATTGCCTTGAGCCTTCTCATGAGGGCCACAGTAAGCGACCACGTTTCGGTGCCCTACGTCATCACTGGCAACCACACAAAAGACTAAAACTGAAACTGAACTGAACCTAAGACTGAAAGACTCTCGTCACTGCGCAATTTTGGACGAAAAGAAAAGTTGGACTAGTCTACCTAACTGGACAGTCGGTGCTAGTCGGTATACCTATATAATCGTCTACAACGGCAGTTTTTACAACTGGAAATAATAAAAACGTGGCACATCAGTCGATAGGTCTTACAAAAAAAAATATCTTTCAGTTATTTGTTTTATTCCATGAATACATTTTCAAATTATGTTTATTTATTTATTTACTAAGGCAAGGTAACAAAATGTAAACTACAGAGTTCCTTAAGTAACATAGTTGGAATAAAGAGAATACAAAATTTACATTTCAATAACAACCAAGCACAACATTCATTTGCATATATTACAATTAATAATTGTCATATTTGTAACAAAACATAGATTATATAGCCATTTTTAAAGAAAATAACAAATTAGTATGTTATCGGTTGATTGATATGTTACATGTTTTTTTTACCGTTGTATTTTTTTTGACAGTACGCACTTGACGATACTACATAAAAGTATTCCGTTTTTGGTATTTTGCGAATGGATTCCTAAAAAGATCAAATCGAGCGGTATTCGACAGCGTTTCGTCACCTTCGTCGCTAGCCTATATGCAACAGGGATCAGAAATTTGATAGACTGACACATATGGCTTTCTCTGCACCTTCAACAAAAAGTTATTGATACATAGACATTGACATTGCGACAGTGTAAGTTACATTGTTATACGTGTCTCGTCTGGACTGCTCGATGAAAACCGAACAGATTTCATTTCATTTCATTTCATTTATTCAGTCCCATAATAAACTTACAGTGCGGTTACCAAGACGTTTACATGCTATTAAGAACAAAAACAAAGCTTAATTTACGAGAATGTCAAACATTGTACCGATCACAAAAGTCAAATTATAAAATATAAGTGTTAAAAAATAAAAGTAAAAATGTTCTAATTCATCAAATCAACAAAAAGGTTAAAAGATACAAATTCATCACATAAAGAGTATGTATGTCACAAACTAAAATATAAAAAAGATAAAATGTAAATTAAAAACATGTAATTAAAATAAAACATAGCAATAAAGTCAATTTATAAAATAATAGTGTCAAAAAAAATAAAAGTACAATGTCCTAATTCATGAAATCAACAAAAAGGTTCAAAATCACATAAAAAGTAGGTATGTCTCAAAAATAAACTATAAAAAATTCATAAAATTAAAAACATGAAACGAAATAAAAAATAAAACACGGCAATAATTGTGCTAACATAACTCATTTACTTAAAAAGAAAGAAAGAAAGAAAGAAGACATTTATTCACTACACAAAAGACACACAGAGACCAAAAATACAATACAATTGACACGTACTTAATGTGTGTCTTCGCGGCAGTGAATCGGCCGCTGTCTCAGCATTATGCCGATTATGACTTAAACAATAATACATTTAAAATACGACTGCATTTTCTGCGAATATAATATACTTGCGTTTGAAGACCAAGTTCACCCTGCCTACCCTGAGGGTCGGGCGGTTAAATAAATAAAATAAAATAAAATATAAGGGGACAATCTTACACAAATCGAGCTAGTCCCATAGTAAGCTCAATAAGGCTTGTGTTATGGGTACTAGACGACGATATATATAATAGATAGAAATACTTAAATACGTAGAAAACATCCATGACTCAGAAACAAATATTCATGCTCATCACACAAATATTTGCCCTTACCGGGATTCGAACCTAGGACCTTCAGCTTCGTAGGCAGCGTCACTACCCGCTAGGCTAACCGGTTAAAGCCGCTATAAAGCGAGTTTCAATTCATTTGTGGTGAGAGTACCAACGTTACGGTAGCCCAGTGGTTCAGGCATGCGGCTGTCAAACGGCGGTCGTGGGTTTGAATCCTGGCTCGTACCAATGAGTTTTTTGTAAGGTATTTGTAAATATGGGCCTTGTTGCTTGACGCAAAGTAAATAAATAAATAGATATTCAATTCATGACTTACTAAAAGCTCATTGGTACGAGCTGGGATTCTAACCCATTACCTTCGTTTAAAAGTATAACTTAACTCAGGTCCAGTCCTACATGTTGAATTTCCTTGATACCAAAAATCAGATGGAAGCCTAAAGCTAAAAACCACTCATCCATTGCATGTATCATTGGAAATATCGCTTCATGCTAATGCAACCGCAATCATATTTGGTTGAGCTTATTTCCAATCGCCTGTCGATGTCATAAATATTCTATTTCACGCCAATTACACAGTGCCGTAAATATGGCGTCGGCCGTGAACGTTTTCAACATGAGTGTTATGATTTGTTGGACGAAACTCGCTAATTCACGTCGTATATCGAGATCGGCGCAGGCGGCCGACGTGAATGGGGATGCCCAGCAATGACATTAAATAGACGCTCCCGAATACGGCTCTGTGCCATCATTGCATTAGTCCTGAGTGATAATGGCCATTCCTAGAATACCTTTCGTATCTCTATCGTTCGTTTTTAGTGTTCCGTACCAAAATTAGTCCAACGGAACACTTAATGATTGATAGAAATAGATTGTGGCAAACAAAAACAAGTGAAAATACGACAAATTCCTTACAACCAATTTGTAAACGATAATTTCGCTCTCTAGATAGTCAGAGCAGTTCACTGTTAACATCTGTAGACTTAATATTATATGTAAATATATTTACAAACCGTCAAAGATCAATTTGGCTCATAGATTTCTATAAATACACATACCATCAAAATTCTAAAGGTATTTATTAAAATGAATTGTTTTATGTATAGTTGACAATGTATGTTGCTATACATAAAATAAGGACATAAAATGTCAAGCACATAAAACTTGAATAGTTACCTTTTCATCCTTTTATTTTTTGCGCACACTCTATACCACCAAATACCACCTAGTGTATTTAGTTTCCTGCTATCTCGACCTGTTATATATTTAATGATCGAATGAGTAAACCAAAAGTTTTGCTTATTTTTAAGCGCAGCAAATAATCCTCGTAGACATAAACATTAATTACTTACTTAGTTTAAAAACTCCGCACTAACCTGTTCCGTTTAACCCTAACACCCCCTT